>PYXC01000860.1:515000-527500 GCA_015244755.2 Tenualosa ilisha
TGCATAAGACTCAGTTTGCAATGTTATGGCACACTTGTAGAAAAATCGTACACTTCTGTATCTTCTACTCACACTATTCTGAGAATTGCCTTCCTACACTGACACATGCCAAAGCACTTTTTCATAGTTACTTCACTCAACATCCAGACCTGCAGCATTGCAAAAAAGGCAGGTAAGGATTTGTCTGGATTACAGATTTGGACAATACTGGACAGAGAGGGAAAGAAGAGTAAGAAGAGGTGAAGAAATAAGGAGGAAAGGGACAATTACTGTGAAGTGTAAAAGTGGAGAAAAAGGTTGAGATCAAATATCAACATTTCTATGAAAACTGTAAAAAAAAAAATAATAAAAAAAAAAAAAATATTGCACTTTTGACCCCGTCTCTCTCATATACCGCAGGCCTATACTGAAATACATGTAAATATCCACAGTTTGCACATTTAGATACCTGTGCATATGCATGATAGCAGTTTTTTTTTTTCAAATGTTTACAGACAATCTTGAAAACAGGACTCCTTTTTTCCAAATATTTTATGCAATTTTATACAATTACCTACACCCAATTTGTCATGGATCTATTCACTTATACAGTGTGTATATTTTGCACTTCTGTGTGTTCAGACACAACAACAAATCACTGTGTGTAGAGTTTTGCAAAAAGTGTGAAGCAGAAATTGTACTTAATTAACTTAAATCTGCTCAGGTGTTCCTTGAGAATGTGTTTCCATTTTTACTGTCAGTGTGCAGTGGGTGCTTTGTGTGCTTACTGTTATTATGGGTTGTGTGTTCTGTTGTGTACAAAAATACCATTTTGAAAAGAGTGTCAACAGTTTAGCAAAAAGTGTTTTTGCAAGTCATTTATGGTGTTTTGCTAACCGGGTGGAAGGTTTTGTGATTTGTGTGTAGAGTTTTGGAAAAATAGCCAAAAGCTTCAAAAATAGTGCCTAAGCAATCAGAAAAAAGTGTAACTTGCCTCAAGTTAAGACCCTTTAATTATCCAGGCAGTTTAGCATCTAAATGGAGCTGACCTCTGACCTCTAATAGGTCTTCCTCTCCCCACAGTTCCACCAGACTGTTCCCAGAGGAGGCAGCCAGCCAAGCATGTGATTTAGATATGACTTAAGGCAAGCAGGGTCTCATCCCTACCCTCTTCCTTCCACAGGAATGTGAGGTGCGATGTTTTTGGATGTGTGGTCAGGGGTAAAATAGGGAATTGCCCAGATTATTGCAAGTGTGGAGTGCGTGTGGTTGTCAGTAAGGAAGATTGGGGTGTGATGCTACGCCCTCTAGTGTAGGTGGGCCACCACAAACTGGGGCTGAGATAAGAAGAGGTGCATAAAAATGAGCCAAGGTATAAGCTATGGAGACAGGCTGTCTGTATGTAGGTGATGTGGGCAGATAGAACAGGTCTATAAAAACACACTCACACACATCCCAGATAATACAGGTCTATAAAAACACACTCACACACATCCCAGTAATCTATGCAAAATAGTACAACACATGATGTGTTTTTTTCCCATGAAAAAGACTTTTGCCCCTTTCTTCACAGGTTCATATCTGCTAATCGTTTTATAATATTTGCATTTGCACAGATGATTTAAAGAGGTCCATGTTGTGTTGATTGAGATGTGGAAACCTCAAACGGGGAGCGCTGTGAGTATTTTAGCAGTGGAGGACAGTCTGACAGGTCCGACACACACCACTCGCCCCACACACACTCACTCTCACAGGTTCGACACACACTGCTCGCCCCACACACACTCACTCTCACAGGTCCAACACACACCGCTCACCCGGAGGTCATCAGAAAAGGGCAGTGATTGCGGCAGCAGCAACATAATATTATAGGATGTATACATACATACTATACATTGACTTCTCATCCATCTTATATACCTTTACATGTACGCATTTAGCAGACTTTTGGCAATTACCTCAGGGCCAGTCTTCCCTTGAGCAACAAGGGTTAGGGTTAAGTGGTACAACAGTAGCAGCTGGGTTTCACACCCACATTCTTCAGGCTACTAGCATGCTAGCCAATGTCTTTAACTGCTACGCTACCACTACACCACCCCTCCCCTCCCTCTCTCCCCCTCCCCTCTCCCTCTTCCTCCCTCTCTCCCTTTCTTTACGTTCTCTCTCCATCTCTCGGTCTGACAGTGTGGAGTCTATGACAGGGCCTCCTCCTCAGCCCAAAGGCACTGAATCCATAGGCATTTTGGGGGTCCAAAGGCAAAGCATTGCAGCAGCACAGAACTCAAGTCAGTCAGTTTCCCTCTTTGACTTCTTTGAGTGGCGGGGGTCGCTGTCCAATCGGCAGCGGCAATGCCTGAGGTCAGGTGTTAAATATGAGCTCTCCTTGCCCTGAGCCCCAGTCTCCAATCCCCGCCTCTCCACTGGAGTGGGGTGGGCTGTCGAGCGAGAGGTCTCGCCTCTTCCCGAACACGTGCTCCTGCAATTCGATGATGTCGTTGCGGATGTCGGCCATCATCAGAAGCAGGAAGTCAAAGGAGCCTGGTGGTCCCTGAAGGTGAAGATGAAGGATTTGGAATGATCACATAAGATTGATCACATAGATCACATGTAATCATTTTGGTTTTTCTGTGAGACAGGTGAGTGTAACTTACAGGTGGTCCTCTTGGGCCAGGTGAACCACGATCTCCCTGAGGATAAACAGACTAGGGGTCAAATTCTATTCAGTTCCCACAGTTATTACAAATGAACTAATATCACATCACACTGAATGACTTGAGGCCTATGCTGCAGCGTGAGAGGGTTTCCACGCCTGTGCTTCAGATGGTGCTGCGGTTGTGGGTGTGGTAGTGAATGTTCCACTTTTATGACATGGCTTTATTACTGCAGCTAAAACAATGAGTTTACGGGTGTGAACTCACAGACTAAGCGGATGTTGCTGAACACATGCATGCACTCATATGTACACGCACACACACACACACGCACACACACAGACAAACACATAAACACTAACATACACACATGTACACACACATATACAAATGCACACGTCTTCCTCACAAACATAAACACTAATACACACACACACACACACATTCTAATGTCATTACTAATACTGCACACCTTTACCCATACAAACACACACCTTTATCCAGATAAACTCACACCTTTACCAAGACAACCAACACCTTTACCTACACTAACACATAAACACTGGCATACACACACACACACGTACAAATGCACACAGCCTCCACACAAGAAGAAACACTAATACATACACACATACATACGCTAATACATACACGCTACATACTAATGTTCACACCTTTACCTACACGCACACCCACACATACCTATGTACACACCTTTACCCAAACATACACACACTCATCATATAAACACATTCACATATAAACACAGTCATACACACTCATCATACACACACACATACACATACAGTATATACACATACACAGCCTCATTATATACACACATACACATATAAACACAGTCATACACACTCGTCATATAGACACACATACACATATATACACATACACACACTCATCATACACACTGTGCAAATAGATGTGCTAACCTTTTGTCCGGCTCTTCCTGGTGCTCCAGGAGGTCCCTGCAAATACAGAGGCTGCGTAAGCTCAGTTCACACACACACGTGCGTGCACACACACACACACACACACATTCCTGTGTGTTGCACACTCATTTCCATCCCTATAACTCTACTCAGCTGGTGTCATATAGAAACAGGAACACTGCAGGTTGTGTAATCACTTCCCAGAGGGAGCAGACACTCCGCCCAAGGGTTTACACTTGTCTGATCTGTTCATTACTTTTCATGAAATCACTGTGTGAAAGAATTTATGCAAATTTGCACCCATAGTAAATAGAAGCTGTGTCTGGAAGTAATCTGGTTTTCTTCTGGCTTGCATCTCATCACATCTGGCTCATGTGGGCCAGTATAGAGCCATATCTGGGCCACATGTAAACATGGACACTATTTTTAGGATGTGGGAATGCATTGCATCTCTCTTTGTATTTCAGCCTCCCAGTCAGTTTGCATCTAGGCAGACAGCCCAGTACAGGATGCTGATAGTGTAACAGATGGCAGCTAGCTTAGCTGTGTGTGTATGTGTGTGTGTGTGTGTGTAACCAATGTCAGCTTGCCTAGCTATGTTAGGAATGTTAGGAAATCTCCCCTCTGACATCTCAAGATCTGTCTATCTATCTATCTATCTATCTATCTATCTATCTATCTATGTACATGTAACCATGGGCTAGTTTTAGGATGTGGGGATGCAGTGCACCTCTTCTTGTATTTTAACCTTAAACAGCCCAGTGTGGAATGCTAATAGCAGCGTCTGTAGCCCAGTGTGGGATGCAATAGCATGCTGTACCAGCCAGTGTGGGATGCTAATAGCAGTGCCTGTACCAGCCCAGTGTGGGATGCTAATAGCAGTGCCTGTATCAGCCCAGTGTGGGATGCTAATAGCAGTGCTGTACAGCCAGTGTGGATGCTAATAGCAGTGCTGTACCAGCCAGTGTGGGATGCTAATAGCATGCCTGTATCAGCCCAGTGTGGGATGCTAATAGCCGGCGCTGTAAATTTGGCCTATGACAGAAATTATTTGGCTCCAAACATGATTATAAATTAAATGTTTCTAGGCCTCTATCAGTGCCAGGCCTTGAATCATCCTAACTTTCCCCTTGGCGGTGCCCTGCTAATAGCAGTGCCTGTATCAACCAGTGTGGGATGCTAATAGCAGTGCCTGTACAGCCCAGTGTGGGATGCTAATAGCAGCGTCTGTACCAGCCCAGTGTGGGGATGCTAATAGTAGTGCCTGTATCAGCCCAGTGTGGGATGCTAATAGTAGTGCCTGTATCAGCCCAGTGTGGGATGCTAATAGCAGTGCCTGTACCAGCAGTGTGACCAGCCCAGTGTGGTATGCTATAGTAGCTGTGCCGTGTATCAGCTGTCCCAGTGTGGGATGCTAATAGCAGTGTCTGTAGCCCAGTGGGATCTATAGCAGGCCTGTACACCAGTGTGGGATGCTAATAGTAGCGTCTGTAGCCCAGTGTGGGATGCTAATAGCAGTGCCTGTACCAACCCAGTGTGGGATGCTAATAGCAGTGCCTGTATCAGCCCAGTGTGGGATGCTAATAGCAGTGCCTGTATCAGCCCAGTGTGGGATGCTAATAGCAGTGCCTGTACACCCAGTGTGGGATGCTAATAGCAGGCCTGTATCAGCCCAGTGTGGGGATACTAATAGCAGTGCCTGTACCAACCCAGTGTGGGATGCTAATAGCAGTGCCTGTATCAGCCCAGTGTGGGATGCTATAGCAGTGCCTGTACCAGCCCAGTGTGGGATGCTAATAGCAGTGCCTGTATCAGCCCAGTGTGGGATGCTAATAGCAGTGCCTGTATCAGCCCAGTGTGGGATGCTAATAGCAGTGCCTGTATCAGCCCAGTGTGGCGATGCTAATAGCAGTGCCTGTACCAGCCCAGTGTGGGTATGCTAATAGTAGGTCTGTAGCCCAGTGTGGGATGCTAATAGCAGTGCTGTATCAGCCCAGTGTGGGGATGCTATAGCAGCGTCTGTATGCAGACTCCAGCACTCCTAACTGCACTCACCACGGCCCCCGGCGGCCCCTCTTCACATGTTCCAGGTCAGGCTCCGGGCCCATTGGCCCCATGTCCCCTCGAGGCCCCGGAGGACCAGGGGGGCCCCTGGCCCCCAGCTCCCCTTTCTCTCCTGGCTCTCCTGGGTGTCCTGGGAGTTGAGGAGAGAACACAAGAGAGGGGTAGGAATGGAGCCTCCACAGCAGAGCCAGTGGTTGTGCACAAGCACTGCTTTTACTTTGGTTCACAGATTTTAGAAGAACGTACAGAGAATGTATAGAAACTAGAATTAGAGGCTGAGGTGCGAACATACTGGAC
Organism: Tenualosa ilisha; assembly: GCA_015244755.2. NCBI lineage: Eukaryota > Metazoa > Chordata > Actinopteri > Clupeiformes > Clupeidae > Tenualosa > Tenualosa ilisha. The sequence continues at coordinate 520,942 of PYXC01000860.1, forward strand.
GTACAATGTAAAGTTCAAATGCAACGTAAATATTATGCAAAGGAGCATCATTTATTCTACCATGAGAAGTATAAATGACACATGGCAGGGAGAGTGGTCTAATTAAACTGATATGAGGTTCATACAGTAGAACATTCTGTTCTATACGTAGAGGACAACCTGGAGCAGATAAGGCAGGTTACCTGGCAGGTCAGGTGCTCTGCTGTGCCCCACAGTGCAGGGGAGCATAACTAATAGTACCCTGGAAAGTATTAAAAGCACAACTGAAGAGCAGCCTAAGGATGAGGGATGGGGTCCATGTAGCAGACTGTTCTATTCCTAGTGGAGGACATGGAGAGGAAGAGGCATGTTACCTGGCAGACCAGGTGGTCCAGGTGTGCCAACCAGGCCCGCTGATGGATAATGGAGGTCCTGCCCTTTACCTAACCGACCCACAGAGGGCTTATCACTGCTGTTGGCAAGGCCAGGAAACAGGGCCTACACACAGGTCACACACACACACACACATACACACACACACACAGGTGCAGAGATTACATTTTAGCAATAACAGATAAGTGACATAAAATGTACTCTATCTTGCTCATTGCACTATGTCAATAAACAAACACACACACACACACGCAAACAAATGTACACACACACACACACACAAAAATTTGGCTGTGACTCCATCAAAACTCTTCCGAAGTGGTTCTAAAGTTTAGATCAGCATATTCTATATCTTATTATTTATTCTATATATTTTATCTTATTATATATTCTAATTATATTTTTCATTGTTAGCACATCTGTGTGTGTGTGTGTGTGTACCTGTCCAGGTGTGTGTGTGGCCAGTCGGAGTTTAAGCTGCTGTAGACTGTTTCGCATGCTGATGATATCCTCACAGGTGACTGAGCAGGAACCTGAGCTCATTAGAGGGTCCAGTTTACCAGGGGCCGTCACTGACAACAGACACAGACACACATAGTCATGCGCACACGATACACACACACACATTCAGCACATTCATATATACACATATACTCTGTATATTTACACACACACATACAGTACATACACACACGTACTGCACAGTGCACACATACACATGCATGCATTGCACACACACACATATAATACCCTTTGACAAATTTACACTTTCCCACTAACTTCACATCTACGTATTACAAACACGCTGACTCACATAAAGTGCACACTCACGCACGCACACACACACACACACGCTCACATACAGTGCACATGCTCAAATACACACACACTCTGACTCACATACAGTACACATGCTAAAGCACACTCACACACACACACATACACACACACACACACACACTGATCCATATACAGTGCACATGCTCAAACACACTCACACACACACACACACCACACACACACACACACACACACTGACCCATATACAGTGCCTATGCTCAAACACACTCACACACACACACACACACACACACACACACACACACACACACACACAGACCCATATACAGTGCACATGCTCAAACACCTCACACACACACACACACACACACACACACACACACACACACACACTCAGGCACAAGCACACACTTACGGTTGTGTGTGGGGATGCAGGAATGCTGGTCTGGGGATAGGATGTAGCCTGTGAGACAGCGACAATGGAAACTTCCCTGACTGTTCTCACACACATGGTCACACACCGTACCGTTCGACTCCTCACACTCATCAATGTCTGAGAGACACACACACACACATACACAGTTATTCCTATAGAAGACGAAAGTTCAATGTTCTTACCCCATGTAAGCTATTTCTCTGAAGTACTGCATTTAACACTAACTAATATTATATATTCCCAGTGTGTCTGGTTTGCATTGAGGTGCAGAATAAATCTCCACAACAGGTGACTGATGACACACACACTGATGACTGTGTGTGTGTGTGTGTGTGTGTGTGTGTGTATGTGTGTGTGGAGAGAGAGAGAGAGAGAGAGAGAGAGAGAGTTGGCATTAGTGGTAGGATGCTGGACTCACCCAGACAGTAGGGTTGGAGGTGGTTTCTGTGTCTTTCTCGGTCAAAGCGGTAACCGGGGTAACAGGTGCAGACAACCCTGCCAAAGTTATCAGTGCACTGCTGCTCACAGGGCGAACCAGCACACACATCCACACCTGGGACAAGGCAGGGGAACAGAGATCACAACACACATTCACACACACACGTGCACGCAAACATTGACTTGGCTACGATTCTCCATCTTGCTCTTCAAAGTGGCTTTTTTTAGGTGTAGGTCAGTTTTAAGTGCAAAGGAAGTTGACACCAGTTTTCCCTGTTAAGTTCCAGACAGTTTGGATTTGTTCAGTGAAATAGGGTCAGTTATGACACCTTTGTATCTGCCTGTTTCTTATGGACACAGCCACAGACTGACCTGTGCACTTTATTTGGTTTTGCTTATTACAGTGAAGCAGTATCGCCCTCTAGTGGTTGTACTGCACACCATTCAGAGAGTAGGTCACAGATAGAGGTGTAACCATGCTGCTGTTTGTAGGACAGCCACTAACAAATATTTTTATTCTGAATTCATCTATCAATTATTTGTAATTGTTCTAATCATGGCAGCCCTAGTCATTTGATTTCTTTTGGAACGACAAAGAGAGACAGAGAGAGAGATAACACTCAATGTTCGTCGCAGTGAAAACTAAAATAGGTAGACCTAATAATGCGCTGCTGTTGAATATTTCAACCTACTTTCAGGAATGCACTGGCCCATGACAAAGCGGAAGCCGGCACAGCATTTCCTCCTGCAGGGGAGACAGAGAAAGAGGGGTATTAATGAAACCTGACCACAGGGACACAGACATGACTTCTGCGGGAAACTGCTTCAAAGGAATGGAACAGCAGGGCCAAATACCACACAAAAACATACTGTAAAAACATACAGGCAGAGAATCTCTGACACTGCCAATGCACTCCAATACACTGCCAATGCACTCCAATACACTGCCAATGCACTCCAATACGCTGCCAATGCACTCCAATACGCTGTCAATGCACTCCAATACACTGCCAATGCACTCCAATACGCTGCCAATGCACTCCAATACACTGCCAATGCTTAATACTGAAGTGTGTACGGTTGTAAATAAGATAGTACCAGGATCTTTTTAGTCCATGTTTAACTACCACCGAGTATTGGCTAAGTGCTACATTGCTTTGAATGGATGTCAAGAGGCATACATATCTTACACAGTGTTGTTTAAATGACAACTACCATTGTCAACAATTAGCATTGTTAACAAATAAATAATAAACAAAACAGTTTTCCATTTGTCTACACAGAGTTTCCCACAGGATGGTATGAGCCTCTATGTGGTGGGGACAGGATAGTATGAGCCTCTATGTGGTGGGGACAGGATGGTATGAGCCTCATATGGTGGGGACAGGATGGTATGAGCCTCTGTGTGGTGGGGACAGGATAGTATGAGCCTCTATGTGGTGGGGACAGGATGGTATGAACCTCATATGGTGGGGCCAGGATAGTATGAGCCTCTATGTGGTGGGGACAGGATGGTATGAGCCTCTATGTGGTGGGGACAGGATAGTATGAGCCTCTATGTGGTGGGGACAGGATGGTATGAGCCTCATATGGTGGGGACAGGATAGTATGAGCCTCTATGTGGTGGGGACAGGATGGTATGAGCCTCTGTGTGGTGGGGACAGGATAGTATGAGCCTCTATGTGGTGGGGACAGGATGGTATGAGCCTCTATGTGGTGGGGACAGGATGGTATGAATCTCATATGGTGGGGCCAGGATAGTATGAGCCTCTATGTGGTGGGGACAGGATGGTATGAGCCTCTATGTGGTGGGGACAGGATAGTATGAGCCTCTATGTGGTGGGGACAGGATGGTATGAGCCTCATATGGTGGGGACAGGATAGTATGAGCCTCTATGTGGTGGGGACAGGATGGTATGAGCCTCTATGTGGTGGGGACAGGATAGTATGAGCCTCTATGTGGTGGGGACAGGATAGTATGAACCTCATATGGTGGGGACAGGATGGTATGAGCCTCTATGTGGTGGGGACAGGATAGTATGAACCTCATATGGTGGGGACAGGATGGTATGAACCTCATATGGTGGGGACAGAGTAGATGAGCTTTAGAAAGTGGGCGCTACATTCCCACTAGTTTGAATACAATGCAATGCTCACTGTTTCTACAGCAAAATAGAACTGAATCAGCACAAATGAAAGAATTGAAAATAATGCAAATGAATAAGATCTAAACGTTGGTATGCATGTGTCAGTTGTGGCGTAAGTTTCATATTTAGTGGAGAATAAATGAACTATGGAACTGGACAAGCATAGTCTAGTCAATGTATGTATGGCAGCCGTAGTCTAGTCAGTGTATGGCAGCCATAGTCTAGTAATGTACTGTTACATTTTGGAAGGGCGCCTGATAGCCAGAGACTCTGCTCTAAACACACAACATACATCCATGCACAAGCTAAACCACTGATAGCTTCATTGTCTATTGCACAGTCTCTGTACTTCATCTGCTCTACCAGCAGGGGGAGTCCTCAGCCCCTATCTGTTTTCCTCTTTCTTAGTAGGAAATTGAATTTACCATTCATTGAAATGGCATGTACACACAAATATATTGAAATGACATGTACACACAAATATATTGAAATGACATGTACACACAAATACATCTGTGCTTCAGCATATGTAAACTGAGGCAAAGACTACAATAAAAGACTACAAAACAAAACATGTTTTTCTCATTCTTTCCCTCTATTTGTTTCTCTCTCTCTCCCTCTCTCTCTCTCTCTCTCCCTCTCTCTCTCTCTCCCTCTCTCCTTCTATTTTCCTCTTTCCTGTGTCTGTATGTCTCTGAGTGCTGGTCTGGCGTGGAGACAGCAGTGGTGTGGACATCACACACTGTGAGCCACAGAAAGCACATGTTCCAAGCATTAGGCACAGGATTACAGAACTACAGAGAGGAAATTGTCATCTGGAAAACACAAAGCATCACGCAAGCTCAAACACTGCCAGACAGAGCCAGCATACACCCTCTCGCCTACACACATGCACACAAAGACACACAGACACACATACATATGCAGACACACACACACACAAACACACACACACTCACTCATACACGGAGACACGCATCGCAGGAGTAAAATAGAAAGAAAGGAAAGAAAGAAAGAAAGAAAGAAAGAAAGAAAGAAAGAAAGAAAGGATCTGTGTTGAACAGAGGGAAATGGTGAATGAAAGTTAACATACATCCCATGTTTTTGTCACGGGCCATTTAGTATGGTGGGCCTCCTTCAAACACTTCTTCATAACATGACAAGGTGCTTTCATTCAGCTCCAGAAATCCTCACAGCACTACCTTAAATCACTCCTGTCTTGTCCTTTACCTCTCTCCCCCTTTCTCTCTCTACCTGTCTTCCTCTCTCCTCTCTTCTCTTTTTCTGTTTTTTCGCTCATCCTCTCTTTTCTGCATCTCTACCTTTGTCTCTCTGTCACTCTCTCTGTTCATCACCCTCTGTCTCGCCCTCTCATTGATTGGATAATACCCCATGAAGCTGTGACTCTCATTGATTGGATAATACCCCATGAAGCTGTGACTCTCACTGATTGGATAACACCTCATGAAGCTGTGACTCTCACTGATTGGATAATACCCCATCAAGCTGTGACTCTGACTGGATAACACCTCATGAAGCTGTGACTCTCATTGATTGGATAACACCTCTTGAAGCTGTGACTCTCATTGACTGGATAATACCCCATCAAGCTGTGACTTTCTTTGATTGGATAACACCTCATGAAGTTGTGACTCTCATTGATTGGATAATACCTCATGAAGCTGTGAGGTGACTGGGCTGATGGACTGAGCTGAACACGGATGATTCGCCACTCTAATGTGGAGGGATGACACGGAGAGAAGCAAGGGGATGAAGCTGTAATGAGCCTCGTTTTCAAACAAGCCAGTCATTTGAGGCCAAAAGAGATCACAGAAGGAGTCATAGTTCAAGCCAGTCATTTGAGGCTAAAAAAGATCACAGGAGTCATAGTTCAAGCCAGTCATTTGAGGCCAAAAAAGATCACAGAAGGAGTCATAGTTCAAGCCAGTCATTTGAGGCCAAAAAAGATCACAGAAGGAGTGATAGTTCAAGCCAGTCATTTGAGGCCAAAAAAGATCACAGAAGGAGTGATAGTTCAAGCCAGTCATTTGAGCAAAAAAATCAAAGAAGATCATAGTTCAAGCAGTCATTAGAGGAAAATAACAGGAGTTACACTTCAAAAATAAACCAAATCTCGGCCTGTGGTCAAGCCACTGCTATCACACAGGTCATTAGTTTAGAGCTTTGTTTTGCTTCCTTACAAGAACATTTGACATTTAGCAGACACTTTTATCCAATTTCACATTCAGCAGACACTTTTATCCAAAGCAACTTACTTTTTTTTTTTCTATCAATTGTTCAGGGCCAGTCTCCCCTAGGGCAACTTAGGGTTAAGTGCCTTGCTCAGGGGCACAACAGTGGCAGC
>PYXC01000860.1:530000-532500 GCA_015244755.2 Tenualosa ilisha
ATGTGGATCAGCACCTTCCTCTCTGGTGGCAGACAGAGAGAGTTGGCCATCACACATCCTCAGCCCTAAGCCTCAGCACTGGCTCCCCCCAGGGCTGTATGCTCAGCCCCCTGCTCTACTCTCTCTCCACGCACGACTGCACCCCTGTCCATCAGAGCAACAACATTGTGAAGTTTGCAGATGACACAACTGTGGTGGACGAGTCAGCCCACAGAGATGAGGTGGAGCAGCTGTCTTCATGGTGCATGGCCAACAATCTCCTCCTTAACATTTCAAGGACCAAATAACTCATGAAAGACTAGAAGGAAAAAGACAGAGAGTCCACTACTAATCATCAGTGGGGACTGTGCGGAGAGGGTGGCAGACCTTCGCTCCTGGGAGTCAACATAGAGCAGACACTATCCTGGAGCGTGAACACGTCTGAGCTGCTGAAAAAGGCTCAACAGAAACGGTACTTCCTCACAATACTCAGGAGGAATGACATCACACTGCTGGTGTCCCTCTACAGAGCCTCCATCAAAAGCATACTAACATACTGCATATGCATCTAGTACACTAGCTGTACAGTAGCTCAGAGGAAAGCGTTCCAGAAGGTCATCACCGCCAAGAGGACTGTTGGCTGCCCACTCCCCACGCTGGAAGACCTATACAGCTCCCTCTGTCTCAAAAAAGCCCAGAACATTATAAAGGTTCGAACTGTTGCCTTTGGGCAGACGGTACAGATCAATCAGTGCAAGGACAAATGGACTCAAACACGACCTTCCCCAGCTGCAATAAACTGTCTTAATGCTGCTAATTAATAATAGACACTGTGCAATCTGTTGTTCCAGTGGACACTGTGCAGTCTGTTGTTCCAGTGGACACTGTGCAATCTGTTGTTCCAGTGGACACTGTGCAATCTGTTGTTCCAGTGGACACTGTGCAGTCTGTTGTTCCAGTGGACACTGTGCAGTCTGTTGTTCCAGTGGACACTGTGCAATCTGTTGTTCCAGTGGACACTGTGCAGTCTGTTGTTCCAGTGGACACTGTGCAGTCTGTTGTTCCAGTGGACACTGTGCAGTCTGTTGGTCCAGTGGACACTGTGCAATCTGTTGTTCCAGTGGACACTGTGCAGTCTGTTGTTCCAGTGGACACTGTGCAATCTCTTGTTCCAGTGGACACTGTGCAATCTGTTGTTCCAGTGGACACTGTGCAATCTGTTGTTCCAGTGGACACTGTGCAATCTGTTGTTCCAGTGGACACTGTGCAGTAATGAAGCAATGCATTAACTGTATGTGTATCACTGTACTGCTGCCATAACACATTCTTAAGCCGTCACAATAAGGAGTTGCACACACAATCAAGTTTGCACTGACTTAAGTATGTGTGTGTGTGAGTGTATGTGAATGCTTGTTCATACTGTTCTTACAACTTGCAGCTGTTCTTCTTCTGGTGTCTGGGTGCATGTGGGCTCAGGCCACTGTCTTAGGTAGATTTATTCTTATTCATTCGTTCAGAAACTATAGCACCTTAACTATTGTTTTTTATAGATGATTCACTGACCAGGGAACGCTTTCAATTTCATTGTACCCATAACAATGACGATAAAGACATATTCATAAAGAAAGCCAGGCACAGTCACCTCCACTCCATCACTCTCTCCTCTGCTCTCAGCCGCTTTCCTTCCTTCATGATGAATATCCTACTGATTCTGGATCAGCCAGAGGGAGCTCTGATAAATGCGGGTGAGCATGTCTGCGTTAGCCACCACTGATCTGAGATCAGTGAGATCAAGATGGCAGGTAGTTTGTGTTTGTGTCAACAGCCTGGAAATGGATACCAAGTGTTTCACAACAACAGCCATGGAACAGCTGACCTTTCATGTTAATATGTGTTGGAGGTGTTTTACTACAGTCTGTGTGTGTGTGTGTGTGTTTGTATGTGAGTATATGTGTGTGTGTGTGTGTGTGTGTGAGAGAGAGAGAGAGTGTGAGCGGTACCCTAAGGCCAGTAGTAAGGGCAGTAATTGGCTACAGCTTGTTAATGTCAGTCTGGGTCAAAAGGGAAAGTGAACCATAAAACTCTCTCTCTCTCTCTCTCTCTCTCTCTCTTTCCTCTCTCTCTCTCTCTCTCTCAGAGTTTAAGACTATATTGTCTAGGCTTCCACTCCCTTCCACCCCTCAGCACAACAACCAAGCATTTAGTTTTCATGTAGTAATTCTCCATGTTGATACTGCATTTGATTTTAAAATTATATATTTGTTGTTAATGCATTTGATTTTAAAATTATATATTTGTTGTTAATGCATTTGATTTTAGAATTATATATTTTATCACTTCATTTCACTTCAAGTTATAGAAGGTACAGCTCTTTGATGGTGATATGTTTGTGATATGTTTGTGATATGTTTGGTATGGATGCAGTTCTGCACATGAGAGAAATTTATTCCCCTTTTCCTCTTCACATGATGACTGGAAATGAAATGCTAGATCCCTGCTGCACGAGACCTCCTACACAACA
>PYXC01000860.1:542500-552500 GCA_015244755.2 Tenualosa ilisha
GAACCACACACAGTGTCTGACTGGAACAAACACACACACACACATTCCAGCTTTGTTCACTGTATAGCTTTTGCCGTCAGAGGTCTCACTGATGGAGTGGAACATCAGGAATCACACACACACACACACACACACACACATACACACATACACACACACATACACACACACAAGCACACGCACACACACACACACACACATACACACACACACACACACACACACACACACACACAGAGCAGAGATGGGACTGAAGCTCAAGGCCTCCCCCACTGCACAGAGGAAATGCATGCAGGCCAAATGAAGGTGCATTGACAGCACCTACCACTCACCTTTCCTCCTACACTCTCTATCTCTTTCTACTCTCTGGCTGTCTTTCTCTTTCACACACACACACACACATGGATACACTGACTCTCTGTACCTTGGGACCAAGTTTGGGCTTCCAGCTGAACTCGCTTTAGTCTGTCAGTCTGTCTCGGCTAAACCCTCTGCTGTCTGCTGGAAGGTGAAGATGAAGCACTTTGGCCTGTCAATCCAGAAAGAGAGAAAGACAAGGCGAGAGAGAGAGAGAGAGAGAAGGAGAAAGAGAGAGAGAGAGAGAAAGAGAGAGGAGGAGAAATAGATAGAGAGGGCAAGAGAGAGAGAGATAGAGAGATGGAACTCCTTCCTTCCCTTCCCAGAGGTGTTCAGCTCAGACAGTCAAACCCGCAGAGCAGCCAGTGAGATTGGAGCCAGAGCTCCCCCCCCCGCCCCCCCCCCCCCCCCCCGTGCCAAACACACACACACACACGCAGCCAGAGACATTGGAGCCAGACTCTTCCCCTCTCTTCGCCTCACTTGTGCCATACATACACACACACATACACACACACAGCCACAGTCACTGGAGCCAGACTCTCTCTCTCTTCCTCTCTTGCGTCCTGGCATCTCAATAGAGGTTCTTCCTCCATCAGTCCCAGAAGGCAACTCTTCAAAGACATGATTTAGAACCCTCGAAGAATCTCTCAGTCTTTTCAATGGCCCTCTATAAAAATGCCTATTTCAAAAACTTGCAGTCCCAGCAGCCAAACTTTCCTTTACTGTGGCAAAGCATGTTAGTCAATCAAATAGATCACAAAAGCATTGTGCCATACCATATATGTTTATAACAGCGTAATAGAACAACATCGCTAGGTTGTTATAGGTTGTAATATAGACTGGTAAGTTCTTGTCAGTCTCTTATTCCACTGACTGTCTGAAGCCTGATATGTGTAAAAGCCTTTGCCTAAATAAGCAAAGAAACAATAATCCCAATAAACAATAATCCCCTCATTAATAATCCCAATAATCCCCTTATCAGAGGAGGTATCTAAGTATCTCTGTATCCGGTAGAAAGTTGAGTGGTTTCATTGTAGTATGTAGTAACAACCCTGTTCAGGAGTGCAGTTCAAAGGCAAGTATATTATCCATATGAAACGCATGCGTTCACACATCTGTAAGCTGCTATGGTTGACTCCGTCTGACTGTAGCTTGGCTAAACATACACATTTACTGCTAATCTATATGTCCTGACTCATCATCAACTCCCTCATCTTAACAATACACCAAATGTCTTTATAATGCTCTATAATGCACTATTTACTCAGGAGCTGCCAAACTCATGGCAGTGAGCAGATGCTGGAGGTCTGGGTGTCCAGCGGAGCGGGAGGCTGTTTACAGCCCAGTTCTCTCCCAGAGTGATGAGTCGTAGCGGGTGTTTGGAGCAGCGTGGCTCCCTTACGGAGCCCTGGACCCACAGCTGGGAGCAGTTAGCCGGCATCAGTAAATAAACTCATTCTGCCTCATCGTAACCCAGATTCAGCCTCAAACACAATGCTCAGCAGGAGAGAGAGGGAGAGAGGGAGATATTGAGAGGGAAAGATAGAGAGATGTTGAGAGAGAAAGAGAGAGAGATGTTGAGGGAGAGAGAGAGAGAGAAAGAGAGATGTTGCGAAAGAAAAAGGTGAGAGGTTGAGAGAGAGAGAGAGAGAGATGTTGAGAGAGAGAGAGAAAGAGAGATGTTAAGAAAGAGAGAGAGATATTGAGAGGGAAAAAGAGAGGGATGTTGAGAGAGAGAGATGTTGAGAGAGAAAGATGTTGAGAGAGAAAGAGATGTTGAGAGGGAGAAAGAGAGATGTTGAGAGAGAAAGAGAGAGAGAGATGTTGAGAGAGAAAGAGAGAGAGGTGTTGAGAGAGAGAGAGAGAGAGAGGTGTTGAGAGAGAAAGAGAAAGAGAGATGTTGAGAGAGAAAGAGAGAGAGAGGTGTTGAGAGAGAAAGAGAAAGAGAGATGTTGAGAGAGAAAGAGAGAGAGAGATGTTGAGAGAGAAAGAGGTGTTGAAAGAGAGAGAGAGAGAGATGTTGAGAGAGAAAGAGAAAGAGAGAGAGAGAGAGAGCGATGTTGAGAGATAAAGAGAAAGAGAGAGAGAGAGCAAGAGGGAGAGCAAAAGAGAAAGGAAGAGGGCGCTCATGTACACCACAGTCAGGCAAGTAACAAATTCAATCAAGCTACAGACACACATATCAATAGAACTTCACACACACACAAACATGCACACACAAGCACACTCACATGAGCACACACACACGAGCGCTCACAAATAAACATACATTATATTTGTACATACATAAACACACTCTGAAGCACATGTACACATGCCATCATACAAACAGCTTTACACATGTGTGTGTTTGGTTCGTCATACTTACCAAAGTAGCATTGGTGCCTCCAGCTCTGTGGGTCCTGTGGTCCTCGGTCCATGAGACCCTTACCAAAGAGTAGCACTATGGTGCACTACCAGCAGTCTGAGCCCCACTGGAGTGGCACTGTGGTGCACTACCAGCAGTCTGAGCCCCACTGGAGTGGCACTGTGGTGCACTACCAGCAGTCTGAGCCCCACTCAAAAGCAGCACCAGAGCAGAGAAAGGGGTGGAAACAAAGACCAAAAGAGTGCAGAAGAACTTGTTTTCACTCTCAATGTCTCATCATCATCATCATCATCATCACCTACTTTGTATGGTTAACATCATAACCACCACCATCATCACTATCATCATAATTATCACCACCACCACCATTATAATCATCATCACCCCCACCATCATCATTAGCATCACATCACCGCCATCGTCAGTACCATCATCACCATCACCGCCACCACCATCATCACCTTTACCATAACCATCATCACCATCAACACCATCACCACCCTATCACCACCACCAACATTATCACCACTATCACCATCACCACCATCATCACCGCAAGGCAGTGGAGGTTTTAATTCCTGAGCTCTTTGTGGGGAACATTCCATACCAGGTTAAGGAGAAACGGAAAGTGTTTTTCAGTCATTTTCTTCTGGGTTTCCCAAAAATGGTTATATGTAAAACAAGGAAATGTAAGATTATGAGGTGGGGCTCAATTAACCCTGTTTTTTGGGGGAAGTGTGGGACCTTAAAATATGAAATTGTAGGCTGATGTGGTATATTGTACGTGGCGTTTAAAATATGAAATTGTGCTGATGTGGTACATTGTACTGTATCATTATGTGGTGCACAGGCATTGTCCTGGTTGTATTATGTAACACTCAAAAATTGATCGACTAGAAGAGTGTTAAGCCTCTCCCCTCCTCTCCTCTCCTCTCCACTGCCTCCCCTCTTCTCCTCTCCCCTCCCCTCCTCTCCCCTCCTCTCCTTTCCACTACCTCCCCTCTTCTCTTCTCGTCTCCCCTCTTCTCCTCTCCCCTCCTCTCTTCTCCCCTCCTCTCTTCTCCCCTTCCCTCCTCTCCTCTCCCCTCTTCTCCTCTCCCCTCCCCTCTTCTCCCCTCCCCTCCTCTCCTCTCCCCTCCTCTTTCTCCCTACCTCTCCTCCCCTCTCCTCTACTCTCCTCTCCCCTCCTCTCCTCTCCTCTCCTCTCCTCTCCCCTCACCACCTCTCCTCTCTTCTCCTCTCCCCCCCCCCCCTTCTCCTCTCCCTCCCCTCTTCTCCTCTCCCCTCCTCTCTTCTCCCCTCCCCTCCCTCCTCTTCTCTACCCTCTTCTCCTCTCCTCTCCTCCTCTCCTCTCCTCTCCTCTCCTCTCCCCTCTTCTCCTCTCCCCTCCTCTCTTCACACAAGACCTGTGGGGAATACATGACCAGGGATGCCAGGGTGTGTGTGTGTGTGTGTGAGAGAGAGAGAGAGAGAGAGAAAGAGAGAGAGAGGGAATGAGGAGGAATGAGTATGAGAGGGAGTCAGGTAAAAGTAAAGTTGATCGGTATTTAGCCAGGCTCAGTTGTGTGTTTTAACACCTGTTGGGGATGACGTCTTACCTGAGACAGGTACTGTTCTTGCCCCCTGCCCGAATGCATGGGTACTCCACTGTCAGTATCTTGTTCTCGGGACACTCTTCCTGCTGTAAGCCCCTAGTCAATGCAAGAAAGAAGAGCATTTTGGGAAATGAAGCCATTTTTAAAATGGTTCCTCTGCATGTTTGGGAAAACTCACTCAGTGCTGCTGTTGCCTGTCTAGGCATGGCCTTTATCACATGTGCCAGACTCCCAGCCAAGTTACTCGTCCGCAAGCTGTCAGAACCGCAATGGTCTCGTATTCCGAAAACAGATGGGATCACCTTTGTTTGACTTGAGCTGCTGTTCCCAACCGCCCCCCCACCCCCACCAACCCACCCCCACCAACCCACCCCCCTCGCCCCATTGCCTTCTCCCCCGTATTAAGCCCTACTGGAAATTCCCCCAATGGGACAACCATAGGGTGAACCGCAGCACTGAAACCTAAAGCCACAGAGTAGCAGTACAGGCAGGCCAGGGAGTGAGTGTGTGTGTGTGTGTGTGTGTGTGTGTGTGTACAGGCAGGCCAGTGAGTGTGTGTGTGTGTGTACAGGCAGGCCAGGGAGTGTGTGTGTGTGTGCATGTGTGTGTGTGTGTTTGTGTGTACAGGCAGGCCAGGGAGAGTGTGTGTGTGTGTGTGTGTGTGTGTGTGTGTGTGTGTGAGCGAGTGAACGTGACTCAGCCATGCGCTGAGTTTCACCATCCTCTCTCTACCTTCCCTACGCATTCCCCATGGGCTCTCCTTTTAGTCCTGATCCTAACCACACACACAGTCCATACACACCCTGAGCCAGAGCAGATGGATCACACACTCGCTGAGAATGGTTCAATTTGGATTCAGGGGGTCATAACAGCCTAATGCTTTCGGTGGAAGTTTGATGGGGGCGTCGCTTCCCAAGACATTTCCAAGGTTCTAACCCAAGATTCTAACCCAACAAAATTTCTTTGTCACAGAAACATGCTGAACTAAGCCGTCAGCGTTTCACAATAAAGATGGACCCATACACCTAGGCATGCTCCCTATGATTGATGGTGTCTCCTGAACACACCCATTGCCTGAATGTTATGGAATCCGATCTAACTCCGCAAGCGTTTTCATCATATTTATAAGCTACAATGGTCTGGGGAATAGTGGGATAACTATAATGTTAGTATGAATTATGAGGGAGCTAACAAACTATGAGGCTTAAAATGCTTTTTACAAACCTGGCGCTGGTGTTCTTACTCCATCAGGGTTCTATTATTTGGGAAACACTGAAATCACTGCACACAACGCGCCTTTAATGTAGCTGCAGGGCAGCACTTCTCTTCTCGGCTCCAAAACACACACGGCAAAATGGAACTGGGGTGTTTCAGCAGTGAGACAAAGGTATCCCAACAACTTGTCTAATTTCCAAATACTCTACTGGCACACTCACTTTCTATCCTCCTCATATTTCTCCTTGTAAATTGCGCAACACTTAAGAAAATGAAACCTAATACAAGTGTCTGATTACCACTAAATGTGCTGTTTATTTGCTGATGCGTTTCTTCTGCTGCGACTACAATTACAAATGAATTACAAATGAATGTCTCAAGGTATTAAACATCTTCCATGAGCCTCTTGCGTGGCTTGCAGTTGTGTAATGTCCACTGTGTGATGTTCGCTGTGAGCATGATGCAGTGAACAAATCCACTGCCTTGCGAAGAAATCACTTAAGTGCACAGCGCATTTGAGAAAGGGCAGGTGTTTCGATGTCTACCTGTGACAGCTCCTTATTCGACATAAACGAACTTGGATAGTTTGTTTTGGCTCCGCATCTCCCTGTCGACTGACACCTTAATCCTGCCCATCACGCCATGAAATAACTCGTTTTAAGAGGCGCGTTTGAAACCGGGAGGGGCGTTAGACGATTTTTCTTGTGTCGGTGCAGCTAAAGGAAATAATGGATTTTGTGAGTAACGAGGTGCATCACTGCACCGCGTGTGCGCGTCACAACTTGTGAATTTATGGCAGAGACTCTGACTGGAAAATTCCCGGGAAGTAGAGAGAGCGAGCCTGTGTCATGCCATCTGTCAAACAGAATTTCTTTAAGAAAACATTCCCGTGTGATGCGATGAACTGATCAACCATTGAATAATTAAATTCCATCATTGGAGTCTTAAAGTGTTTCTCTAGAAAAACTCAAAGAACAAACTTTGTTTTAAAGATTTCATCACTCTCATGCTCGACTGTATTTACACGGACGAACGACCAAAGAGTTCACTGTTCCCATGACTTTTAAATTGGTTTCTTTTCAAAGACAGAATAAAATGAAGACATGCTTCACTGACGAATAACGCAAAACTCATTTTGGGCAAGAAGCAAGCGAACATCAAAAGCCAAAACTAAAAAGTCGTTCAGCTGAACAACCGTGAGCAGCTTGCAGCGCAAAGACGCACGGACCCAACTTACCCTGAGGTGTCGGCTATAGTGCTCGTCATAAAAGACGTGAAGCTGCAGTCTTGAGGAAAAACGACACAAAAAACGACAAATGGGAAAAACGCCGAACAGTAAAGTTGACCCATGTCCTTCGTACGGTGTACCAAGAGGTCTTCTTCTCACATTTGTTTGAAATTTCTGGACAGTACATTAAGAACTTTACTGAAAACCTGCGCTTACTACTAATTCGTTTCTCAAGTAGGTACCCGAAACCAAGTTCAAATTAGGCCGAAACTTTGAAAATGAATAAAACACGTGTAGCTTAAACCAGGAAGCACGAGGGATAGAACTGGAGTCCAGGCTCAGTTGTTACGCACTGACTTCAGACCTCCTTCATGCGCGCTGGTCGCCTTTACAACCCCGCGCTGCGATGAGTGTGGAGTCGGCTGTTTAATCCCCACCGGATTTGCATTCCTGCTTTTAAGAACTGATTTAGCGCAAAGTAAATGTTTGACAGCGGAAAGAATGACCTCTACATCGTCCTCTTGTGGAGTAACGATGTAGCCCACGTCGTGCAAAAGCCGTCTTTAACCTTTCCTGATGTTTCCTCTGCCCATTCGCTGCCAGGCCACAGTAGCAGTGATGGGTCTTACGTAGTGAGTTACCTTTACTTGGTATTTCATTATCCTTTTCGTAGGGCAACTTGGAGCGCAGATGGACTTACACAAGAGAAACACTTTCACATTTAGTTTTCGTGTTTTGTGAACATCATCGTCTACTCTTAAACAAGAAGACATTGTATGGCACTGTTGTTTTTTAAACAATAAGATTTCAATACAGCGTTGCTTGTTTTTTTTCACTAAATGCGTGTTTAAACAAAGATTTACAAATCAGTTTTTGTTATTTATCATGACTGGTCTGTTATAATGCCCTTGCTTAAGAAACCACGTCACTGTTGATAATAATAAAATGAGTTGAGAATAAACAGTATTAAGAAAAAATCCTAAATATTGAATTGTTTAATCATTAAATAAATATTACAAACCCTCTTAAAAATGTCTGTTTTCTTTCTCCTTGTGTGTCCACTTTAAACAATACAGTAGCCTTAAAAGATAATAACAATCTACAGTCAAATGTCAGCAGATGTTTAAGGAACAACATTATTGCTGCTTATTGAAAACCAAAACAAAGAGGCCAATTCTTAATATTTACATGACGTGAACGTGTTTGTGTGCGTTCCCCCTCATGAATAGATGTGTTGGAAGTGTGGTCATCCCTTTTATGGAGTCCAAGTGGAAAGTGGTGGGCCAGAGTTGTGCTGTTTCATGTGCTGCATGTGAGTGCATGAGAGAGGAGCCGGCCAGAGCCCAGTCATTCTAACAAATAACACTCAAGGTTTTTTGGATGGTTCTCAAAGACTCCTTGACGAGAATTGCATGAGAGTTTTAGTGTGCGGAATGCATAAATGTATGTGATGTGTAAGAGAGTGAGTTTGTGTGTGTGTGTGTGTGCATGTGTGTGTGTGTGTATGGACTCAGGGTTGGCAAATGCCGATGATGATGATTGTGGTTATGATTGTGGTGATGAAGGTGATGATGATGATGATGATGATGATAAGAGTGCAGAGCAGGAGACAGTGGTCAGTAGCGCAGGCTGTAAACAGACTAAAGCCTTCTTCCTCCCCTCATGGTCAAGCCATCCTCCTCCTCCTATGGGGACTGTGTTTGGCTTGCGCTCAATAGCAGCAGATGGTTTCGTTCACCACAAACATATCGCTCTTGCTCCGAGGACAAACACCCACCCACCCTCAGCCACTCTCCACCCCCAAAATCCACCCACAATGGCCCATTATATCAGAACACAAAGCCTGTGGACTGCACCTCTCCAAACACCCACCACCTCACTAACCCAAGTCCAATCAAGGTCTGTAACCACACTATGACCATTCCTCCGTTCCCTGCACATTGCCCACCCACCTAATGCTGGAATTCCCACCGGAGTCGAGTACGGTAAACGGAGCGAGCAAATAGGGTGTTGTTATCAAAAACCCACCCTGGTTAAGCAGCGGTTGCATAAACGGGAGTTGTCGGGTTCATTAGACACCAACCGCACACCGCAGGCCTCGCTCTGTCCTCCAGTTCCCACGGTTCCCTGCTCTTCGGTGAGGTTTTCTGGGTGTTGTTTTATTTTGTCATCATTTTGTGGGACCATGAAGGGTGAATTTCCCATGGATGAAGCTGAGGTGGAGGACGCCGTCTGTGGGTCTCCCACACCAAACCAGCACACATACACCCAACCCCCACCACTGCGAGCAGAAGGACGCACACATAAACTACGAATGTCTCCCCGCTTGCTGTGTGAGAAATGGCCACTCCAAGCCAAGGGTATCATGTCACTCATCAGGGATCAGAGGCTTTTTTACTGTCTTCTCTTTATTCCAGTTGCAGGGGAAAGGAACACTAAGCTGTCAACAGCTGGAGGAGAAGGGACAGGCGATGACAAAAACCTCCCCTCTAAAACAAAACCGTCTTGGCTTGTAGGATGTAAAGATCTGGGGATCTGCATAAAGACACACACACACACACACACACACACACACACACACGCACACACAGACAGACACAGTCCTGGTCCTCTTTTCCAGAACATTCTTTTTAGTCTTGCTGGACCCCCATGGGAAGGTCACATGATGCTTACGGTTGAGGACAGGCATGAAGGGAGACCAAATGACTTTGAAATGGCCACAATGTCCCACTGAGCAATTCCACCTTCACACTTGCTCTTTAGAACCAACCAAGTGTGATTTATGTGTTACTGCCTCATCCAAGACTGTCCTTGGAAGATGTACAGCCACTCCATAACCCCACGTGTACCCCCCCTCCCATACTCACACACACACACACACACACACACACACTCCCACCCCAGATCCTGCCACTGTGTCATAGTTATTGCCCCAATTACCTCTTCATTTCCCTTGTGGTGTTGTCGCTTAGCAACCTTGCCACATGAAACTGCTTTGTCAGTGTTTTTTTGATCATTTGATGTACAGCATATACAGAAAATAAGACGTGTGAACAATACAACAGACTATGATGTCAGTGCTGAACTCACTGGGAAGAACTACACATATTTGCGGCTCATTCAAGAAATGTTACTGATGTTTTGTTATGATACATGTGCTTTGTATAGAGTTTACAGAGACACTGGTCAAAATGTTTAAGCTTTGATGAAGTTGAGGAAAAAAGTTTGTTCTGC
>PYXC01000860.1:560000-562500 GCA_015244755.2 Tenualosa ilisha
ATTCTTGTGACTAAAACAAATGGTTAATCTTGCAAAATAGTTCTGGTTCCATCTCCAAAATGTGACAGACTGTTGAACATAGTGTTTGTTAATGCAGGCTTCCCTCAGCTATAGAGCAGGCCACATGCTGTTTAATGTGAGCCCTTCTGCCTCATCAGTCTTTATTGTCTGTGGTTTACGTCAGTGTTCAAGGACAGAGAGGGTTGATGACAGACCTTTGTCAGTTTTACAAACAATGGCTTTGCATTAATACAGGCTTTCTCTTTATCTCTCTCTCTCTGTTCTTTCTCTCTCTCTCTTTCCTCTTGCAGACTGAGATTTGCTGACTCAGCATCTAGGCGATACACATACACACACATACACGCAGCATCAAGACGACACACACACATAGTGTTTCCCACAGTGTTTACTGTGAAAGCCCTTGAATTTGACAGCCCGATCAGAAAAACATGGTACCATTGTGCATGTGAATGTGAATATGTGTGTGTATGTGTGTGTGTGTGTGTGTGTGTGTGTGTGTTGTGTGTGTGTGTGTGTGTGTGTGTGTGTGTGTGTGTGTGTCTCAATGTGTGTATGTAACTGTTAGCTTGACAAGCCAGACTATAACATCAAAATGTATAGTCTGGCTATGACCGATAGATCGGGCTAAATCCTACAGACGGAATCAGAGATTGTCTTTCAAACTGCCTCTGCATGCAACAGGTAGCCTGATAAGCTACCGTTAGCTCCACGTCTAGGTGACTCTCTAGAGCGATGTGATTGGTGCAATCTGACTAAACCTCAAAGAACAGCTACTGAGGCCCTATGGTTCGTTTCTAGACATACCTGCATCTAGACATCTAGGCTAGGGAAGTATGGTTATAAAGCGCTGTTTCAATCTGCCTGTTTTTCTCTTTCTTTCTCTTGCTCTCTACGTGTGTGTGTGTGTGTGTGTGTGTGTGTGTGTGTGTGTGTGTGTGTTTGCATGTTTGGAATAAGAGAGAGGGGTGAGGAAAGCAAGAGAAAGAAAAAGAGAAACGGAAAGAGAGAGAGAAAGGGAATGAGGGGAAGCCTGTGTCTTGTGTGCGTGCATTCAGACATGTGTTTGCTAAGAGTGTGGAAATAAAGGATTAGTCATGCTAATCTACAGGAAAGGGAGAGAAATGGATGCCTAACGCAGGCCAGCTCTTCAGCTCCGATGTTTGGGTGCCTTTATGGATGTTACACCTCTCCCACTGCCCTTCTTTCTCTCTCTCTCTCTGTCTCTCTCTCTCTCTCCCTCCCGCTTTCTCTCTCTCTCTCTGTCTTTCTCTGTATGTGGTGTCTGTGTGGTCTCCTAGACATTGCACAGCCTACACGCTTCACATGTAAGGACCTACTGGGACTAGACATATGCAAGGCACTTTAACAGCATACACAAACATGTGCATATCTTCTTACTCTGTCTCTCACACAAATACATTTCTGTCTTTGACACACAAGTTTACACATTAAAGCACACACACAGGCACACACAGATACACACAAAAACAATGCAGGCCAGCTGGCCAGCCTCAAGCCTTCAGCCCTGACTGTCCGGCCGCCCTCTGTGGACTGAGGTGGACTGTGACCCTTGTTCTCACCAGGACAGCGTTGCTCTGCAGTCACATCCTCATCTGTGTCTGATTACCTCTCCTCCTCCTCTTCCTCCTCCTCCTCCTCCTCTCGTCCTCTCGCCCTCTGGCAGGGATAAAAAGCTCCGCTGACGCACAGGCCGACCCGGTCCGACACAGTCCCACCCTCTGCTGGCTCTTACACCATCACCGGCATCATCTGCTCAGCAGTAATGACCAGCGAGGCGACATCACCATCATCATCCTCGTTATCATCATCTGGGTGATGAAGGCCGCCGGAGCCGCTGCAAACAGGACCTGCACTACCACAGAGCTCTCTGCGGTGCGAGAGAAGGCTTGGTTCATTGTGCATAACAGAACCCAAAGGGCCCAGCAATCATGGACACGCTGACACAAACCTGGAAGCCAAGGCAGGAAAAAGGGCTGGTCAGCACAGAAGAGCATGACGTGGAGTTTTATGTGCTTCACATCATTTCTGGAGCGCCCTTCGTTAAGTAAACAAAGCAATTAACAACATGCCAGCTGCATTCATATGTGCTTACAGCGGTTGGATGGATGTCACAGTCGCTCAACATATAGATTATTTACTATCACATGCATCTGTTTGTAAATGCCTGTGTGACAGAAACCATGGGGACTGAGAGGGATACTCCAGATGTGTAGGACAGAAGCTGAATGCAGTGGTCAGTCCTATACAGCAAAAGAAACAGGCACACAACAGAGAGTCAGAAAGACACAGGCACGCATCAAGGTATGTGTGTGTGTGTGTGTGTATATAAAATGTCAGAAAGAAGCAGGCACGCATCAAGGTATGTGTGTGTGTGTGTGTGTATAAAATGTCAGAAAGAAGCAGGCACGCGTCAAGGTATGTGTGTGTGTGTGTGTGAAGTGTCAGAAAGAAACAGACA
>PYXC01000860.1:567500-575000 GCA_015244755.2 Tenualosa ilisha
CGAGCATCAGAGTGTTTATGAAGAGTATGTGTGAAGAGAGGAAGGACACACGGCTTCAGCACAGAGCTCCAGCCCTCCATACAGAGAATTAGCCTGGCTCAAACTGCTTTTACCTTCTATGACCACTAGAGGGAACTATAAGTTTGTTTGTGGAAATCATCTGACTGCCCAATGTGATTATCACTATTTAATTACTATTTAAGTGTTTTTTTTGCTAAACAAGAACATATATGTTTCAGCTACAGTGATAATAATCAAGTGCTTATTTAAACATGTAATCACCAATGGCGTTATCACAAACTACAGGTCAACTGTCTAAATATTCCAGTTGTGAAGTCCGATCGCACAGACCCATGTTCTCCAATACACAATGAAACTAATTAAGACAGTGACCTCATCCCACTCGCTGTCAGGCTTCCATGGCAACAGGCTTGTTTTGTTGGCGTTCTGTAGGCCTTCTGCGAAGCGGCCATTAAATGCAGTCCGTGGTTCGCCCATTAGCCAGACACTGGAGGGTAATTACACCAGCGAACTGCGGCCACCAGCCGTTCATCAAATCCGTTTCAGCATCAAGTTTAGAGGTGCACATTACTGGAACAACTCACACAGAGATTTGGGGAGGAAAGGCATAGAAATTGATTTTCTTCTCTTCCTTCTCCAAAGGCATGTCTTAGTTAAAGCCCAATTATGCCTTCACACACCCATAATCACCCAGAGGTGCACATCACAGACACCTCCCCCTTACCAGCTGGTGTAAAATCTACACTCAACTTCAAATTAGGATCAAGGTTAGAATTAGGATTAGGTTAGAATTAGGATTAGGTTAGGATTGAGGAACTGTTAGAATTGTCTGGACTTCTAAATATTCCAAAGAGAAGTTCTGATGAGGTGCTCCACAAAACTTTTGATGACAGACACTCATTCTTCTTTTTGACCACACATGGAACAAGTCAGGACTTTTGACTGAAATAACAAAAAAGAATAATGAAGTCAGGCAGCCCACACAGACTTTCACGCAAGCACAGGTTACAGGCCATTACTGCTTGACAGTCAGTCTGTGTTTCTGAGTGAAGCCATATGACCCCAGCCCACACACTCATTAAAAACCTTGGTCAGGGAGCGCTCATACAATGTGTCTCATCATGACCTTTTGACTCCTACAAGAGGGCATGCAAATGAACGTGTGGCTGTGGGCTGGTGTGACTCAGCTGCTGTAGACCTGGTGATTGTTCAGACTCTAAGATGATGAACCATGTTGGAAAGTCCTCTTCTCCCTTGTCAGAAAGTGTCGGCTCGAGCGATCCAGGCTGGAGAGATGGTCACTGATGACAAACCATAGACACAGGAGAGACCCTCTTCCCTTTGGGCTCCTCATTGGGGAAAGATTGGGGCAAATTGGGTAAATGCAATGAGCTGGGCCCCTTACTGAGTTCCGGGGGTGCGGGCATATTGATCTGGACGTCCCTGCAGAAGAGCGAGATGTGAGATCGATTATCTCTGGGTGGTAACAAGGTGTACAAGGCAAAGGATGAGGTGACTCATGCTGGAGGCATAGGGTAGGGTGGGATTGGCTAGTTGGTGTGTCTGTTTGTGTTTGTGTGTATGTTTTTGTGTGTGTGTCTGTGTGTACGAGCATGTGTGTGTGTGTGTGTGTGTGTGTGTGTGTGTGTGTGTGTGTGTGTGTTTACTTGTAGAGGGGCTTGTGTGTCAGAAAGTGGTAGAGAAAATTCTTTGACATGCTCAATACTTACTGCATCATACACCTCTCCCTCTCTCTCCCTCTCTCTCCCGCTCCCTCTCTCTCTTCCTCCCCCACGAGAGTCGGGGAGTCACAGAGATGTCCAAATCAGAGGAGACTGGTCTGAGTAGCGTTAAATGTCACTGAGTGGGTAGAGCTCTCTCCGACCTCTCGGAGGTGACTTTGAGAGAGGGGCTGAGTCACCAGCAGACCTCGACTCCCCGGAGCTCCACTGGCAGCGTGACTAACGATTCATTAGGAGCACCTAACGAGACGCCAGACACGGGCTCCACACACACACCGACTCCAAACAGTGGCACCATTAGTGATGAGAGAAGAGATACACAGGCCTAGAAAGAAAGCTGGAGGAAGAAAGAAACGAGAGAGAAAGAGACACTGAACAGAGAGAAATAGAGGGTGAACAAGAGAGGGACAAAGGCATAGCAGAGTGGATGGCTAGTGGCAGCTTGCATGCAGCTACACACTAAACCTCTGACTGGTTAGCTAACCTGCGCTAAGTATCAATGCGGAACAATAGTAGTCAGTAGCAACAATGGAGGCTGGTTTAACAGCACATGGCATAGTGCTGCATTGGCATGAGTCACTCCACTGTCTCACAATCCCAACTGGCACAGGCAGGAGAGATTTGGCTAATATTGGGGATGATATGGGTACACTATAGGCTAATATTGGGTATGATATGGGTACACTATAGGCTAATATTGGGATGATATGGGTACACTATAGGCTAATATTGGGGATGATATGGGTATATTATAGGCTAATATTGGGGATGATATGGGTACACTATAGGCTAATACTGGGGATGATATGGGTATATTAGAGGTTAATATTGGGGATGATATGGGTACATTATAGGCTAATATTGGGGATGATATGGGTATACTATAGGCTAATATTGGGATGATATTTATAGGCTAATATTGGGGATGATATGAGTATGCTACAGGCTAATATTGGGGATGATATGGGTACACTATAGGCTAATATAGAATAGAAAACAATAGAATACAAAGCATTTATTGTCATTTTACACAGTATAATCAAATTTAAAGCAACTCCTTAAATGTGCACACAGCGTAAAGTATAAATATGTCCTAAACAAAACTACTGCAAGTATAAATAAGTCCTATACAAAATGACCATACAACACTACCATGCAATAAAAGAAAAAAAAGGAAAGACACCCATGTAAACCCACTGAGTACCCAGACAGACAGACAGACAGACAATAACACAGATATGACAGACATGGGTACAAAGTGGCAAGCAGCATACAGTGATGATATGAGTATACTATAGGCTAACATTGGGGAATGATTAGGGTATACTATAATAACTGATAGGCGAGTATTGGAGATGATTAGGGTATACTATAATAAGATAGGCGAGTATTGGAGATGATTAGGGTATACAGTAATAAGAGATGGGCTAATACTGTGGATGATCTGGGTATAGGGTAATATTGAGGATGATATGGGTATACTATAATAAAAGACATGATTGGGTATATTAGAGTATATATAGTCCCTAAAGCAACTTATGTAATATTGAGTGTGATACAGATATATGATAAGAGAGAGGTTAATATTAGGTGTGATATGGGTGAATGACATTCACATTTATGCATTTAGCAGATGCTTATTAGTGACTTCCATTTGTCAACTATCAATTAGTTCAGGACCAGTCTTCTCCAGAGCAACTTAGGGCTAAGTGCCTTGCTCAAGGGCACAACAGTGGCAGCTAAAGTATGATCATTTCCAGGCTACTGGCATGCTGTTGCTAGCCAGGTTTCTTGATCGCTACGAAATTTACCACCGCCCCATGATAAGAGCTTTGGGTAATATTGGGTATGATATGAGTATATGATAAGAGATGGGATATACTGGGTATGATATGAGTATATGATAAGAGATGGGATATACTGGGTATGATATGGGTATATGATAAGAGATGGGATATACTGGGTATGATATGGGTATATGATAAGAGATGGGACATATTGGGTATGATATGAGTATATGGTAGGAGAAAGGGTAATACTGGGTGTGGTATGAGTACATGATAAGGGCTTGTTTGTGAGGATTGGCCAACAGACGTCACATCTGGTAAAAGAAAACAAAGAAACAAAATGATTCATTCCAGCAGATATTCCAGTCAGTATGAAGACATGTTGGCAAGTACTGATTTCTTCACAGCAACAGTGGCACTGAGCTTCTTGCAGAAAGCAGTATGTGATGCAGTATGAGACATCAACAAAGCATGAATACTGCTGAGAGTATTGGAATCAGAATTATCATTATTTTCAGTCATATGCAGTTTATGTCGTCATGTCTGAGATGCCTGACTCAACTGTACTTAAACATATGACATGACTATATCTCATTCTGAGTTAGGCCTGACTCAACTGTACTTAAACATATTACATGATTGTCTATATCTCATTCTGTCTGAGTTAGGCCTGACTCAACTGTACTTAAACATATGACATGACTATATCTCATTCTGAGTTAGGCCTGACTCAACTGTACTTAAACATATTATATGATTGTCTATATCTCATTCTGTCTGAGTTAGGCCTGACCCAACTGTACTTAAACATATGACATGACTATATCTCATTCTGAGTTAGGCCTGACTCAACTGTACTTAAACATATTACATGATTGTCTATATCTCATTCTGTCTGAGTTAGGCCTGACTCAACTGTACTTAAACATATTACATGATTGTCTATATCTCATTCTGTCTGAGTTAGGCCTGACTCAACTGTCTTTAAACATATGACATGACTATATCTCATTCTGAGTTAGGCCTGACTCAACTGTCTTTAAACATAGGACATGACTATATCTCATTCTGTCTGAGTTAGGCCTGACTCAACTGTCTTTAAACAAATGACATGACTTTATCTCATTCTGAGTTAGGCCTGACTCAACTGTACTTAAACATATGACATGACTGTTTCTATCTCATTCTGTTCCTGCTGTTCCCGTCATGAGAGATAAGGTGGAATATGTTCTTGGGTTGGTTTGGTGTTGCCACTGTCCGTGTTTGTCCCCCTCTCCCAATTTCCTTGTCTAGTTAGAGTGGCACAGTGAATGTCATCTGTTCACCAGAGTGTCTTTAATGCCAGAACAC
Organism: Tenualosa ilisha; assembly: GCA_015244755.2. NCBI lineage: Eukaryota > Metazoa > Chordata > Actinopteri > Clupeiformes > Clupeidae > Tenualosa > Tenualosa ilisha. Next base: position 572,401 of record PYXC01000860.1, read on the forward strand.
AAACAGTTGCAAGTCCCTTCACACAAATCTCAATTTCAATGTTTAACACAATACCTTTTTCAGTTTGGAGGGTGTGTGTTCAATCTGACTCTTTCAATTTAGAGCAAATCTAAAGAGTTTAGATTTGTGTGTGTGTGTGTGTTTGTGGTTTAGGTGTATGAACCCAGTCAAGTGAAGGAAGAAGACACACACACACAAACACACACACACTCTCTCTCTCTCACACACACACACACTCACAATATAGTCCCTCTGTATTGCCACATGTACATTCTTCTTGGTCTTCCAGGATATTAAATGGACTTCTGGATGGAAGCTTTTTGGCAAATCAATGGCAAGCAGCTCAAACTCAGGAGAACAACAGTAACACACTGTGCCTGCACTCATGTGGGCAGGAAGAGTTCAGCCATCCCTCTGGAGACACACACACACACACACACACACACACACACACACACACACACACACACACACACACACACACACACACACACACACACACACACACACACACACACACTCCACAAACCACCACTCCAACCTCCTCCTGGACCAGCTGCACACGCTGCCCCAGAGCTGGGCCTGAAGGCGGGGCGAGGTGAGGTGAGGTGAGGTGAGGAGAGGTGAGGGGACTCTCTCGGTGGGGCTGGTTGGTTTGGCTCGCCTACGCTTGTCTATTTGAGTGATGTGAGGCTAGGTGAGGAGGCCGCAGCAGGAAGGGCTTTGGCTCGGCTTCCTGCGGTGCGTTGTTGAGCAACAGCATTGTGTTTCTTTACTGAAACCTTGTGGCAAACCACACAAACACCCTGGCTTGTCACGTCCGCCTGGAGTAATAATGAGTTGTGTGACATTGGGAAAGACTAAACTCTCACACATTTCACCATTCTGGGACTGGCACTGATTTCAGTCTGTTACATAAAGCGCCCGAAGGCAGTTATCCCATGCTTTTATGTGTGCCTGTGTCCACTTCATGCACAGTCTATGTGCTTTTCATTCTGTTTAAGACTGACCCGCCCTGATGGCTTTTCTGCATGTCAATGAATACTCAGTGTATTTTCTGTCAGTATAAAGGACATATGCTGCACATTAACTAGCCTTGTCTTGATAAAGCTGGTTAGAGGTGATGCAGTCGTGGCTGATAAGGTCATTCAGGAGGTCATAGAGAATTAACAACTGCACAGTCTTTGAGGAAGCCATGCTGGGTTGTTTGTGCAGCCTGCAGACTGTTCTCCATTAAATCTGATTAAGGCCCATCTCTCAATCACAGTTAGTGGTCTGACGTCGCCACGCTGTGTGTGTTTACTCGTGGTAGGCCCCCAGCACACACTCACGGCTCGAAAATGAATGAGGTTTCCTTGAAACAAACTCTGGAGCTCGGCACACACACTGCTGCCGATGATTTCTGCGTCAGTGACCATTCAAGCAGGATCCGCTGTGACGCTGTCAGATGAGTTGAATTGAATTATCCAGAACATGATTTTCTCTTCCAGTCGATGGACCCATCTTAAGCATAAAAATACCCTCCGTCGGCGTGTTGGAATAAGCTACGTAATTACCCTTTGGTAAAATGCGGATGAGCGCTTTGACTGGGTCATTACGTCACTGCCGCTTCCCGGATTTCATGTAAATTTGTGTTTGTCAGGAGGTGTGTGTGTTTGTTCACTCTGTTCAGAGGGCCATGTCAGTGAGTTTGATGAGATCTCAAGTCATGCATTTTCATCAGAGCCTTTTCACCCTCTCACAGTGAAATTCAATTTCAAACTGACACTTGACTGAATGTCACAGTATGTCATGACCAATCTTATCTAGGAATGCAGGCTCGTGATCACTAAACAAGCCTCAACACTTTTATTTTCACTAGAGTGAATCAGACCCACCGTGGGGAACAGGGTGCACAACATGGAAATAAGGACATCATTACGTCGGCACTGCCCTTTCATGTACTATGTACACAGTGATAACATTAGTGACATTTTTCCATTTCACCTCATTACGTAAACCATATTATCAGAGACTTGAAAAGCATAATACTGATTTTAACTTTTGGTTTTAACAGGCATTTGTGTGTGTGTGTGTGTGTGTGTGTGCGCGTGTGTGTATTTAAAATATAAAACTAACAAACAAGTCATTTTGTAGTCCTTTTCTACCAGATAACAGATAATACTGCGTCTACAATGAGCTGACAACAGCATTCTCATTAAAGACACCTCAGTATAACAGCCTTTCTGTAATAAAGTTCAGGCATTACAGCCTTTCTACACATGAATTGCCATTTAGTGAAGGCTACACAAGACCTGACAGATTAAAATCATGCAAAAAGACAATAACCTGCAAATAAAAACAATCCCATATTACTGACACAAACACAATGTGTTAACCTTTGTCAGTTTAAAGCTAGAGAATGTTATGGACCACCTCAAAGCCCCTTAGTACTGTGGAGCTTTGGTAAAACAACTGTCAAAATAGTCCATCAAACAGGCTAGAATACTTATTACTTTTAGAACTGAAGTACTTGTACATATCAGAGCCTATACTTTTCACTTTCATTCGAGTGAGGAACTCAAGTCAGTACTTATACTTTTACCAGAGTCTTATTTTAC
>PYXC01000860.1:580000-635000 GCA_015244755.2 Tenualosa ilisha
CAGTGCAGGCGAGTGACTCTATTGAGATGTGATGTCTCTCTACACAGGCAAGTGACTCTATTGAGATGTGATATCTCTCCAGTGCAGGCGAGTGACTCTATTGAGATGTGATGTCTCTCCAGTGCAGGCGAGTGACTCTATTGAGATGTGATGTCTCTCCAGTGCAGGCGAGTGACTCTATTGAGATGTGATGTCTCTCCAATACTTGTTCCTCATCTTTGCCGACGCCCACTCGGTAGTGACAGCTCTATTTGTGTGCCCACTGGCACTACCTCCTGCTCTCCACAGAGGACACAGACCGGGCAAGCTGCCAAGGTAACACACATATCCACACACACGCACACACACGCACACACACACACTCAACGTGTTTACCCTCCTCACTCCTACTGCTTCATGGCTGACGGCGTCATCAGCGCTGTGGTGAAGTGGAAAAAGAAACACTGGTCCCGGCGTTTATCTTCAATTAGCACTCATGTTCACTCATGCCAGGCAGATATGATAGGGAGTATTTATAGTGTCGGGTCGACTGGGAGAGTGTGTGTGTGTGTGTGTGTGTGTGTGTGTGTGTGTGGTGGGGCCATGTTGAGGAAACTGTTCAATAAAGTGGTGTGTAAAGGAATGTGCTGAGATAGTGCTGACTTAAGTAGGTGAAGGTGACAGTAGACACACACTCACACACACCCTCACACTCAGAGCTCATTTGGATCCTTTTTCAAACTCCTATTGACTCCCCATTTGGTCTGTCGTTTTATATTGCATGCTTCTCTCCCTCTCTCTCCCTCCCCTCTCCTTCTCTCCCCTTCTCTCCCTCTCTCCTTCTCACCCCCCCCTCACCTTCTCTCCCTCTCTCCTTCTCGCCCCCCCCCTCACCTTCTCTCCCTCTCTCCTTCTCTCCCCATCGCCCTCTCTCTCTCCCTCCCCCCCTCCCCCCTCTCTCCTTCTCTCTCTCTCTCTCTCTCTCTCTCCCCCCCCCCCCTCTGTTTCTTCACTGTAATCATGATTCACTGCTCGGCAGCCAAAATGCAGAATGCCACTCAGGGAGCTGGAATAGTGTGAAAGCTGTCAGACTCAAACCTTATTTTTCTCTGCACACACAGCGATAGACTGGCAGTCAGACAGACAGACACACACACACACACACACACACACACACACACACACACACATACACGTATCTCCAACAAAAAACAGATATAAAACTAAAAGTGCAAACCCACACACACATAAACACATTCATTTTCCATTTCTCTCAGTCTCTCTCTTTCTCACACAGACACGCACACACACAAACACAAACACAAACACAAATCCCCAAGCATCCTTTTGCAGAACATAGGCACATACGCACAATTATCCTGTTGAGAACAAACAGACACTACACACACACACACACACACACACACACACACGCTAATCGCTCCACAAATGAAGACTACACACACACACATACACACAGACAAACACAAACACACACACACACACACTCATCGCTCCACAAATGAAGACAGACAACACACACACACACAGACGCATGTACACACGTGCCTACCTTTTTGAGCCTCCTCTTAACCAGCTCCATGGGTCTGGTGCAGGTGATGGTGGTGTCTGGCTCCCAGTCCAGTTCAGCGCAGGGCAACTCCAGCTCGGCCAGCGGCGCCTCCCTCAGGCCGGAGAAGTCCCTGCAGAAAGCGGCCAGCCGGAGCGTGGCCCCCCTCAGGGCCTCCACATCGCCCACCTCCAGCTGGAAGCTCTGGCTCTGGAACTCAGGGCTGAGGCTGCGACGGCGCGTGGACGCCTGCACAGCCGTGGGGTGGAGCGGTGGCAGGCTGGCGCGCACAAACACTCCTCCGCGCCTGCGGGGGGCGCCGGAGATGCCCAGCACGGTGAGGGAAAGCAGGCCGGAGGAGGGGGAGAAGAGCATGGTGAAGTGCAGTAGTGGCGCCGGCTTGGAGCTCGGAGGACTGGACCCCCAAGTGAAGGCGGCACTAGAGCCGGCGTCAGCACTGGAGGTGGAACTGGATCCGTAGATGAGTTGAGGGGAGGCAGGTTGAGGACAGGTCAGCCGGCTGCTCTCACTGGAGGGGAGGGTGCCATCAGCCGCCACTGAACAGCGGCGCTCCAAGGCCCGTTTGGTGCGCGACACCAGGCCCAGTTTGGGGATGGAGGGCAAAGATGCTCGGCCGTGTGAGATGGAGGTGGAGGTGGAGCAGGAGGAGGGGGAGCGAAGCGGAGAGCAGGGAGCAGCTGGGGAGCTTAGGCGGCGGAGAGGGAAGCAGGAGGCGCGTGCCAAGGCGGAGGCTGAGGTGGAAGACTCCCGCAGATCTGAGGAGGAGCGAGGCCGCGGGGCCAGGCCCAGGACCGAGAGCCCGTCCTCGGAGGGAGGGGAGGCGCTGGCGGCCGAGGGAGAGGGTGACGTGGAGAGCGAGGGGAACTCCAGCACGTCCCCCTCTAGCTCCTCGTACTGCTGACGCACAGGGAGCAGACCAATCGAGGGCCAGGAGTTTGGGGCCACGGTGGCAGTAATGGTGGGGTCAGAGGTCAGGGGCGGGAGCGACAAGGCAGCCTCCTTGTCACCACGAAGCCGAGATTTGCGGCGACGCCAACACAGGAAGCAGCCGAGCACCAGGAAGAAGCAGAGGACGGCCAAGCCTACAGCCAGCAGGATCTGAACACGTGCTGAAATGCACACACACATCAGTTACACACACCATACCACACACACATACATACATGCATATTTGAACTACACATATGCAAGCAATACACTGACAAGCTACAGGAGCATATTAAAATTATAGACAACTTATGAAAAAAGATTCTGGACCAAGCCAAACTGAAGTTCAAAGTATAATCAGATACCTGTAAGGACACAATTACGTCAAACTAAATTGTTGTGATACATTCACTTGTGTAGCGCATTTAAACATTATGGAACAGTTTCCATCAGGAAAGTTCACAGATAGCATGCATTTAACATCCAGTCTAACAACCTACATTCAGCTCTATATCCCATACTCCCTCTGGCTATATACGCAAGAAGAGAGGCAGTTTGTCTTGTTCAATTGAACAGTTACAGCCCTCCTGGGAATCTCATCGTCCATTATCTGATTACGAGACACAGGAAATGTCCCCAGGTCTTAACCATCCCTAAGCAGCCCCTCTCTGACATGACACCATGCCAGCTTTGATCCACAGCAGAGCAGTGCGGCATCGCATGCTGTCTGCATCCTGTCTGTCTCTCTCACTGCATATAACAAGCCTACGTGTGCATTTAACAGGAATGTGCTCAGAAGCAGAGGAATAACAGTGTATTTTAGTGTGAGTTCACAACATCTGAGACAGATCCAAAGGCACCTTGAAGAGCAAATACTGGGCATATTGCAGTGGTGATCACAGTCAAAGCCTGTGGCGGGATGTGGTGTGGACGTTTTATGTTCAGTACTGTACATACATACATTAATAACATTAAGAATGTATTTGAATGAATTGCAAACAATGTGTCTTTTTATTGTAAAGAGAGTAAACGAAGCTGCAATAGCAATATCATATATGTTTCGACTGGACAATCTTTCAATAAACTGTAATAATTGTAATGATTATTAGCTGACATAGAACTAGTGGAGGAGCACTCTGCTGTCAGGTGATCCTCTACCTTGGACAAATGACAGCTATGCTGATGGAAGTCATGCTCCCTGACAAATCATTTGCCAAACAACATGACCAGACCTGCCAACAGGTAGCTTGGTGTTCTTCCAACTTTGAAGGGAAATTAGTAATACTTACAAACCACACTATGAATAACTTATGTAAACGAGCCATGAAGAACATGAAAACGATTACCTGTCTAAACAACAGTAATCATTTAGCCTAAGCCGAAGGTTTGTAAATGCAATAAAATGCCGGTGAAAATGGCATCTTCTGAGTATCATAATGCGACAAAATAAAGCGCAGTTTTCAAATATCTCCAGTGTAAGGAAGGTTTTCTTACCTTCCATTTGCAAAGGCATCTTTCCAGTGCGAGCCACGAAAGAGACGATAACGAATGTCAGTGATTGCAATTGGACTCAATGCATTCCATCTATCCCGTCTGCATATCGACTCTCCAGAGCAGTACAGTCGCCGCTCTCTCGGAGTGTTGACTCACAACCGGCCACACTTCCAGCCAATGAGAGGGAGTTGTGCATGGTTACATGCACTGTGCGATGGTAATGAATTATGCGCTGGTTTAACAGGTGAGTCCTTCATCTAGACCTTGCAGCGATACTTTACATAAGCAATAGCATCTAGCTTTACTTGCTAAATGGCTATGTATATTTATACCTAACGTACGTGTTTTAAATGCAAGAAGGCGGGTATATGAGCGTTACAATTTTAGTGCTCCTAAACTATGGTAACAGGTGCGACATCCAATCAGTCGTCATATTAATTAATTAACCAACTAGTTTGATAGTCCATTCTTTGTGTATCCTACCTTTTACAGAAAAGTAACAAAGGAACAATATAAATGATTTTTTATTAACTCTTTTCATACCGACCATAGAGAAATCCGTACGTACGTACTGATGACATAACTGAATAGTTCTACGCTCTCTCTCTAAAGAAAACACCCAACAATGTCTGAGAGTCGAGAGCTTTCTAAGCCAATCACACAGTCTTACATACTGGATTCAGTTATATATATTTTCACTGGTTGGGTATAATCCTTATGTGTTAGCACATCAATCCTATTTGTACCAGTTAGTAATGTTTAGGGATATATTCAGCCAAATAATTATCGAGGGATGGCCATTGACGAGAGAGGGTAACATAGACCATCAAGTTTTGACAACCAGACAAATTCAGTAATATTTCAGTGCATTACAATGGTAATTTGTGCCATGTGCATTATTTCAAAATGTGTTACTTTTGTCATATCATGCAACACTAGAAAAAATTGTGTCCAGAATATGCAAATCGTATGGCAAATATTCTTCTTCTTATTATTATTATTATTATTGCTGTTGTTGTTGTTGTGCAAATACATGTATATTTGTATATTTGTAATATTTATTGCAGCCTAAGCATTTGGCTTCAAGGAAAAATAGATTTCCCTGAGATATACTCAGGTCACCAACAGCAGAATGAAATAGTCAAGATGTCACTTTTTTGCAGATTTTTGCAACGTCTTGAAAGAGTCAAAAAAATAAAAACATTGACTGAAGACACTAAGAGAAAATGAGTGTAGGGTGCAATGGTCTCTTTATTTATTGTGTGTCTTCACATACAGTATATACCCACTAATCAGGGTGAAGGCCTGTGTGTGCCAAGGAGGTTTAGGGAATCACAGGCATTTATCATTATGCTGTAGAGCAACCTGACCACACACCACAAATTACAGCTGGACAGTCACTCACATTATCTCCTCTCCCCTGCACCTGACACAGGAAGAAAGCCAGTGGATAAACACACACACACACACACACACACAGATGTGCACATACACACACACATGCAGACTCACACATATGCATGAAAACTCTTTCCCTTAATCTCTCTCAGTATATATTCTCACAAACACACACATACACAAAGCTTTTTTTTCTGACTACCTGTCAAAAATATAACAATACAAACACACAACAATGCACTGTCACCCTCTATGTTTCACAGATTTAGCAGACGCAAACACACAACAATGCACTGTCACCCTCTATGTTTCACACATTTAGCAGACGCAAACATGATGACTAATTGAATAACCTCACACACAGTCATCAGAAAAAATATGCATTTTTAAATAACCATGAATTCAGTCAGCTGGAGATGACATAACACAATACTCTTTTTAGTCAGGCAGTGGTCTTCTTTCCCTCATCTCTATTTCCAAATGGATGCTTTTGTTCTGAGGAGAGAGTGTGTGTGTGGGGGGGGGGTTCTATTTTGAGAAACACTTCAGGCCATAACCACATCTTTCGTCTTTTTCTTAGGACACGCTTGCCTGATTTTGTTGAGTTTATGGCAGAATAGTCAAATATGTGTGTGTGTGTGTGTGTGTGTGTGTGTAATAGAGAGATCCATCTATCTGTCTGGATATGTCAGTCCTGCGTTCTGTCTCTTGCTGACGCTGCATGCTCATCTGTGTTCATGTGTTGATGCTGCCATTCCTCTCTCCTCAGTATGCGAAAGCACAACGAGCCAATTAAAGTGTCATGCACAGATTGTAACAAGTGAAGATGCCATTAAGACCCACACATCTGCAACACTGCTGCCACGACAACCAGATGGTTCAGAATCCTCCCTGAGCCCCTGCCTCAATCCCGCACGGATTTGAAAGTTCTGCCTGATGTCCACTTGAAGCACAGGTAAAGAAGGGACATAAGTCAGGAAACAGAAGGAAAAATGGCTCTTGTTACTGGCTCATATCACTATAACTGCTCATAATTGACATGTTGACATTTACAAGATCAATAAGCTGAAAGTACAGTACAGTACACGATTGTAATTCAGAACATTTGAGGCAAAAATCTCAGCACATCCAGCTGGCTAAAAAATTCCACTGTATGATCTGAGAAGGAAAGAAACTTTGAAGGCAGCTCAGGGTCTACAGGGAGAAAGAAAAACAAGAAATAAGGAGGTTCTCTGTTGCAACAGGGTGGCATCTAACCAATCATGGCAATGGATCTGTCTGCTGATTAGATTGTATATGTCAAGGGCAAGATGCTCTTTCAGCCACAACTGAGTCTGAAATTGTAGTATAGTATGATGTTTTTCTCTGCCCCTGCCTTTAAGGAATGCTCAAATATGATGTGCTATTATAGATCACGACCCCTCATATCATCAAACACAAACATTAAATGAAACTTTAAATACTGATCTGTTATCGGATAATAACTCAATGTACAGTAATGATGAATTGTACAACATTCAGCTTATTCTACAGACACCCATAAGGCAACCTTTATGCTAGCAAGTTTGGTGCCAGCATAAGGTCTAAACTGCCAATGAGTCACAGGCTCATTTTCTATTTGGCATGCTCTATTCTGACTCCGTCAGCACTGAGAGAAACACTTCTGAAAATTAAAATGCCAATCAATAGGTTTTGTGATACTTTCCGTGGGCTACTATCTTTCCCATCTATCTAAAAGGCCCACTCCCTTTACTGTGTGGAACTTTATTTAAGACGAGCAAACTGCAGGTAATGAGACACATAAAATTTGTTTTTGTGCCACTTAAATTCTCACGTAGCCTATTGTGTCTGTTATCTAATTTAAACCGACACCACCCTTTGCTGATATTTGCCTAATAATAATATTGTTTTGATTGTACGTACGTATACGTGTTTTGAAGCTTACACTTGATGGCGCACGATCATATACAGTACAGAAATAGCCTAGTCTGCTGCCATCTAGCGTTGTCTTTTAAAAATACCTTTGAAGTGGGTGAGGAGTAATGAATGAATGGGAAAATGGCTTGTCCATTCACTTATAACTTCAACATATTCACAATATAATATCTGTATACAGGTTTATTAGTCAACCTGGCAGTTGCGACTTGAAAAACAACTGTCGGTCAGCCCTACCGTTACTTATGAGCAATCCCCGCGATATGAATGTGACAGAACACGAGCAACCATAGTAGTAGGAGTCAACTCATGCCTGCTTTATCAGCCCGCCCCATGGTGTAAAATCACGCGTTAGGAGGACGGACATATGATTTTCCATATGATGCTCGGAATTGTACTTAGTTAGGGTGAGGTTTATTCTAAGCCTACTCCCATATATGTCACTCAGTTAACACCGGTAACCGGTAAAAATGTTGCGCTTTGATTTTCTTTTAGCCTTTCTATTTACATGTTGCTCGGCACGGGGGTCGCATAAAGCTAGACTAAAACTGACAGAAAATGGTAAGTTTTTTTTCTGAGATCAGTAGAGTTCCACGCTTGTACAGAGCTATACACTTTTGAAGATGTTTTTTGTCTATGGAAAGTCAATGTCTATTTTTATGGCGGAGAGAAGGCTAGTGCTTGTATTAATCTATCCCATATTCTAGCCCAGGGGTTTTCAAACTTTATTGGGCCGGGGACCCCTCATGGAGCAGACAGCTCATAATCGCAATAGAAATATAAGTTTGTAGCTATTTGTTCTTTTGGATGCTTTTGAACTCTTATTCTAAAAACATATTTTGTCAATACCACAACAATTTAAAATAGGCATGTTATTTCATTCGGCAAAACTGTCCAGGAGCAGTTTTAAAAGTTTTCTGCTTGCCTGTAACAAATGCCTAAGGAAAGTGTTTTGACAGATTGCTTTAATGTATCATGTAGGCTAACCTGTCACTAATGTTGCTGTTACTAATGCCGGTGGGAGTAATAAACACAATGCGATGGGGCTCTTTACTGATCTCTCGTAGAAAAGTTTATATTTTGTAGCAAACTATCTCATGTAGCCACTAGCAACATGCTGTGGACCCCTGGGGGTCCCCTGACCCAAGTTTGAGAACCAATGCCCTGGCCTACTAAGTTTCTGTCTTTAAAACTTTGTTGGTGTTACAAGGGGTTGAAAATAAATAGATCTTCTTCCGAAAATGATTAATAGGCTACTTTTTGTTTAGAAATTGATAGAGGACACAATTACACACCATTAATTCCATTCTGTTAATACAAGTCGTTGATTTACTGCTTTTGAGTGTAAACAAACGGCAGGGTTTGCCTTATTTTTTGCCACAGTAACACAGTCGGTATTGAGATGAATTTTAGTAAATCTCTATTTTTGATCTATGTTCATGCTTTCAGCTGTGTCTTTCCCACGAGGTTACCTAAATGGCGATGCGTCAGTAAGCACTAATCTATTTGTTGGAGCCGATGGGGAAATTTATTTTGGAAGTGGACAGCGTTTGTTCCGTCTTCAGAAGGACTATATCCTGGATTTGGTAAAGTTTTTCAAATGCCAGAGATGAACCATTAACATGTCCTGCCCTCAGCAAGGTGAAACTGGTTTGAAAGTAGTTGATATGGAGAAGGTTGCTGAAACTGAATGTGAGCGTTTGTTTAAAGATACAGAGGCAAAAAGAGGAGTGTGGGAAAAAAACGGCTTTGTTGTAACTTGTACTGTTTGCTTTATTTGTGTCCTGTGTAGGTGCCTGTTTTGCCGTGCAGAAATGGACTGGATTCAGTAAGTGGCCTCAATGGTGGGGAATGCATTTCTCTACATTTCTTTGTTGCCTCTAAAATCTCTTATACTCACCACCTGGCCTAGTTTCAGCTTTAAGAAACTTCATACTTATGGCTCAGGTCATGTCATAGTTATGGTGAACATAATGTGTAAACATACTCACAGCAACTGCAATCTGCTGGACAAACTAAACAGTGTAAGTCATTCTCCATCGTTTGTCTGTTGTCATCAGGAGGGTAGTGGTAATATCGTTGTGATGCAGCCTGGGAGAGTGGGCCAGCCTGTGTTTGTGTGCTCAGCCCATGGGGACGACGCAACCTGCTGCTTCAGGGTAATGGATGATCTTTATGGAGTTTCTTATTATTCATAAGCTAGTTTGAAGGGTTGACTACACCTGAAGTATGACCTGAGTATGGGCTACTACTACTTCTACTACTACTTGAAGTATGACCTACTGCTATAAGTGATGTGAGTATATACTACTGCTATTACTGAAGTATGACCTGAGTGTGTACTTCTACGATTACTTCTATCTGAGGTATGACCTGAGTCATTACTACTACTACTGCTGCTACTACTACCTAAAGTCTGACCTGAGTATGTACTATTATACTACGGCTACTATCATCACCACTACCTAAAGTTTGACCTGAGTATGTACTATTATACGACGGCTACTATCACCACCACTACCTAAAGTCTGACCTGAGTATGTACTATTATACTACGGCTACTATCACCACCACTACCTTAAGTCTGACCTGAGTGTATTCTACTATGCTACTACTGCTACTACCACCACCACTACCTGACGTGAGTATAAACTGCTACTAGTACTAAGTCTGATCTAAGGGTGTATTTTGCAGGCAGCAAATGGCTCATGTTCTGACTGTAAACGTGAATATGTGAAAGGAGGGGAGCCAGCTCTGCTGACAGGTAATCCAGCCATGTTCAGACTCTAGGACCACTGTTAGATGTGGCTCTCAGCTCTTTTGAGGCACTAGAGTATGAAGGCAGTTATTGTTTTAATGTCCATGCGATTGCACAAGAAACATGTGAGGACATGTGATTGCTTTGGGCTCATCTTTGGCCAAACTTTAGTTATGTGTGCGTCTATGACTGTACTCTCTGTGAATGCATGCGTGTGTGTGTGTGTGTGTGTAAAATGATGAATAGTTCTGCATATTTTCTACGTAGGAGATGCCCTCTACACTACATATTCAGGTGTGGGTTCCAGAAACGGAGTGTACAGGATTTCTGATGGCACGGTTGTCGTGCCCTCGAGCCAAGCAGGTGAGACACCCAAACTTACCCAAGTGGCCTGCCGGCACACAGACATAAAATACAGCAAACCCATTTATTCTTGTATCTAATAATGTTTTTTCTTTAATGGGGTTTCTTTGCTAAGTCATTACTATTGTTTGTATGTATTGTATGGTCTGCCATTTCTATAAGAATGGAAAAGACACCTTTAAAAATTGAAGGTACATAGTTAAGATTTAAACTTCTGACCCACTAGACCAAACATATTTGAAGATTGTAGAAAGAAGAGAAGAGAATCCACTGCAAGACAAACTTTATGCCTTCTACACGGAGAAGAGGACTGATCAGAAACCAGATTCTGATGTTTTCATCGCTCGTGTTTCTCAGATATGCATGGTAAACATTTTCAGATCATTTTGGCTATAGACCAATAGACCACTTCCTAGTTGGAAAATAGAAAACAGACTGTTCAAGTATTGCTTTTGTTTTTATCACTAAAACTGTCTATAGCTCTAGATTATACTAGACTAGATTAGTCTAGACTAGATTATTAGATTATTCTAGACTAGATTACTGAGTAGATTATAACAGTGGTAAAATCAACAAATCTGTTTAGTCTAAAAGTCTGTCTGGAGAGGGATTTACATCAGCCCATGTTATGTTATGATTAGTTTTGAATAGTGTAAGATTTATCTGGTCTGTATGCTCAGTTGTCCTCTGAGAATGTTTCTGTTGTTTGTGTTGTGTATGTGTGGACACTTACATTTCTTTCGGGATTAATAAAGCATCTATCTATCTATCTATCTATCTATCTATCTATCTGTCTATCTATCTATCTATCTATCTATCTATCTATCTTTCTATCTGTCTATCTATCTATCTATCTATCTATCTATCTATCTATCTGTCTGTCTGTCTGTCTATCTGTCTGTCTATCTATCTATTGGTCTATTTATCTCTTTTCTGTAGGCTGATCTGGGCGGCTCCAAGGACACCCTCCAGTTCCAGTGGACGTCCCAGCTGAGCAGCAGGTTGTCCTGTGGGGACCCAGGCAGGAGGCTGTACTACACCCAGCTGCTGGACGTGGCCGTGCTCAAGTCTGAGAATGGAGGAGACGACAGGGTCTACGGGCTCTTTAAAAATGGCTGGTACGCAGACCACTGTTGCACCATCCACCTGTCTACACACACCAGAGCCATTTGCAGGGCTGGTCCCTGGCAAAGCCTAATCATCTAGGACCCCAAATTTCAGGGGAGCATTGCAATGCATTTCTTAATGTTTTTCACTGTTTTTTTCTAGAAAATAGGGGGCAAAACTCAAATCTGCCCTCAGACAGCGAAGCCCACCAACAGTATTGGTGGAGGTCACCAGACAAGCTAAAAGTAGCAGACAGGGAAGCAGAAGGGAAAGTTGATTAGCTTGCATTTTGGAGGGGTGGCTAGCAGGCTCCACAGGCTAGGGATCGCTCTATTCCCGCCTCTTGACTTGAACACAGTGTGGTGACTGTGAGATCCCTTCAGTATTTCAAAGAACCAGTAAGACAGGTTTAACTGAATGCTGGTGTTGTCACCAGTCTTGCATGAACATTTGGCTGTAATTTGTTGCATGCATTTCCACAGAGAGAACAGTCATCAGACGATGTCTCACTTCCTTTTTCTAGAAGCCTCTCTCCTTACTTAGCTTAGTTTTCTTGACTTCCTTCACATCCTTTATTGTGTATTTTGAGCTCAGCTCAGAGTGAGATTTTAAACGCACCTGCTAAACATGGAGCAAGTCATGGAGAATGGAGAAGGATTTTGAAAACTAAAACCGCACTTAGGAATGTAGAAACCTGATCTCCCTCTCTCTATCTGCAGAATATTTAGCATAATTGTGTGTGTGTGTGTGTGTGTGTGTGTGTGTGTGTGTGTGTGTGTGTGTGTGTGTGTGTGTGTGTGCAGGGAAATCAGGGCTGTGTGTGTTTATTCCATGAGGGTCATCAGTGAGGTCTTCTCCACCTCTCCCATCCTGAACCTCAGTGACTCTGTGAAAGAGCGTCCTGGTGAGGTAGGACCTGCTACCTTCATTTCCTATCCATCCACACAAACATCTGCTTAATAACCAAACACTCTCACACACACACACACACACCAGCAAGTGAGCTAAAACCCCAAAGCCAATATAGTGTGATTAGTGCCTTTGATGGCTGTGAGAGAGAAAGTCTCAAGCTAAAGCCAAAGGTCTCTAATAAGCAGTCTGCTATGTGCTGTCAAACAGCTCAGGTGTCTGATGCAGTGATATGATCTAGTTGAAGTTTCTTCACCATTGAACCAGAAGCTTGGCATTTCATCAGACTCTGCTGCTGATGTAGAAAAAGGATTGTACTTGAAGCAAAGATTGTTTATCAACCGATGTCGAAGTCATCTCTTCCTCCTGTCTAACCAGTGTGTCCAGGACAGCAGGAAACTGTCTCCAGAACTGCTCAAGTACATGAAGAACAGTCCAGAGATGGTGGATTGGGTGGAGCCCATAGGAAACAGCGGCCCTCTGCTGGTCAGTCACTGCCACTACAGCCACATCCAGGTGGACTGTGTTGGAGGGACAGGGGAACAGGAGGGACATCACGTCCTGCTGCTGTCTATGGGTAACAAACATACCTGAGAGTCAGACTGTCCCATAATATCTGCTGGTGTCCATGGGTACCAGACGTACTTGAGAGTCAGACTATCCCATAATATCTGCCGCTGTCCATGGATACCAAACGTACCTGAGAGTCAGACTATCCCATAATATCTGCCGCTGTCCATGGATACCAAACGTACCTGAGAGTCAGACTATCCCATAATATCTGCCGCTGTCCATGGATACCAAACGTACCTGAGAGTCAGACTATCCCATAATATCTGCCGCTGTCCATGGGTACCAAACGTACCTGAGAGTCAGACTATCCCATAATATCTGCTGCTATCCATGGGTAGGAGACAACCGTACCTTAGAGTCAGAGTCAGAGAGTTTCTCTGTTGCTGTCACCCACAGGTGAACCTTAAGAGCCCTCGTGTCGCACACGCTCAACACTTGCAAATTAGATTTTTACAATAAAAAACAGTGAGGTTGTTGAGGGTTCACTTGCATGCCTCTCCTTTCTTGCAGTTTCATTCCCACTCCCTCTGGTAGGCCCCCCCCCGTCTGTCTGTCCCTCTCCCTGGCACGTCAAAGCCTCCCACACAAAAATGTAATATATGGCCCAAAGTATACACATATATTAAAGAGGAGCTATGTG
The DNA here is from genome assembly GCA_015244755.2 of Tenualosa ilisha. Classification (NCBI taxonomy): domain Eukaryota; kingdom Metazoa; phylum Chordata; class Actinopteri; order Clupeiformes; family Clupeidae; genus Tenualosa; species Tenualosa ilisha. Next base: position 593,675 of record PYXC01000860.1, read on the forward strand.
AGATTTGAGGTTTGAAGGCTCTCTCTGCTTCTTCTTTGATCTCTTGCCGAATTTTCTGCACTTGCACGATGCCAACGTCACCCAGCTGACGGACGAAGATCTGACGAAGATCTTGATCTACTAGTGATGCGCGGGTCAAGGATTTTTAACACCCGCACAAATCCGACCCATCACGACAGCTAACCCGCTCCGCCCAACCCCCAAAACACACTGATTTATAATCCAACCAACTCAACTCACTAAAACAGAGAGAGCATAAAAAAGAAACTAATGACTCTATGCTGTGATTTGCGATAGCTTAGAGAAAAGCCTACTAGGCCTACTTACAAGATCGATTTGCAAACCTTGCACTACTGTTTGGTTGTTCCAAATGTTTACATGCTGGATAGCCCAGGCTACTCATGACTCAATTGAATCTTAGTTCTCAATCTCGGAACAGCAAAATGTTCCAAAAAGATTGTTTTATTCTTCAACTCTATAGGGAAACAAACAACTAAATATTTAAACTTAGGCTTTACACCCCGCACTTATCTCTTGCTCCATCTCTCTCACTCACACACACACACACACACACACAGAGGAGTGCCTTTCTTCATTAACCACCATCATTTAGCACAAAGAACCATTGATAAGTTGGCCCTATACTGAACGCAGCACTTTCTTTGTGAACACAGATGCTTAAAAAATGCAAAGACGAAAACAAACAGCCTGTAGGATAGTGTTAGTAGATGTGTGGCAGGCTACTGTTCTGCTACACAAACTATTGATAGGAAGCTATACGCGCGGTAGATCCTGCAGTCTCTGACGTGCGGCCTGCGTGCGTGTGTGACAACATTTTATCCTCACACAAAAAACAAACCAATGAACTAAGAAATATGACTCGAATAGGTAAAATGATTGAGATTTTGAACCAGTCCCCCCGCAAATGTGTTTCATACACCGCATGTATATATCTGGCACTTATATGAGTATTGCATATACCCACAGATAGGCTGCAGACAGGCACATTATGAAACTGACATATATTTTTGTATGGGCTGTCTCTACCCATAAGCTGGCTTCTTTTCAACGTTTTCTCTCCATTGGGAGACTCCCACTCCCTTGTTCTCTTTGTGTTAGCTGTAAGTGTGTGGAAGGCCAAAGGCTCTGTGAAGTCCCTGACACGGTTCTAAACACATGTATAAATAGGATTGTGGAAGAAGTGTTTTTATCCCAGTCCCCATCTGTTACACACATCTGTTACACACTTCCCTAAAGTGTTTTATCAGTGTGTCCTCTTCCTGCCATTTGCTGAAATTTAAAAAGAAAACACTTTGAGTAAAGTCTAATTGCAAACTTTCGTTTCTTATGAAAACAGCTTTGGTCCACATCAAAGTCTCAATGCCATAGTGAGTTTATTCACTGTTTGTTGTACTGAGGTATTTATACTGTGTTCCCCATATCCTGAGCTGCTCATTGTTAGATATATAAATGGAGCCACAGAAATACCATATGAGCCATATGAATTTAACTTCCCATGACAAAATCTTATCATTCAGTTATTTACTTGGCATGCCAAGCACTGAATGAGAAATGAAAGCTCATAGCATCATGTGCAAGATCAAGCACAAAGATCAGCAGAATCCCTCGTGAAGTTGGTCTCATAGGACCCTTCAGTCTTGTGATCGCCTGCTGAGATGGCAGCTCTAAAAAGAACATGTGCTGCCTAGAGTCTTATGCATCTTTCAGTGTCAACAACCACAGGATGCCAGAAGAAAACAGCCCATTTAGCACTGAACCCCAACCCTGCTTAAGTATTCAACACTTGTTTCGTTTTCACTTGGACCTGAGACAAGAACGCTAGGGGCTGGAATTATGAAAAAAGCAGTACTGTAACTAGATCAGAACAATGTCAATTGTCTCGTGTTACACCTTGTGTTAAAAGAAATATATTTTGATAAGCACTAACTGTATTTGTAAATATAAGACAAGGCAAGTTTATTTCTTTATGTAGTTTATTTCAAACACAGCGGCAGTTCAATGTGCTTCACAAAGATAAAGACAGAGAACAGTAAATAATAGAAAATAAAATGACAAAATGATGGAGAAAAAAAGAAAACAAAATAGGTCAAATAAACAAAATCATGATTGAAAAATAAAAAAAAAAACGTTTGGAGAATTAAGCAGCTGTAGACCTCTAAGGAACCACCTCTCCGGGACGGAGGACAGAGGACGGAGTTCAAACCCACCTTGGACCAGATTCACACATGTTACAAACATGTACAAACGTGACACCTAAACCAAAGAGCAGCAAGTTGAATGTGCTTTACCACAATAAGCAAAGAACAGTGAGTAAAGGAAAATAAAATGAAAATAAAACATAGATGATTCCAATAGTACAAATGAAGGAATACAATTAACGTGATAAATTACATAGTGGATAAAAATAGTAGAAATAAAGTAATAAAGCAAAGTAAAAGTTAAGTAAAAAATAATTGAAGTTTAAATAAAGATACAGCAGTTAGTAGAAAGCATCTGAGAACAGGGTGGAAAACAGGGTTAGTCTGGATTTGAAACAGCCAACAGGAGGAGCCTTGTTTTGTTCAACTCAAGGAGTTGGTTTCATAGCTGAACTGCATAGTACCTAAAGACTGCTTTACCACACTTTATTCTAATGACAAGTTTTACTGGGCAAATTTTTCTGCTGCAATCTGAGAGATCTGATTGGGTTATAAACATGTCAGAAAGGTAATTAGGTAATATATTATATATAATTAGGCCCTGTCCCATTTAGAGACTTGTACACAAGCAGCAGTGCTTTAGTCAGTTCTGTAGCTTACTGGGAGCCAGTGAAGGGACCTTAGAATTGGAGTAATGTGCTTCGTTCTTTTTGCTCTCAGGAGGACCCGAGCCGTCACATTTTGAATCAGCTGAGGCTGTCTGATGGTCTTTTTTGGCAGGCCTGTGAAAAGGCCATTGCAGTAGACAACCCTACTGGAAAGAAAGACACGGATTATTTTTACCAAACCATAGTTTGACATTAGTCCTCTTAGTTTGGCAATATTTTTAGGTGATAAAATGCTGACTTGTGATTGCTTTCATTGCAAACAAAGTTCAGTCTTTCAGTTGGTTAGGAATAAACTTGGTACACTGCTTGTCTTTGGGCTGGACAAAGAGAATTAGAAAATGGCTAACTAAAATATTTTGATATATATGTATTGTGTTTTTGTAATTGTCATTGGAATATATTTCTAATTATGAATCACATAGACTATATATATATGTATATATATATTTATATATAGTCTATGTGATTCATAATTAGAAATATATATACTTATATATATATATATATATTTACATATGTATATGTGTGTGTGTGGGTGTGTATATATACGTATGTATGTATGTGTTGGAGCTATATTTACTTGGTGGTTTTTTGAGTATTTACATACATTGAAAAGTACATTGCATGTGAATAGAGAGCGGTGCTGTCCACAAAGTCCTGGAGAGTTCCTCTGAGCCTTTCATCATTGCGGAGTATCACCCATTCACACCTGGAACACAGATCCTGAGCATGCTACTGGACAGCACAGAGGTGAGGCTTCCCAGTATTCTTTACTGTGTGTGTATATGTGTGTGTGTGTGTGTGTGTGTGTGTGTGTGTTGCTCTAAGTTCTATTTATTTAGTGTGTATACCTGCAGTATTTCACCCTACATGTCTGGGCTTTGTGCAGAAGAAACTCTATGTGAGTTCCAGCTCTGAGGTGGTTGAGATTGACCTGAGGAACTGCAGTGTGTACGGGAACCAGTGTGCTGACTGCGTCTTAGCGAGAGACCCCTACTGCGGATGGGACAGCAGTCGTCAGACGTGCGCACCGCATTCAGAGTAAGACACTCTATCTCATACATTCCTCTGATTCACTCTCCATACACCACACATCCTTGCAGACAGATTTTTTTCCCTTTTACTTTTGTAGCCCAGGCTACCAACATAAAAGTACACGTAAGGGACCACTAGGGAGCACCAACAAGCAAATAATCATTTGACAGACATTACAGTGTCCCTACTGTGGCCCCATTCAACCCCAACCCCACCTAAGGACAAAATGCTTGTTTCACTTGGACCTGAGACAGGAAGAACACTAGGGATTACTGTTATGATCACAGCATTATTGTTTAGCCAGATCATGAAAGCACTACTGAACAATAGATATTGTCACTTGTGTTACACCCTAATATAAATATATTTCAATAAGCATTAAATATATTTGTGAATTTGACCGGCCAACTAAATGCTGTATATTTCAATATATTTGCATTGTAGTTGAAATATATGTATAATTCTGAAATACATGGACTGTGTTTTACTTAAATTGGTAGTATGTGCACACCAAAATCTTACCAATCAAGGTCACAGAGTGCTATCTATCAGTAGAGTACTGTCCGTAGGGAAAGTAGAGTAGAGTAGAGTGCTATCCGTAGGGAAAGTAGAGTAGAGTAGAATACTGTCCGTAGGGGAAAAACAGAATTTGATACAAGATAAACCAAAGAGCAAACTGGCAGCTGATGTTAACTAAATGGAGGAAAGGAAAACCGTGCATGGTCTCCCAGAGCACACAAAAACTCACCCAGACTAAATCAGATGACCCACAGTGGAACTCAAGGAGCTCCAGGAGCATTCCTCTTAAAATGAGAACAGTCTAAATCACTGGCTCTCAAGGTGGGGTCCAGGAAACCTCAGAAGTCTGCAGCGTGTTGCCTGGGGGTCAGTGAAAGTTTGCTGCAAAATAAAAACTTGTATTTATCTAACGCAAGTTGACATCATTTAGTAAAAGCTTATAGAGTCATGTTCAGTCCAAAGGTATGGCTAGATATCAATGCATTTAGGCTTCTTTCTCTGTCTATGCATATGCAGAGAACCTGTATTCAGTTGAGAGTAGTTAGTAGTACTGCAATGTAAACTACTAAGTAAGTGTATTTAAAAAAAATGGTCAACTCAAATTCACTCATTGTGAGAGTAAGCAAGTGCTACTTGCCACACCTCCACCACAAGTGCAGACGGAAAACACAGACCACAGCACAAGAGCAACTAGTGCAAGAAGAACACCCGTGCAGGGAAACTCACTCCTGTCAACATGCACTCAACCCACAACATCAACAGCAAAATGCAACACCTGTGGTTTAAGCACATCGCCAAGCACATCAACACACCTTTAGGCCTAATTGGTGTCTAGTATCTATCATTATTATGAAGCCAAGTTCGGTATAAGTAAATGCAGGCACTGTAGGTTATACTGGATATGAGACTTAAACCTCTAAATATGGCACTCTTCTGAGTGTCTAATTCTAATTTACATATACATAAATAACAGTCTAGCATTTTTATGCTATTTCTGCGCTAACAGAGAGTAAGAAAGCACGATGATGGTTTGAAGAGGTTTTATCTATCTGTGTACTTGAACCTGTTAAATACGCTTAATATGCTTGTATCATTCTCTATATGCGTGGGTCAGATTCTGTGCATTAATAAACTATGAATTAAAGAAGGAAGTGTTTTAATCACTTTAACTAAACGTGTCGTTCCTCATGCTTTACCAAGCTGCATGCTGTTGTTAAACATGTGGATAAAATACAACCGATTTCTGTCATTTCACAGGACCACCATTCAGGACATTGACGATGGAAAATTCTATCAATGCACACAGGGTATGTCTTTTTAGAAAACTTCCATGCCTTTAAAGCGGTAGCAGGCAAGCCTGCGATGTTTACTTCTGGGGCACCCCTACAGGCACCAGTTTAAAAAGCAACTTAGCAACGCATAGTACTTCACATCATGTTTTCAGCATAGTACATTCTCACCAATCCATGTGGATTTGTACAGCATAGTACATTCTCACCAATCCATGTGGATTTGTACAGCATATTTTCATGTGATTTGTACAGCATAGTACATTCTCACCAATCCATGTGGATTTGTACAGCATAGTACATTCCAATCATGTGGATTTGTACAGCATAGTACATTCTCACCAATCCATGTGGATTTGTACAGCATAGTACATTCTCACCAATCCATGTGGATTTGTTTGCAAACCAAAGCATAGGAACCAACGATTATTATTTTCTTGGAGTTATGTTGACTGACAAGGCAAAAAAGGCGATTTAAGTTTCATTCAGCTTAGGTTTTTTTTAACAAGCCTCGTGTTTTCAAACTGCAAATGCTTGTAACTACATGATTAAACGGTAGAGGGTGCTGAAAAAGCCTTCAGTCACCCTGTAATGAGCCATCTAACCATCAAAATGAGTACAATGCTGGTAAATTAACCTCAAATGTTGTCTGGTATCCATTTAAGGGGGGATTGTATTCATCAGGTGCAGCGGTCAGCAGACTTTTTGACATGCTGTCCCAATAAGAAATGGATTTCCACCATGGAGATATGCTGAATCCATTCTGGCTATGCAAAGCAGCACTTTAGGAAAATTTGGTTCGTTTTTGTTACGTGAAGTGAAATTCTGAACACTCCTACGTTTGCTTGACTTGTAATTTCATGTTCTTTCTCATAAGGATGACACAGGTTGGACAGATACAAACAAAACTTTCAAAATGCAACAAGCACACAGCACTTCTAGCCATAGGCTAATATCCAAGAGGGAGATGCCTGAATGCCCCAACCGTCGGGGTAACTGCTGCCCCACCTGATGAATGATCTTTGGCACAACTGCCAAAGATGTTTAAAGACAGTGGGGTGCATTGCCATCTGTCAGGTTTCAGAAGATGCACCCTATACACCAGATAAAGACAGCCACAGACTTTTTCTAACATATAAAAACAACTCCTGTACACTATCACTGGCATGCCATTGAGAATTCCTCTGCATGCCAGGGTTTGCTGACCCCTGATCTAGTGTGCGTGCCTTACTTGTTTTGTTTTTTGTCTTCAGTAAACAACACAATACTTGTAATGTAATAGCTTTTGATCCTCTTCCCTCTAGGTCCAGTAACTAACTCAGGTGGACCTGGAGAGGGTGATGCTAAGACTGTTGACGTCCCTGAGTCCTCCAGACACTACCTGGTCTGCCCCGTTTGTTCCCACCATGCCAAGTACCACTGGCTGCAGGAGGGAAGCGAGAGAGAGTCGATCATGGACCACGAGCAGCAGCAGTTGGTCCTGCTGATAGATGGAATGAGGTCTGAAGATGAGGGACTCTATCATTGTGAGTCCCAGGAGGGAGACTACCAGAGGACAGTGGTCCAGCGTCAGCTCAGGATGAGCAGTGGAGCTGTGGGGCTGAGAAGCTTTGGCCCTCTGGCTTTGGCACTGTTGCTGTTTTTGTGTCTTCTTTAAGCAGCCTGGCAGGACAGTTCTTATGGACAAGCAGGATTGCACAGCACATTGCACAGGACAAGGTTTGGACAGCTTCTTGAAGGACAAGGAGGGTTGGACAGCTTCCTGAAGGACAAGTAGGGTTCATCTAGACATCTTGCTGATGAACAGCAGGTTTTGCTACTTGTGAGGACAAAGAAGGCAGTGCTCTCCGTTGAAGGACTGTAGACGTGTAGAGTGGGGTGGGCTTCTGCACGTGTGTCTGTCAGACTGTTCCTGTGTCTGCAGGGTGGAGATAAAAAGTCAAGTGTTTCCCACCCACTCGCCAACCGCTCTTTGAGGAGGATTGTGGAAGGGACAATTTTTCGAGATCTTTAAATGTGAAGTTCTTTATTTTAATGGACCGTGTCAAAGCAAAGAATTTTTTTAAATTAAAAACTTTGTTTTCTACTGAACAGTATCTACATTTTATATCTTTAAAAAGCCAATGCAGTGCAATGCAGACCTGTGTAAACCCTCTGTTTGTTCTTGAGACTTGGGGTACATGAAGAAGGTCATTCAAGGTCATTCAAACAAGAAAACTTTTTTCTGCATTGTAATGCATTGTGCATCTGGGCAGTCGTGTAATGATGGGGCCAGTAAAAATCCACATATGACTGGTTATGCACTGTCAAAGCCTATATGACAGAGTAGAGTAGAATAAACACTGTATGATGTATATACAATATGAGAGCGCTGAGTGGGTATATTTTGTTGCCATTTTGTTTGTTTGTATGTCTTGCATTGGAAGGAAGTGTCCCTTATTTGTAGTTGAGGAAGTTGGCAACCCTGTAGTGGAGTGATGGGCTAGTCTTGTTAACTTCAAATTAGGCTACAGACAATTACACTCATATCCGTGCCATGTGGTTCATATCAAGAAACGCCACTAGTTGAAAACGATCAGTGACAAAGTCACTGGTACTAACAAAGACAAAGTCTACTGCATACGACTTGCTATTTCTTCATGCTACTGTTTTTCACATTATAAAGGTGACGCAGAATGGAAGAGTGGAGTATTTTACCTTCTCTTCTATTAAATCAGTAGGTCCCTCCTCTCCAGGTGAATCAGCTTACCATTGCCCTCATGGCCTTAAGCACAGATACCTTCTCTTTCTCAGCAGGATGGGAGGTGATATTGCACCCCGTGGACATGCATAGCTGGGATGGAATGACGGTGGTCACCAAGGCATTTATTATGAGATCAGTGCAATCAGCCATCCCATCTCCCCATTCACCCATAAGCCATGTGATACCAACCCTCCAGCACCACTAGAACATGAGCACAGACACGTCATCAGTGACAATGCACACGACTGGAGCACCATCTTTGGCTCCATACTTCACAGCAGCTAATGTGTATGAGATGAGAGAGATGAGACCAGACATTGACCTCGTCATAAATGACAAAACTGTCTCAATGTTATCTCCCATACCTGTTAACTGGATTTCTCAAGTCTCAGCCTTTTTTGGTCCTGATATCTTCCCGTTTTAATATTTTCATAGGGCCTATATCCTATAATTTAGTACTCACTACATCATGCCTGCCACTGGACTTCTGGAGCTGTTGCAACCCCCACCCCTTTTTCAGTGAGAGATATCAAAGTCAAAGTGGAAGAGGGGCTATAAATATTGTTTTGATTCCTTCAATTGCAGTCTTAGAGTGATATGATGGAGGTGTCCTGGTATGAGTGAGTAATGGACGAGGCGGGGGCAAAGAACTTCATGACGCTTTAGCGGAGTGGAGCTGCCACTGCCAAGTTGCCTCAAAGGTTGCAACTCAAACGTGTAACAATGAGCAAGTAACCTAGTTTCTTTGGTTACGGACTACGGTGAACTTGATAACAGCTGGTTCCATTGTTGCTTGCTAGTTCAGTGGTTGTTCACTATGGTTGTTATACTTGCCATTCAAAAGAGCATTGATATGGAACGGTGATTAAACTATTTTTAACAGATCTACTTCATAGGTGTCCTGCTATCAGCGTCTCGTTATTGTGACTGAATTGTTACTGAATTGTCATGTTCTCATGCCTACTGATGTCAAACAACAGGGCTATTGACTGATTCACACTGGATTTCTCTTTGAAGAAGCTGCAGCTCCTGAATCCATACAAACACTCTCTCTTTCTCTCTTTCTTTCATTATCACTTTTATTTTCATTAACACTAATTCTCTCAATATTTTTTGTTGAACGCCTCGTATCTTTACATGATAGCAATTTGACTTTGTGACTTTACAGCCTCTTATCTTTAGTACATCTCCCATTGTTGGTGTTTGTACAATAACTTTTACAAATATCGAAAGATTTTGACCAAACTTGGCACATTTAATCAAAGATGGTAGATAGGCGGACCAAGATAGTTCATGGTAGTTTATGCCTATTGAGGCAAAGGTGGGATCAGTTCTGATCTGCATGAATAGGTGTGTTGTGTGTGTGTGGTCATGAATAGGTGTGTCGTTAACATCCTTGGCTGTAGTACATAGTACCTCACACTTAAATAAGCTCATGCACACCTGAATAAAAGTTGATTTTCTCTGGAGTGGAGTCATAATATCACAACATTTTCCTTAAATGGGCAGGGGGGTTTGCAGATCATGATACCGAGTCTGAAATATACACTCACTGCTCCGAAAAATAAGGCTTTTAAATATGCTGTGAAATTCTGGGGTTCTGCCATAGACCTCAGTGTTACATAGTGTGCCTCTGCACCGCAGAAAGGGGGATTAGTGGCCTCCCTCGTGCGATCATGGTTCCAGGAAGTGGCTCATATCTTGCTCCCACTCTCTCATATCTTGCTCCGACTCTCATATCTTGCTCCGACTATCTATCATGTGAGGGACCCTCTTCAAGCCTAAAACAGAAAAAACAGAAAAAACACTATTAGGTTCATTTAATATTAATAGGTAATAACTCTTAAAGTATCAAAGGTCAAGATTGCATTGGGTTGTCCACCATATCGCTCTGCTGTGCTATTTCTGCTATTTACTCTTCAAGGCACATTCATTCCCTGTTTGGGTATTAAGTCATAGAGGTAATGCAGTAAGGTTGTTTTACTCCAGTCTGGTCTCAGGTTTGACTGTCTCGGCCCACAGTAGGAGGAAAAGGACTCGTAATTTAAGAGCGAGTCCTCCAGTTTTTAACAGATTTTATTGTATGTTAATATTCACTAAATACTCATTACTGCAAATCAATTTACACATCGATCACAGAGCAAAACTCATGAGTGAGCAGCCTGCATCATTATCACATCCAACTGAGTACAGAGGAATTCTAAATAGTACCGCAAGTGGATTGGGAAAGTCTATTGGTTGTGGCCAGACCTAGATCTTGAGATTCAAGACAAGCACCTATGAAATACCAATTAGATTCTAGTTTATTTAGATTATGTCATAATTATACTTTAGACAAAGTGTTTATTTAGTAGCATATGCTTATTTATCCATTCAAACTTAAAAATGAGTTATGGAAGTCGTTAGCATTTTATAAGGACTAGGCTGGATATAGTTATCTGATCACTGGCTCCTTCAACTGAAAACCTGTTACATTAAAAATAATTGATCTTTAAACTTAAGTGCTTGTAAATTTGTTATATTAATTACTTCTACTCCATCCAATCAGATGCGACCTTCACGTTTTGCGACGTCACGGTAAAGACTAACGTTAGGACTTCATTGCTGGTATAGTTCACTTTGCGGAGATGGCCAACGTTAATGTACTTGTGAGCGTTTTCTTCATAATTATTCCAGTTCAGTCAGTGACAGAACCGTTTCACATCGCAAGACTTCAGTTGAAAGAGCATGGTAAGACTCGCTTTTCTCATAGTTATTGCTTTGTTTAGATCCTTTGGAAGTTCTTCCGTGGTTAGTTGACATAGCAGGTTATTCTACATCCGTGATGATGTATGATCCTGCGCATTCTGGCTCAGGCTTTGAACCCTAATGAAATAAAAGCCGTTTTCTTTTTTGCTGACAAGTTTTGGCCCTTTAATGAAACCGTTTTGCCAAGTTCGTGGGAAATTTGTTACACGCGCTGTCCTGAAGTCACAGCAACCCTGTGTGTAATCAGGTAGCCCACTATGCAGACAGTCCAAAATGTAATTTAAATGTGTACTACGTCTCTTGAATACAAGTTTCAGATCACTTGGATGTCCTCGGTTTTCATGGAGACAGTTTTTACAGTTTTACAGTTTTTGTTAGAGAAATAATGATTTTATTTGAAATAATGAATGTATCCTGTCCATGTAAAACGTTACCTTTTGTAGAAATTACATATAGGCAGGCAAATCTCATCATAAAATTTTGCAAAGCCATACAATACCCTGTGGACAGCATATAATTGGGACAAATTAACCTTGCAACAAATAACAACAAAACTTTACAGAAATTTATAGAATTCTGAATGGAGTATCCTGTTTCTTTATATAAACATTATGGGGTTTTTGTTGGAGGAACTTGCCTGTTTGCTATAGAGGAAATGTCCTATGAGTTAATCTATCTTGTGATGCTCTTGAAAGAATGGGCTGAAATCAAATCACTTAAAAAAATGACATCTGGAATTCCTCATGTATTCCAGCCTATAATTGCCACAAAAGGTAACTTTTTAAATGGTCTAAGGAACATGTTCATCATTTCAAATAAAATCATTCAGTCAGTTATTTATCTAACAAAAACTATATGCCTTGTTCATTTGCTATGTTTCCTATTGACAAAAAGAATTATTGAGTGTCTCCATGAACCCTAAGGAAATCCAAGTGATCTAAAACCTTTCTAAAACTTCTCGTTGCCACCATGCCTTGTTGCTTGAATTCCTTTCATTTCTGAGGCAATAATTAGCTGTCGCTGTACAGTTAGGCTATTCTACACTTCGAGGGTTTGTATGTGAGATGTTTTGCTGGCGGTGCTGGTGAGACAGGGGGGAGAGAGGGAGAGTGGCGGTGAACAGGGGGAGTGAAGGAGAGTGGCGGTGAATGGGGGACTGAAGGAGAGTGGCGGTGAACGGGGGAGTGAAGGAGAGTGGCGGTGAATGGGGGACTGAAGGAGAGTGGCGGTGAACAGGGGGAGTGAAGGAGAGTGGAGGTGAGACAGGGGGAGAGAAGGAGAGTGGCGGTGAACAGGGGGAGTGAAGGAGAGTGGAGGTGAACAGGGGGAGTGAAGGAGAGTGGAGGTGAACAGGGGGAGTGAAGGAGAGTGGAGGTGAGGCCAGGGGGAGAGAACGAGAGTGGAGGTGAGACAAGGGGGAGAGAAGGAGAGTGGCGGTGAACAGGGGGAGTGAAGGAGAGTGGCGGTGAACAGGGGGAGTGAAGGAGAGTGGAGGTGAACAGGGGGAGTGAAGGAGAGTGGAGGTGAACAGGGGGAGAGAACGAGAGTGGAGGTGAGACAAGGGGGAGAGAAGGAGAGTGGCGGTGAACAGGGGGAGTGAAGGAGAGTGGAGGTGAACAGGGGGAGTGAAGGAGAGTGGAGGTGAACAGGGGGAGTGAAGGAGAGTGGCGGTGAACAGTGGGAGTGAAGGAGAGTGGAGGTGAGACGGGGGGAGAGAAGGAGAGTGTGAGAGAGAGCATTAGTTCCATGTAGTGTTTTTAGAGACGACCTCTGTCCCCCCTCATGTGCCTGTTTTCACTGAGTACCTTAAGGGCAGGTCTAACTAAGCGGATGTCTGTTTTGACTGAGAGTGACTGAGGTTAAGGGCAGGTCTAAACTAACTGGATGCCTGTTCAGACTGCTGGTAGTGTTTCGCAAAAATAAATGTGCAACATCGCTAAGTGATGACTTCATACATAATGTGTGTACTCACGAGTGTGCTGTAACACACCGTTAACAGCCTAAACACACAGTTAACATGTTATCTTACAGTAATGTTCTTTGCTCCCGTGTTGAGCTAAATGGCTTCGTCTGTCCACTCAGTGAGTCCGTGTTTGCTGTTCATGCTGGTCATGACACACACTTGCCAGCAACCGTAGTTACAAAGGAATCAGCTTATTTTCTTTGTTTTTAACTGAATGTTAGACTGAGCTAGAAATGGCAATGTGACAATTTAATGATGTGTTCTCTTAGAATTAACTTGTCATTAAGTTGTCATTTTAACCTTCAAACTGTATCCTAATGACAATATCATCAGACTTCCCAAAATGCAGGAACTCATTTCAGGGAGAATATTCTGTTTTTTCACAAAGGCTTTTACAGTTTACAACCAAAGAACTACTCCGCAGCTTCGATTGGCCTCCTCATTACATTGACCTAGATGCAGAATGTGTGCGAATGCAGATGCAGGAGTTGACTTAACTGTTAAATCATGCAGTCTTGCTGTTTGTATTATGCAGTATTAAACATAAATAGTTTGATTAGACCATACTTTTCTACATGTTAGATTAAAGTGCATTGTGGCTGTTTTGGCTTGTTGAGTTAGCGGTGTTTCCAAACTCAAAGTGTACAATAGGCAATGCCATCGCTTACCGCATGTGGACATGTCGCCTGTCTTTTCAGGTAATACATTTAGAAGGGGCAAGCTGTACAGTAATCTCACCACAGTGAAGCTCATTCTTGGAACTGAAGGTCATGTTTACGCTGGAGGAGGACAACATTTAACCCAGCTCAAATTTCATAAAAGTCATCCCACAGCAGAGGTGAGGGCTCTTGCTTTACATCCAAGCTCAGTCACATAACCCTCCTGAGAACATGTCTGGTCTGAGGACAGGTGAAACCTGTGGGGCACCTGTGTAACCTGTAGTTCCTCTCATAGTGACGTGTGCAATGTCCCAACTTCTTGATAGGACAAAACACTGTAGAGAAGCCAAACATGCATTTGACTATTTTTTGTGCATTTTGAAATATTTGATTTGATTTGATTATGAACTATTTGGTTATGCATATTGTCTTCATTTTTGTTTTGCTTAGGTAAAGAAAATTCCAATTGAATGCCAAACAGGGGTTAGTATCATTAAGCATTACACCAGCGTTCATACATCATACACACACACACAAACATACAAACACTGATAAATATTTAATATGATAAATACCTTAATGTAATTAAGGTATTTAATGACAACTGACCATTGATCCATCTGTCTCTTGTTACCATTCAGAACTGTCCGATCACGGTGATGCAGCCAGGTAGAGGTGCCAAGCCTCTGTTTGTGTGCACTCAGGAGGGAGAAAGTGCGAAGTGCTCCTACATGGTACAGTGAAATGGTTCATTATGACTCAGCAGAGTATTTCAGACAAAACTATACATTCAAAGATGCATTAGTTTGTGGTTGGTTATGCTTTGAGCTCATATGTAAAACACACAGCACATAGCAGACTGCTAAACACACAGCACATAGCAGACTGCTAAACACATAGTGTAACAGAGGTCATCCTACTCGAAGTCGCTACCTCACAACGACAGTAGCCTCAGCTTGGGAGGCGAACGCCCTAGTCCATCAAAAAGCCCAGGCACTGATCACTCTATATTGGCTTTGGGGCTCTAGTGAACTAAGGTATTACGTCATATTAATGTGCTATCAGTAGAAATATTTACAGTAATCTACGGTATTTGTGTGTTATTTGAGCTTTGCTCTAATATTGCTGTTCATTCACTGAAACTAATTTGCCTAATTTGCTATTTGCCTCAGTTGCACCACTAGTTTCCTAGTCAAACTTCATGCAAACTCAGAATGTCAGTTAGATTTTGCTTCTTTAAGACTTACGGTGTGATCATAACCTGACTAATAACATGACTATTACTTCGGTTAGAAAACTATTGAGCATTGTGACTCTATCGCAAGTAAATTCCTTATTCTGTCAGGTTTTAGCCTAATTAAGTCTCTTAAAAAGGAAGCCCTTGGCTGGGTTATCAGGCTTGTCTTACTGGTAAGTCCTTGTACATGAGTATTTGTCTTACAGGATTCCAGTGGAAGAAGACGAAGCACCACCACTCTCTATGGAGGTGGAGAGCCAGCATTACATACTGGTAAGTTGAACCTGCTGATAGTACTGCTAGTACATGGTATTAGGGTTGTGTGTGTGTGAATGTGTATGTGGGTGTTAAACAGTGATCAGTACTGATGTCTTCAATTCTCAGGGGATGATCTTTACACCACTCAGTCTGGCACGAAGAACAAAGATGGCATCTACAGGAAACATTTACTGAAGGACAATGACAATATTTCGCCACCCTCAAGTCGCTGTGCAGGTGTGCAGACATGCCAAATTCATTCTGAAGCAGATTTGGGCAAAGTGAAGGAGTGGCCCTAGGTTTTAGCAGGGACAGGAGGAGAAAAGAACTGCTGCTTAGATGGAAGACGGTGGTCTTGGCAAGGGTTATTGAAAGGAATAACACTGAGTGAGAGGTCAAGCAGTCGGCTAGCCAAGTTGCTAGTAATTCCCTCAGGGGTTTAACATTTACACAGTCGCACTCATGATTTTCAGGGGATGTAGGCTGACAGTGTATATATATAGTCTTCACCTGACTTCACTTCCTCTACTTGAGCAAAAGGAGGCTTGCACTAAATGACGCAAGCCAAAATGGAGCAATTACTGAGTTATTGTCCGCACTACTTCTACTATTTTGGCTCAGCTGCATGAGAATTGTTGACTGTCAATTTATTGAATATTCCTGAACAATATACAGTGTGGTTTTGTCCCACCAGGGTCCCTATGAGATTAACTGAAGCCAAATTAAATCTAAATTCATCCTTGTAGATGAGCAACAGCAATGAGCCTGTGGAAAGAGCAGAGGAAGAACAACAACTGCATTATCTTGATTAGCTTGCCGTCTCTACATGAAGGGAAAATATTATAATAATAAATATTGTAATATTACAATAACCCCACACAGGTCAAACATATGTGAAGATTGTTGATAGAAATGAAGATAAGATCTATGCATTCTACACAGAGGAGAATTCTGATCAAAACCCAGATTCTGATATTTATACTCCACACGTCTCTCAGATCTGCAAGGTAAGAGGAACTTGTGTGTTGTTTTATCCATAAATACGCTGCTCTTAAAGTGACCAAACAGAAAGTGAAGATAAAGTGTATACAACAACTCAGCATAGAATGGCTAAATGGAGTATTGTGCATTGTTGTCTGATGTTAAAATAAAATAGCTTATCAAAAATAAGCTCAAGTGCAAGTTTACAATTTCAATTAAAACTTAATAATCCGGCTGGGTATTGAAATGGTCCTTTTGGCTAAATGCACCGTCTTTGGTAACCACAACTGAATTACAATTTGATTGATGATTGACATCACATGAAGGCTTTGTTTAAATTCACCCATGTTTTAGTGGATATTTCTAAGTCCAAGATTTTGATATGAAGGAGGGACAACCATGCCTCACATTCATGGCAGCTCTCTGGCCATGCACAGCCTCTCCTAATTCATCACGAAGGGCAAAAATGCTTTTCGATTCTATGTCTCCTTTAATTTAAGAAGAATGCAAAACACTATCTTATCTATCTATCTATCTATCTATTGGTTTATCTATCTATCTATCTATTTATCTATCTATCTATCTATTTTATCTATCTATCTATCTATTGGTTTATCTATCTATCTATTTATTTATTGGTCTATCTATCTATCTGTCTGTCTATCTATCTATCTATCTGTCTATCTATCTATCTATCGGTCTATCTATCTATCTATCTATTGGGCTATCTATCTATCTATTGGTTTATCTATCTATCTATTGGTTTATCTATCTATCTATTTATTGGTCTATCTATCTATCTGTCTGTCTGTCTATCTATCTATCTATCTGTCTGTCTATCTATCTATCTATCTATCTATCTATCTATCTATCTGTCTATTGGTCTATCTATCTCTTTTCTGTAGGCTGATCTGGGCGGCTCCAAAGACACACTCCAGTTCCAGTGGACGTCCCAGCTGAGCAGCAGGTTGTCCTGTGGGGACCCAGGCAGGAGGCTGTACTACACCCAGCTGCTGGACGTGGCCGTGCTCAAGTCTGAGGATGGAAAAGACGACAGGGTCTACGGGCTCTTTAAAAACGGCTGGTATGCAGACCACTGTTGCACCATCCACCTGTCTACACACAGAGCTGTTTGAGTTCAGACATGCAGAAGTGAATCTGGCACGAAAAGCAAAATTGGCAGCAGAAGTTTAGCTTTGGTCTGCATGAGATCAGGAAGTTGATGTGAGAAGCTGATTAGGTTGCATCTAGGAGGGATCTGTAGGTAATAGTAGGACGTATTTAAATTAGATATCCGTTCATTTTAGATGCTATGTTGCCTCAAAAAAGTGTGAAGAGGGAGGACACTGAAACTCCCTGTTTGCGTGCGTGGTGTGTGTGTGTGTGTGTGTGTGTGTGTGTGTGTGCGTTTGCCTGCGTGCACACAGGGAAATGAGGGCAGTGTGTGTCTATGCCATGAAGGACATTGATTCCATCTTCTCCAAGTCTGCAACAAAGACTCCATCTTCTCCAACTCTGCATGCCCCTTCTTCTGGCCGTCCTGGAGAGGTAGGACAACCCAACCTTTTCTAGCTATTGCACTGAAGACATCTCCACTTATTTAGATTCACACATCTTACTTACACCATCTGTGGTCCAAAATACTCATTCAGTATGAGTCTTAGAGAGAGGCTTAGATTAGATTAGATTAGATTAGATACACACATCTTAGTCACACCATCTGTGGTCCAAAATACTCATTCAGTATGAGTCTTACGTGCTCTGTAAATAGCCAACAAACAAAGAGGCTTAGAACCAACTCATTCACTTTTCCAACCAATCAGCAGAGGGTTTATGTGAACATGGAACAAACTGGTACATTTGATTGGCTGTGTCAGTATCAAATTTCAGTAACTGGCCAGGAACAAGGACTGTTCATTTATCAAGCCTACATTGCCAAAGATCACTGTCTCATCCATGCCTCCTGTCTAACCAGTGTGTCCAGGACAGCAGGAACTGTATCCAGAACTTCTCAAGTACATGAAGAACAGTCCAGAGATGGTGGATTGGGTGGAGCCCATAGGAAACGGCAGCCCTCTGCTGGTCAGTCGCCGCCACTACAGCCACATCCAGGTGGACCGTGTTGGAGGGACAGGAGGACAGGAGGGACACCACGTCCTGCTGCTGTCTATGGGTAACAAACATACCTGAGAGTCAGACTATCCCATAATATCTGCGAGTGTCCAAGGGTACCAAATGTACCTGAGAGTCAGAGGGTAAAAGCAGAGTCTTTATGATGTGGGCTCCTTTATGCAGACAGGAAATCTTACCATTTGCCTCCATAGAAAGAATGGCCTCGCTAGTGGGACATAGATACGAAACAAGTGAGATGAGATAAACATGCGGAAATATTTGTGTGTGTGTGTGTCTTTTGTGTGTGTGTGAGTGTGTGTGTGTGTGTGTATTTTTATAAATGCCATTAACGGTCACACTCAAAACAAAACAACCACACCCAGTGGAGTGATTAACAGTTAAAAGGCCAGCATTAGAGAGGAATGTTGAGAGAAAACACCATGATGTTGGGAAAAAGAGGACAGGGGGAATTTCAAAACTTCCCATCATAAGGATCCCCTCTAACATAGGGAATGAAAGAAAAAGTTTGAACCACAGAGTTAGAGTGTTAAAGAGTCAAAGTATATGTTAGAGCAAAAGTCCGCTGGCCAAGCTAATGCAATCTGAGTGGGGCACAGAATCACTTGCCATTTCATTTACCTCTGCCCTGTTGAGTTAGCGTTAGCCACTGGTTGGCTATTCAGGCTTTGTCATACCAACTTTTACAACAGGGCTATGGGTGAAAATGCTCTGGACCTTCATTTTAACACTGCAGTGCTTGAGATCAGTTGACCAAACCAGTCACAACTGGTGTTGTTGTTGTGTACATCTGTGGTTTTTAAGGTCAATTTGTCAAGAGTTAACAAAAGGTCATTTGAGAGAGGGTGTCTTACATGTCCTACATGACTCAGCAGGAGGAATTCATTTGTCAGTGAATTGTTCTCCATGTTGAGTGTGGGACTGCGATATATTTTTGTGTGTTGACAGATATCAATTTTGTATCATGATTAAGTGCTGGGCAATAGAACTTCAAATCAAAATCATCTTTAACTGACCGGACTGGGCATAATCACAGACAACACATGTGTGCTTTCAAGGAACAATCACAGACAACACATGGTAGTGTGCTTTCAAGGAACAAAATGCACACAGTGGAATGCACAGAATGTACAGAAAAAAGTTTACAAAATAAATAGTGCTGTCATTGTTAACACATTAATAGTGCTGTCATTGTTAACACATTAATGCATGTTTTTATTATTAAGTATTAAGTTATTTATTTATTTATTTATTTTACAAAAATGAATCGTGCAGACACACACATCACACTACCCGCCAGCGCCCTCCTCACTCACACACACTGCATTAATCATGCAGACACACACATCACACTACCTGCCCGCGCCCTCCTCACTCACACACACTGCATTAATCATGCAGACACACACATCACACTACCTGCCCGCGCCCTCCTCACTCACACACACTGCATTAATCATGCAGACACACACATCACACTACCCGCCAGCGCCCTCCTCACTCACACACACTGCATTAATCATGCAGACACACACATCACACTACCTGCCCGCGCCCTCCTCACTCACACACACTGCATTAATCATGCAGACACACACATCACACTACCCGCCAGCGCCCTCCTCACTCACACACACTGCATTAATCATGCAGACACACACATCACACTACCAGCCCGCGCCCTCCTCACTCACACACACTGCATTAATCATGCAGACACACACATCACACTACCTGCCCGCGCCCTCCTCACTCACACACACTGCATTAATCATGCAGACACACACATCACACTACCTGCCCGCGCCCTCCTCACTCACACACACTGCATTAATCATGCAGACACACACATCACACTACCCGCCAGCGCCCTCCTCACTCACACACACTGCATTAATCATGCAGACACACACATCACACTACCTGCCCGCGCCCTCCTCACTCACACACACTGCATTAATCATGCAGACACACACATCACACTACCAGCCCGCGCCCTCCTCACTCACACACACTGCATTAATCATGCAGACACACACATCACACTACCTGCCCGCGCCCTCCTCACTCACACACACTGCATTAATCATGCAGACACACACATCACACTACCTGCCCGCGCCCTCCTCACTCACACACACTGCATTAATCATGCAGACACACACATCACACTACCCGCCAGCGCCCTCCTCACTCACACACACTGCATTAATCATGCAGACACACACATCACACTACCTGCCCGCGCCCTCCTCACTCACACACACTGCATTAATCATGCAGACACACACATCACACTACCTGCCCGCGCCCTCCTCACTCACACACACTGCATTAATCATGCAGACACACACATCACACTACCGCCCGCGCCCTCCTCACTCACACACACTGCATTAATCATGCAGACACACACATCACACTACCAGCCCGCGCCCTCCTCACTCACACACACTGCATTAATCATGCAGACACACAAATCACACTACATGCCCGCGCCCTCCTCACCACACACACTGCATTAATCATGCAGACACACACATCACACTACCCGCCAGCGCCCTCCTCACTCACAACATGCTAGTCCACTGATAGACTTTGGAAATAATTTAAGACGTTTTGATTTCAGTGGCAGGATTTATTGATTGTACTGTGCCTAGCTCTCAATAATGTTTCCAGTTCAGCGTTTGGTCAGCAGGCAGTACTTTGTAGGCAATCATGAAAAATGTGCTTGTTAACAGAACATAAACTGACCAGAAACCTTGTAAGTTAGCCTGGTAATAAAATCAGACCCTCGTTCTACACTTTCATTTCGTACAAATGGCCAGGCTACTTGTAAATAGTTCTCGTATATTTTTGCAACAACAATGAGATTGTTGAAATATGCAGTGTCCTACGTGAATGCGGACACATTCGATGTAGAACTATAATAAGAAAAACAACTCCAACAAGGCAAAGGCAAAGATCCCTGATACTGAGTACAAGCGAGTACAAGCCAGGGAGATGTTATAAGAACTGGAGAAATTGAGGAGGTCCCGCCCCCAGTCATTTCAATGGGAAATGCTAGGCTAGTGAATTCAGCCAAAATTGAACAAATTTCTCACTTTTCAAAAGGGAATTTCATGGGGCTCATTTCCGGCACCATTTCAATTAGCCAATTAGGCCCATGTTACTAATGGAGGTGAGCTAATTAGGCCCATGTTACTGATGGAGGTGAGCTAATTAGGCCCCATGTTACTAATGGAGGTGAGCTAATTAGGCCCATGTTACTAATGGAGGTGAGCTAATTAGGCCCCATGTTACTGATGGAGGTGAGCTAATTAGGCCCATGTTACTGATGGAGGTGAGCTAATTAGGCCCCATGTTACTAATGGAGGTGAGCTAATTAGGCCCATGTTACTAATGGAGGTGAGCTAATTAGGCCCCATGTTACTGATGGAGGTGAGCTAATTAGGCCCCATGTTACTGATGGAGGTGAGCTAATTAGGCCCCATGTTACTGATGGAGGTGAGCTAATTAGGCCCATGTTACTAATGGAGGTGAGCTAATTAGGCCCCATGTTACTGATGGAGGTGAGCTAATTAGGCCCATGTTACTAATGGAGGTGAGCTAATTAGGCCCCATGTTACTGATGGAGGTGAGCTAATTAGGCCCCATGTTACTAATGGAGGTGAGCTAATTAGGCCCTATGTTACTGATGGAGGTGAGCTAATTAGGCCCCATGTTACTGATGGAGGTAAGGGCACCACAAAGCTGTGTCATGGATGGGCATTGGACATTCTTGCAGTGGAAAAACACGTGCACACATGAGGGAACTCGTGCACAACACTAAACTCACGCATGAGCGGGGAGTCCACCGATCAGCACAGGGAACTGGGGCAGTGCTACAGGTTTTATTCCACTGTAGTACTTTCCCATAGCTGACCTATGGTTATTTGCTGACAGTCGTATTTTGATATTCATGTGCTGTTATTAGTCTTGAAAGGATACTGTGTTGACTGTTCCTCTGTTATGTAATCAGTGTAGCCTCAGGCTGCTGTCCCTCATGTTCTTCTGTTATGACTTGACACATTTCCAGTCAGCAGGCTGTTCCACCCTGTGTATATTGACAATGCAACTTTAAACCAGCGTACCACAAGTGGATCACCCCTGCATGATACTGTGGGAGTCTCATGTGATGCTTCTCATGTTTGTCCTGCTGTCTGGTTTCACCATAGAGAGCGGTGCTGTCCACAAAGTCCTGGGGAACTACTCTGAGCCTTTCATCATTGCGGAGTATCACCCATTCACACCCGGAACACGGATCTTGAGCATGCTGCTGGACAGCACACAGGTGAGGGTTCCTCCATGTGAAATAGGAAGGAATCTGGAAGCAGTATTTCCTCATTACCTTTGGGTTCTCACACGTCAAACACAAGGGTTACTCATAGTGTGTACAAACCAACGTAGGTAACGCGTGTTAAGTACCTCTGTCAATGTCATCATGTGGGTTTAACCAAATATCTCATGCTGAAAATTTAGGGAATTAACAGAATATCCTAAGGAACAAAGACATAAAGAAGTAGAGGTTGAAGAAGAAGAAGTCATTAACTTTTCATAACCATCAGAATCCCCTGATTTTCTGTTAGGCAGTCAGCTGTCAGAGTGCAGCAGAGAGAATGAGAGAGAGAGAGGGCGTGTATGGAGTAGAAGTTGGATGTGTTAGATACCATAGTGTGTTTTTCCCAGATAAACGCTGGGAATTAACTGAAAAATGGCCCCAAACATATAGATTTTTTGTCTTTGTGGTGAGTAGCTTTTAAAACTGCAGATCATTCACCTTACTAATCCAGAAATATAATATATTATAAGTTTTCTGTCAGCCACTCAGAACATGAATTCAGCTAACCCATTTACTCACCGTGAGGATACTCTACACCGCATCTGAATCTGGAATAATCCAGTAAGCATGGTGGCATACCTTGAGCATTAGTTACATTTCTAACAACACCCACAGTAAGAAATAGGACAATCCTCATAGTTTGCTCAATATTAGTTGAGGTCTTATGTCTGGAAGACTTTTCTAAGCTGTAAATAGATATTAGGACATCTGATGACTGAGAGCAGTGCCATCATGGATAATGTTTGGATGGCAGCTCTAAGCCAGTGAGCTTTTGTTTAGTATGAATTGAGTGCTGTTGAGTGTGACTGTCTGCTCCTCTAATCCAAGAGCAGTCAACACTGGCCATTTCTCATGCGCCCGACCACACGTTCATGTGATGAAGATTAGCTCCATCATCCGAGCCCTCCTCTGCCCACACCCACACCGGCCCCAACCTGAACATCCATAGCCTACTTTACCTCAGGGCACAGGAATGGTCCCACACAAACCATGAATGTGAATACAGTTTCTCTCTCTCTCTCTCTGTCTCTCTCTCTCTGTCTCTCTCTCTCTCCCTCTCTCTCTCTCTCCCCCTCTCTCTCCCCCACTCTCTCTCTCTCTCCATCTCTCCCTCTCTCCCTCTCTCTCTCAATTCAGTTCAATTCAGTAGAGCTTCACTGGCATGACACAAATACACATTGCATTGCCAAAGCATTTCTAGTTGTACAAGTACAAGTAGTGTGTACACAAAAGTAAATAAGGACAGAGCACAATTAAACATTCACTGTGTGTGTGCGTGTGTGTGTGTGTGCGTGCATGTACGTCTGTACATGGCAATATGTATCTGTGTTTGTGATTCTCTCTCTCTCTCTATTTCCTGTTCTCTCTTCCTTGGTTTCCAAAAGAAAAGAGATCAACCAGACTCTAGGAGCAATTTAATTGTGGAGATACTAAGATGCTAAGTTGAGTCTCTGTGCTAAGGGTTGAGGGTTGTCTGTGGTGATTGTGTTGCTGACGTTGAGGATGTTAGATAAGCCTACTTGCTTCCCCTTGAACAGCTGCAGCCTACGGGTAGTTAGTATGCAGTTGCAGTTAGTATTGTATGTAGGCCTACAGTTAGTTAGGATGTAACTGCAGTTAGTATGTTGGTCTACACAATGTTAGTATGCAACTACAGTTAGTGCTTTATGTAGGCCAATAGTTAAATAGTATGCAGATTTTGTGCCTTATGTCTTCTGTGGTAGAGGTCACACCCTCCCTTCAGT
Organism: Tenualosa ilisha; assembly: GCA_015244755.2. NCBI lineage: Eukaryota > Metazoa > Chordata > Actinopteri > Clupeiformes > Clupeidae > Tenualosa > Tenualosa ilisha. The sequence continues at coordinate 618,190 of PYXC01000860.1, forward strand.
TTTCAGGAACAAGATTTAAAGCAAAAACGAATGTTATCTGTTTGCGCTGTTAGAGGAAAAGTGGTTAGTAAGAATCTCATACTGATCAGTCCTAACTGGCCAGAGACCAGTAGAGTGGTCCAGTGGTAAACCCGAAGTTCACAACCATGGGCTGGAAATCTGGTGAACCAGACTCTTTTACTTCGTAATTGGACACTCTCAATAAGAATACATTTACTTTGTGGTAGGTGGCCACTTTGTTTGAACTTTAAACCTATGTGTTCTGCCTTCAATCTCTGATTGGATGCTAGAAAATGTAGTTGGGGAATCCAAAGCTCTCAGGTGTAATACTAAGGCAAAGTGGGATTAAAACATCAACTGGTTGGCTAACCCAACCAGTGGAAATGCTGCAGCCACTGACCTAGCAGATGATCATATCTATGTGTGAAAGATTAGAACTTCCTGTTCTGTGTGTCATGCTGCTTCTAAATGTGAAATTTGGTGCTCTTTTTACATCCGAGCCTCATGTCTTATCTGTCAATCCAGAGTCCCCCTCCTTATCTCCTCCTGGCCATGGGTATTAGGCCCTCTCTCTGGCGGCCAAATGGGGGAAGGCTGGAATAAAGGAACAAAGGGATCTCTAGTTCTCTTTCTCTTCATTCTCTTCTTTCTGATCCGTTCATGTTTTTGTAAGGCACCTGTTGGGTGTGCGCACTCTGAATCATGGGATCAGAAATGCATATACTTCTACTTACTGTCTTGAATGGGCTGATCGACCATCAGAGCCCTCAGTGTTTGATAAGACTCTCAGGATTCACTCCCTGCATGTCTGGGCCTTTTGCAGAAGAAACTCTATGTGAGTTCCAGCTCTGAGGTGGTTGAGATTGACCTGAGGAACTGCAGTGTGTACGGGAACCAGTGTGCTGACTGCGTCTTAGCGAGAGACCCCTACTGCGGATGGGACAGCGGTCGTCAGACGTGCGCACCGCATTCAGAGTAAGAACACTCCCTTTCTCTCTCTTCCTCTCTCTTTAACCTGGAAACATGCCCTGTCCGTTTACTCAGACGTGTATGCCTGATATCACACATTGCTCGCTAGGATGTGGGTTTTACAGAAACAGTGACAAGAATAGTTGTGTGGGAGATGTGTGAATGCAATACTAATATGAACCATTGTCCTTCCTACGGAGTGTATTTATGCCGTGTTATATTATACCTGTACTGTACTTAATGTGGAATTGACAGAGGTCATTGTTAAGGCCAATCAGAATTGATTCGGTTCCCCTTTTCACAAGGGAATTACGACTTGCCTTTCTGGTAAATGAAAAGAGAAGTAAGTTAAAACTATAACTCACTGCACTACAGTACATACCACTGACGTGGAACACATCTTCTGGGTGTTTGTTAGCATACAACCACAACCAGGCCACCCACACAGCCAAAGCCACATACACCAACACATAGATGCCCACAAACACACTGTCTTGCTCTCTCACACACTCTCACACACACAGCACATTTCCTCTGCCAGCGTTGAGCGATGCAGTGCAATGCAGAGCTCATTTGTCACTATTAACTGCTTGCAACATCAAAAGCAAATGTTCAGTACTGGTCTTAATCTTCAGTTCCTTCCATTTGTCTTGACAGAGGATTCATTCAAGATGTTCCCAATAAAACTCAGCAGAAGTGCCAAAGTGGTAAGTTCTTCAGTGCCTCTTTTTAAGTCTCAGGTGTTACACCCCCCCCCCCCCCCCAACAAGCACACAGGTTGGACTGTTAAACTGAGTGTAGGTGTTGTATGTTTGTTCAGTAGTGTGTGCAGGGAGTGAATAATCTTATTTGAATATGAGACATGCCTGTGCCTTTTTATAGTGCCTGATTTTCATGTTTTAAACTGTCCTCTTACTGGAAAGACATGTGTTTTAAACTGTCCTCTTACTGGAAAGACGTGTTTTAAACTGTCCTCTAACTAGAAAGACACTTGTTTTAAACTGTCCTCTTACTGGAAAGACATGTGTTTTAAACTGTCCTCTTACTGGAAAGACGTGTTTTAAACTGTCCTCTAACTAGAAAGACACTTGTTTTAAACTGTCCTCTTACTGGAAAGACATGTGTTTTAAACTGTCCTCTTACTGGAAAGACATGTGTTTTAAACTGTCCTCTAACTAGAAAGATACTTGTTTTAAACTGTCCTCTTACTGGAAAGACATGTGTTTTAAACTGTCCTCTAACTAGAAAGACACTTGTTTTAAACTGTCCTCTTACTGGAAAGACACATGTATGGCAATGGTGGAAGAGCTGAGAGGTAGAGGGCATATAAAGGAGTGAATGAGTGAATGAATGAATGAATGAGTGAATGAATGAATGAATGAATGAATGAATGAATGAATTGAATAAATAAATGAATGAATGAATGAAGTGAATGAATGAACAAACAAGCAAGTATTTCCTCTGTCCCCGTAGAGCCTCACAGCGCTCTTCAGAGATCTGATGCAGTGGACTCCATCCCCAACACGTACGTCCCGAGTCCTCCAGACACTACCTGGTCTGCCCCGTTCGTTCCCATCATGCCAAGTACCACTGGCTGCAGGAGGGAAGCGAGAGAGAGTCGATCATGGACCACGAGCAGCAGCAGTTGGTCCTGCTGATAGATGGAATGAGGTCTGAAGATGAGGGACTCTATCATTGTGAGTCCCAGGAGGGAGACTACCAGAGGACAGTGGTCCAGCGTCAGCTCAGGATGAGCAGTGGAGCTGTGGGGCTGAAGAGCTTTGGCACTCTGGCTTTGGCACTGTTGACACTTCTATTTACTCTGTCATGGTAGAAGCCTGTTGCACCTGTTTAGTGCTTTGTCCTGTTCTGTTGATCTTATTGCCTCATCTGTGTTAGTCAGGTCGCTGTTTCAGATCTTTGAAGCAAACATTTTTTATTATATTTTCATATTTCATATTTTATTATTTATTTAAACCAATCATCCGGAGCACCTCCAACCATAGCCCTGTTGCCTGTGTTTACAGAGCACTGTCAGTAGGAAGAAGAACAAGAGAATTCTGAACAACGTAAACCAAATAACGAACCAGCAGCTAACGCTAACTAATGCTGACTGATGCTGACAGATGTGCACTATAAACTCACTTCTAGATTCATTTTCCATGGTGCACATCAGTTAGCATGAGCTACTGATTCACTATGGGCTGTTAGAAATTCTCTCTTTCTTAATCCTACTGACAGCATTTGGTGAACATGAACAACAGGGCCATGGATGGATATACTCCAGACTATCACAGTATGTTTGAAAGAGAATGGGGGGTCACGCCCCACTGTCCTCTCTGCCTCACAGGGGGACGGCATTGGCATGTAACAGGAGATGCACACAAACCAGGGTGCATCAAGTGAAGCACAGTGTTCCATTTTGTAAGAAGTGCCAACACGTCAGTGACCTTTTGTGAGCCTATGTTGTTAGGACTTCATATTTACATATTATCTCATGTGCCAGCTGTTGTGCTACAGGCATTTGCTTTTCCAAGCAGCGCAGAACAGAAGAGTAGGCCGGTAGGCTCGTGTCTGGGCAGGAGAACAGAGGCGTCTTTTGCAATGATGTGCAATGCAGGACTGCTGAAGTGACTAGCAATGATGTGAGCACACCCTTGCGTGTGCTTATCAGACTCTGGTTTAGTGCTTTTAAACGTGGCGTCCAAAGATGGATGTCTCATCTCTGGCTTGCATAGGGCTGTGGGGCATGAGTCATCATGATGCTCTGTGGGTGTGGATTCTGGTTTAGTGCTTTTAAACGTGGCGTCTCATCTCTGGCTTGCATAGGGCTGTGGGCCATGAGGCATCATGATGCTCTGTGGATGTGGATTTGTTCAGTCTAGTCACTGACCACAGCTGAGCCTCTACACAGCAGGCAAACATTAGAGGATAGACCAGGAGAGCAGACAAAATAGAAGTTAAATATGAAATTGTACTATTTAATCACACAGTTTCTCATAGCCTTGAGTGAACCTTTCATCTGCACAGCAAACAGGAAGGGCAAAAACAAGCAAGCGGATCTGTGTGTACAGGTGTGATGTGTACATAGCCCTGCTGTAAAACAGCAGAGCAGTAGAGAATGGGGATGTTTATTAGAGGGAGGCAAGAGGAATGGGTCCCACAGGGTCCAGGGAGTGGGCGTTAAATATTGCATGACATGCCAAGGTGTGTTTTTTTGGTGGGGGTGGGGTCATTAACATTGTGTATTCTAAGGACATGCCAACGTTGAATGTATATGTATGGTAAAAGTGTTACTTTTGCACATGTTGAGTAAATGTCTTAATTGCACACTTTTGTTCAGAGACTGTTTCATGCTGCCATTTCATTCAGAGTTAGACGTCAGGCCAATAGAGTCGTCTTCTCAGTTCAATTCTATTTTTGCAGCTTGAATAGATATCTATCTATCTGTCTATATACATATATATTTATTTCCTCTAATAAAATGTGAAATGTTTTTGTCCAAAAAAATGTCTGATATGAAAAAGTCTATTTTTGTACACCATTGTGTATTGTTCATGTCGGGTGTCTAATAAATCACTTTATGTGGCCATTCCAGAATGGCCATAATTCAAATGGTTCAGTTAATGTGTGAATAAGACATGCAGTGTTAGTTCTGCTTAAAATGTCTTCAGCGCAGCGACTGTAGGCCTGTCCTGTGGTGAGCAGCACAACGTTCCCAGACTGCACTGCAGTAAGTGGTCTCATGGGAAGAGCAAATAATTGTAAAGTTCAGTTACAGTTAATTATACAGTTCTCCTGAACTCAGTCTTCATAAACATGCTCACCAACAGCTCTAGTGTCTCAAGGTGTAACATGGCTATTCACAGTTATAGCAGCAGTTCAACTGTATGGTTACAGTCCTATAAGGCCTTGCTGTTTGAACCATAATGCACTTTTAACACACCTGTGTGATGTCATGTTTTGAACAGTATAAAACAGCTCAAAGCTTCATTGGACAAGGCTCTGCACAATTCACAGTTACCTGAGTCGCAAGAGCTTATTCATTACAGAAAAGACAAGCAACATCAAACAGCAAAAAAGATGTTTGCAAAAACAGCTTTTACCCAGTTGCATTTGCATCTGCGCTTTTAACTTACCTGAGTGATGTCATCAGTTCCACTCTAGAGGCAAAAGCGGCTTTACTACTGCAGCGGTTCAAGAGCTTTAAAGGTATATGCTTCAGCACCTGTGCTCACAAATGAATGGTCATGTCGATTTACAGAAAGGATTCTTTTTGGATCATTATGATACCAGCTGTGAGACACAAATGTGTTTTGTGAAACCTTATATTGTTTTATGGATGCTCAGTTTAAAGGGAAGTGTGAGTGTGTGCGCTGTGGGGATCCTGTAAGGAACCGAAAGTTAACTCACAAGCTCTCTGGAGTAACCTGTACAGGAAACAGACCTGAGATAAATAAGGACTGTTGCCTCCCTGGGGGAACCAACTAACTGATTAGATGGTGCCATTGCCTTCTCCTAAGATTGCATATGGGACATTAGGTTTTTAAACATGTCAGACTTGTCTTGATCTACAGAACAGAACTCCTCTTCCTCAGTTAGAATGTCTGCTCCATCATGTCCACACACTGAAGGCAGCACTCGTAACTTAAAAGCAACTAACTCCTACCATCGCTGATATAGGCCCATCTCTTACCTGGTCAAGGTATTTAAGGACAGGCATTTAATAAAATGGTCCAAACAGTAGTTTAACTGGTAATATTCTCCCACAGAAATACAAACCCACACCCCCATACTCACATTAGAAATAGAACTGCCTGAATTTCTTTGGGGATGGATTAAATGTCCTGAAAAGGAATCAGATGTGTGTGTAGATGAGGTCATCCCATGTAGTCTGCCCCGGGGGTAGGGAGGTTTACTAACATTTTTCATGCACAGCTAGGCTAGCCGGCATCTGTTACATGTCCAGTCCAGCATTTGGTGAACATGAACAACAGGGCCATTGATGGATATAATCCAGACTATCGCTGTATGTTTGAAAGAGAATGGGGGGGGGGTGTCACATCCCACTATCCTCTCTGCCTCACAGGGGGACGGCTTTGGCATGTAGCAGGAGATGCACACACGGCTTTTTAAAAGGGTCTGTAGCCTCATGGCTCATCAGTCATTGATTTAAGAAAGACAGGCTAACTGAAAAATAATACTAAATACTAAAAAGATAAGTGTTCTTGTCCTCGTTGAGTAAGCCTGTGCATCACCTCACTCACTCATCGCCCGAGTGGAATCTGTACCGGATATTCAGCCTCTGCACAAGATGATTAAGACAGAGAACACATCCCTCTGCTATGCTTCAGATACGCAAGTGTGAATGTGGTGAGCATCACATGACTTCTAGGTCCCCCCTCCTTCCAGACCCCCAGGATGTGGTTACAAGCTGCAAGGTTCAAACTGCAGAGCCGAGGAGTATGCAAAGTGGAGGGTAACTACAGCATCTTTACAACACACACAAACGCACACACACACGCACACAATTCCATTCAATGACTCACCTACACACCGTGTCATTTCCCTTCACCCACATTAAGATGAATAGAGGTCAAGCATGTAGCACACTCTTTCTCTCTCTATCTGTGTGTGTGTGTGTGTGTGTGTGTGTGTGTGTGTGTGTGTGTGTGTGTGTGTGTGTTTTAAACATTCAGTCCAGCAACAGGCCCACACTTTCTCCCTTTCTCCATTATTTAAAAAGTGTGTACGAAGAATCCAGACGAGACGTTGTCAGATATAAAGTAAAAGTTTTATCATGACATAGATTTCTAAAGCCCTGAGAACCTTATTCTTATATTACTAATGTGAACAAAACTGAATGTGTTAAAATCACCTTTGGAGAAAGTGCTCCTTTTTTAAATACAATCAGCACAAACCAAATTAACAAGCATTCACATGGGTTTTGTCCTTAAGTTTTCTGTTATGAATTCAAAGAGAGAAAAAAACTATATCAGTAATACCATAATTATCATCATGTCAATAATCTTAATAACAATAGTACAAAAATATGCACACACCCCATAGAGCATTTTGTATAATGGAGCATTGTACAACTTTAAGCCAAAAAAACAAACAAACAAACAAAAACAACAAAACAATATAAACTGATAAATGAGGTATTCAATAACCACTTGCATAAGTATGCATCTAAAATACACAGATTCGGTTAGTTTTGAACAGTAAAAAACAGCTCAAAGCTTCATTGGACAAGGCTCTGCACAATTCACAGTTACCCGAGTCACAAGACCTCATCCATTACAGAAAAGACAAGCAACATCAAACGGCAAAAAAGATGTTTGCAAAAAACAGCTTTTACCCAGTTGCTACAGCCTATATGTCATTGTCCTGTCAGTATATTTGTGTGTGTGTGTATGTGTGTATCTACATGTTGATTGATTACCAAATACAGTTGTTCTGTGAACATAAACATATTCTCTCAAACATGCACAGGTGTCGTCCTTCACTGCCTGCTGTAGGTCATAAGCGTAGTCCCAGTGTGACCCGTTACAAAGACAACTCCCACGGCAGCTCCCTTCTCTACCAGCCATTTCCATCTCTAAACCAGCCGTACACACAGCGCAGAGCTACAGTGTCCCCAGCTGGTCCACTGGCCAAGGGTGTCCCCCTCAGTGTGGGGAAGTCTCTACTTTCGTTCATCTAAAAACGACAGGGCCTTAGTCTAATGAGCGCTTTGTTAGACTAAGGCCCTGTTTACACTATCTAGATATTTTAACAAACGGGCATTTTTTTTTTTTATCCGTTTGGGCCTTTCGTTTACACATAAACTGAGTTTTAGCCACATCAAACATATTTTTGGTTAAAACACCCTCCAAAGTGGAGATTTTTCAAAACGCTAGATTCTATGGATTCTGCAGTACGTGTAAATGTGATTAACAAAATAAACGGATAAGAAATGCTTGTTTTTAAAAATCTCTAGATAAGTGCTAACAGGGCCTTAAACCGAGCCTTGCCCAGTAGCCTCCTTAATGAAACTTGTGAAGATGTGTGAGTGCGTGAGACCTAATGAATGAATGGTATCAGAGCTGACCCTGGGTGTCAAACATGGTGGGTCTGCTTGCTCACTGAGAACATATCATGCAGTCTATGCTGTGTGTTTTAAGCCAAGACCTGTTCACATTTACACCTTTAGCTTCAGTTCAATTGATCAGAATAAACAAACACACATTTTCAGTCACACTTACACAGACATTCTGATTGGGGACAGCACAAAAGCAACCTCCGGCTTCTGTTAAGGCAGCACGTACATCCACAATGTCCTTTCCTCTAAACTGTTAGAGAGTATGTGAGTGTGTGTGTGTGTCTCCGTCTGTCACTAAAAGTCCTGAATGTGTAGCAAAGAGGCCCAACGCTCCTCACCCATACAGGCACACAATACAGTTGAAGGGGTGAGAGAGGCGGTCACTGATGTCATCATAAGCACAATACATGAACAGTTCATATTTCACATCCAATACATGGTGGATGAACAGTTCATATTTCACCTGAGAAAAGACTCGGTAGAGGGGGCAGCATTACAATCTTGGCATAACACACACACACACACACACACACACACCCTGAATATCTTGCCTCTGTTCTCAAACAGAGATTAATCCCTAAGCACATCAGTGATGCCATGATAAATCTGGATGGGTGTAACTGGCAAACAAACACACAAATACACACACACACACACACACACACACACCCTGAGGAAGTGAGACAGTACAAAAAAATGATGGCATCCAGCATACAGACCCCCTCACAGACACATACTGTAGGTGTGAATCATTGTCAGAATACTGAGCTGCCCATAGGTGAGTGGCGCCCTCTGGTGGCAGAGGAAGGTCTTTGGTATATAGCTGTGCAATAACTTCTCAGCGGACACAGAGGTCTGAGGGAGGTTTCGTGTGACATACTGGCCGCCTGATTGTACACATGCAAGACAAACAAGAAAACATTAGCCTCCAGACCCTACTAAACAACAAAAGTAAATAAAAACATTAGACTCCAGACCCTACTAAACAACAACACTAAATAAAAACAAAGAAGAAAACCAAAACAAAGTGTGCCCTGTTCCCAGGCCAGCTTGGTCTGCAGCCTTCTGCAATAAAAACAAGCTGCACCCAAATCAAATGAGACAACGTGTGAGGACTAAGAAGACCTAAGCGCCTAGGCAGCTGGTGCTCCCCCACATTCAGCTTTACGGATGCAGCTTGCCTCTGCCGCACCTGCGTGGGGTCACGACCCCTGTGCCCGGCAGCGTGAGGTACGGAGTTAGTGTTCGTCTCCACGGGGGAGAGTCTGAGGTATCATCTTTGGAGTAGAGAGGCTCTCTAGGAACTAGTTTTTGTCTTTACTTTCTGCCGTTCTTGTGTGAATGCATTTGGGTTGGATCTTTGACAAATGCACAGGTTCACAAGGAGTCTTCCAAAGAGGCAGCACTTGGAGGGGAGACCCACAGGACACACACACACACACACACACACACACACGCAAGAAACACACATACTGGCTCCACTCACCGTGACTGACTGAGCAACTGGTTGACTGAGTGATTGGCAGAGTAACTGACTAATCAAAGCCCAGGGAGGGACCACAAGGTCCATTCTCATTGGTCGACAACTGGGTGGAGTAAACCGAATGGCTAAGGCTCCAGTAAGATGCTGTTCTGCTGGTGGGTTCAGAGGTTTAGCATGGGAACGCCCACAACCCGAATCCCCACCATCCTCCCCCCACTTTGGAACATTTGTTTTCGTCATTAAAAAAAGCAAAGAACAGCAGCAGGGGATCGAGGTCTCTCTGAGGTTCAAGTGTTTCTGAAGTGATACAAAATATTTACCTTTCTTCCTGAATTATATATATATATATAGATATATATATAGGTATATATATATATATAGATATATATATATAGATAGATAGATAGGGACAATGATTAGCTATGTCCCCTTCTTTCAAGCAACTTGTAACATTGCTCAGTCAGCTCCCTCCTATTGCATGCTGGGAGAGCTTCCACTGAGGTCTAATGAGGTATTTTTGGAAGGGGGTGGGGAAGGGCAGAGGTGAGGACTGGATGGACGCCCCCGGTCCTCCACCCTCTGGAGGTGACAGGGTTGTGAGTGCAGACTCAGGGGGGGTCTGAGAGGGAGCTGGTAAAAAGCTGAATCAAAAGACTACATAGAATCAAAGCAAATAAAACAACAAGCTTCTCCTGCGATCACGTAGGATGAGGAGTCAAGCGGAGAAGAGAGAGTTAAGAGTGGCGTACAGGTCCTGAAGTACAGACGTACTCGAGTCTTTCCTCCTGTTCCAGAGGTCTGATCTGAGGTATGGAAGAGGCGGAACATAGAGAACAACGAGCGGCATTGTAAAAACACGCCTGAAAGACAACAAATGACAACCCGGAAAAACAACAACTCTAAAACACAAAACAAAAACAAAACGATTAAAAAAAAACATCTTCAAGTTCAGTTGAGAACACCTGTCACCTGTCAGTGGGTTTCAGGCTGAACCATCTGATTGTGTTTAGCGTTTTGCTCCACATAAAAAGTGTGCGTGTTTATGTACTGTGTTATGTTTATGTGTAAGTGTGTGTGTGTGTGTGTGTGTGTGTGTTTAACAAAGACAGCAGAAAACAGAGAAAGAGGAAGGGGCCAAGCTGTATGTATGAGGAAATGAAAAAGAGAGAAATAGCAGAAAATGTATGTGCGTGTGTATGTGTGACAGAGAGAGCGTGACCGTAAGCGTGTGAGGGTGAGAGAGAGTGTGTGTGTGTGTGAGAGAGAATGAGTGAGTGTGTGTATGTGTGTGTGTGAGTGTATGTGTGAGAGAGAGAGAGAAAGAGAGATCGAGAGAGAGAGAAAGAGAGAGAGAGAGGGAGAGAGAGAAAGAGAGGAAGAGGAAACAGAGAGACAGAGTGAGGGTGGAATAATGCACAAGAAAATTACTGCACATATGTATGACTGTGTAACTGTATGACTGTATGTGTGTGTGTGTGTGTGTGTGTGTGTGTGTGAACAGCTATAATCGACAGGAGCATTGAGGTACTGGTTGTACAACAGTTTTTTTTTTTTTTTTCTCTCCCATATAGAAATGGTGTATTGGATAGAGTGGGCCGCCGAGAGAGCCTGGGCAGCGGGTGAGGGACCTCCAAAAACTAGGGGGAGCCGCTGCAGGAGGGCTCTGCTGAGCTGGGCCCCTTGGAGGAGGCGCTGGAGGTGGGGCTGTGGCTGGAGGGGAAGGTGTAGATCCCACTTGGGCCAGCAGAGGTCACTGTAGGAGCCGGCGCAGCAGACTTTTGGGCAAACAGCGTTCCTGAGGTGTGGACACAAAGGAATGGGAGAATACAGTACTGGATTAGCCAAAAAAATTAAAAAGCTAAAAAACTAGCAAGTATCGTGAAGAATTATCAAACACACTGAACGTAACTGATGGGTCGTCTAGAGAAAGAAAGTCTACTGACAGGCTACAGATTCCTTTTTCACTGAAAGGGTATAACCCAAGTGATGTCTGAACATGGCCCCAGGCCTGCCGTCACCCCAGCTTGCACCTTCTAGTCATTGCTTTAGTCAGCTTTAATCCCACATGTTGCACTTCCATGGTAGATCTCTTTTGCACCTGTGACCTCATCTCCATTCAGACTATCTGGTTATCTTCTCGAGCTTCATGACTAATAGGCAGCTTACATATTAACCCAGACTGATTATTTTACACTGGTGTGCCCAGTAGTAAAACTGTCATGTGCCCAGCGCAGAAGCCAGACAGGATTTTACTGTGTTGCCATTGGTCTATGGAGATGTACTTCATAAATATAGTCTCTCATTACTTAAAACCCTTTTTTAGGGTTTTTAGGGTTTCGGTTTTACTGACTGTGGCCATTTTGGCAGACTCCACTAGCAGCCTTGAATGATGACTACTGATCATCGATATATACCTTAAATACAGGTGTGTGTGTGTGTGTGTGTGTAGGTGTGTGTACCTGAGTACAGAGTTCCATTGACCTCAACAGACACACTGATGCTGGACGCTCCTGAGGTGCTGATGCTGAGAGAGAGGTCCTGTTTGTCATCCACTGCAGGAGAGATGAAGGGAACACAAGGGGGAGGAGGAGGAGAGAAAGATAGAAGGGAAATTACAAGAAAGAGATAGAGAAAGAGATAGAGAGAGAGAGATAGAGAGAGAGAGAGAGAGAGAGAGAGATAGAGAGAGAGAGAGAGAGTGAGTGAAGGTTGAATGATTAGACAGTGTATTCTTCAGTGAAGTAACAAGTTCTTCCACTTTCCAATCTAAATAAATGAATGGAATCACTGCCATAATTTCTCAGAATTTCCATAACTTTCAGCACAAAGGGTCCAGTATGTGACATTTGGTCACATTGTCAATAACCAGTTAGTCCAGCAAGAGCTCGGGGTCCTACGGAGCTCCAGATCACTGCACACATTGCTGCAGTGCAGACAGACAGGATTTGAACAGATATTTCTACCCTAATCTCACCTAATTTAATCTACAGAGTGAAAAAAATGTCACTTATATTGGTTACAGAGCAGATCCACAAAGCTGCCTCAGCAACACATAGCACACAAGCTAACACATAAAAAATGTGCAAGTCCAGAAGCCTAAAAGAATACGAAAAAGTGGTAGGATTGTCAGTGTTATAGCCAGCCAGCCAGCCAGCCAGAGAGATCAACATGCATTTAACAAACATTCCTGACAGTGACCATTTCCATTGAGGGTCACTGACATTGACAATGTGAACGAGCAATCCTGCTCCAGTATAATAACTGCCCTACATACAGGTACAAGACCCCCACTGACTCATGTTCAAATGCTAGCCGCTGAAAGTGGCTGAACAGTTGCCAAGCCAGTAGCATGTTGCTAGTCTGACTGACTGTCACAGTTTTAACTTCCTTAAGTTAAGCGGACCAAGAAATACATTCTGTTTCACTGGTCAATCAAAAGATACAACCATGACATAAAATGTGACATAACATGTGACATAACATGTGACTGTAATATCCTGTCCCCATTTCTCCACTGCAGCCACAGGCTCAGGCCAAGTGAAGCACCACAGAAGGAGACCCAAGGGTGTCGATACTGAACACTAACACTAGGTACTGACGGCAGTACCGGATCATATTGGCTCAGACATGAAAGTATCGTGTCTGTCTGTGTGTGTGTGTGTGTGTGTGTGTGTGTGTGTGTGTGTGTGTGTGTGTGTGTGTCTGTAGTTCAATCAAAAGTTGTTTTATTAGCGTGACTGTTTAGGTTCAGTGTTGCCGAAGCAAAACGGTCAATAAACAGATACAGTATGTGCATGTATCATGAGTTCTGTGAATGTGTGTGTGTGTGTGTGTGTGTGTGTGTGTGTGTGTTGTAATGCAGGTGTATGGGTATATGTTCCGAGAGTGAACATGTTTGTATCCATCACATAGTCTATCCCAACTACACCAACTTGCATGAAGCTATGGTAAGGCAGGTTTAGCATGGACTTACTTGTATTGGAAAATACCATATGCATGCAGTCTTTGCTTGTGTACGCAAGAGACATTAACTAAGCGCTTGTGTGCCTTGTGTTCACTACTAGCTTGTGTGCCAGCGGACTTGAGGGCTCACCTTTGACGTTGCCCAGACGCAGGTTCATGGGCACCTGAGAGGCCATGGCCAGTAGATTGTGCTGAAAGGCCTGCTGCAGGAGCCTCTGTTGCTCCTCTGCCAGTCGCGCCATCTTCCTCTCCGGACCCTCCGTCAGCCCCGCGGCCGCAGCCACCGCCGCGCCACCCAGGCCTGCCATGGCGCCCAGGCCGGCCGCCATGCCGCCCGTCTCCAGCTTCTCCCGCAGCTGCTCCAGAGTGGTGGCACGTGCCAGGCCTGCCACCTGCTGCTGCCCCAGGGCAAGGGTCAACTGGGGCCGGCCAGCCAGAATGGAGGAGGCCATATCTTCTGAGGGGTTTTTGTGTGTGGGGTGTGGGGTGTTGGGTGTGGGGTGTGGGGTGTGTGTGTGGGGGGGGGGGGAGGAGGGACAGGAAGAGAGAGGTGGGGGGGAGAGAGGGAAGAGAAAGACAGAGAGAGAGCCTTTGTTAGCACTTACTTACTGACAAACAACCTGCAGCTGATTATGTGCTAGATGACAAGAGCTTAGGACACATAGACAGACATTCATTTGATGAATGTTTACTGACCTAACAGCTGAATAAAAGTGATTATAAGTGATTAACAATATCTAAACTATTGATTTCACACATATTTCATTCACTGAAGTCTCATTCGGTAATTTGCTACCAGGGCCCAGGGTTAATACAACCTAATCTCTTCTCCTTTTCCTCTGAAGGCTTTCCTCCAAAATTTACATTTACACTCAGAACTCGCAGAATTTTAAAGGCTGAGACTCAGACAGCATAGGTCACACACACAGAAATATATCAACATGTCCTCTTGAGGTGGGTTGGCTAGTTTGTGTATAATGGCCTGTGTGTATGACTGCATGTAAATGAGAGTGGCCGTGTCAGCATTCCTGTAAACAGGACCAACAGATGTCACACTCCAGTGATTGGGGCTATGGGTAGTTGAAGCAGGAACGTAACTGACCCCTGTATGACCCTGGGGCTCTGATCTCTGATTGGTGGGCTGACACCTGGCTTCCAGTAGCCACCCCTCTAGGCTTCCATCTTAATCAGCAACCACCTCACACCACCCCCACCCCCACCCCTCCCGCTCCCAACCACAAACACAATTCAAACACACACACACACACCCCACAATAAAAGCTCAGTTATCACCAAGTCAAGACCCAACATGCAAATGTGAGTTTCTAAAGTAATGACATCATGTTGAAAGAGGCAAACATCCACCCACACTGTGCCTACAGTAAACCAGCCACAGTTACGACTTCAAGTACTCTGTGGAAATCTATGTAAATATGTCTGTTCTGGAGGGAGTGGTGAGAAATGAGAACATGGACTTGGAGGGGAAAATAAAGTGTAGTTCTAGTAATAGACAGACAGAGGGAGCTCTTTGCCCGTGCGCATACACACTCGTGCTGTCACACGCGCACAAACATCTCAACCGCCCGCCGTGACGGTATCTAGCGAGCGCTCCGCTCTGCTCCGCTGGCTCCTGGCTTTTTGCCGCATGACACGACTGCCTCCCTCCCACCTCCCTCCTCATTGGCCCAAAGCGACCAAGCCCCTGTGCTCCCCCCTCTCTGATTTGTTGCCTGGGCCACTTCCACTCACCAACTCCTTTCTTGAGGGAGGGGCCGGTGGAGGCCTGCAGCCCGTTGAGGGCCCCCACGGAGCCGGCAGACAGCGCGCCCAAGTGCATCTTGGGAGGGGAGAGGATGTGAGGAGCTGCGCTGGGCGAGGGGGAGAAGCGGAACATGCTGCTGCTGTAGCTCGGGCGACGGCCCTCACGCCGGTTGCTGTCGATCGCTGCCTGCAGCTCGCTGGGGGAGCTCAGTCCCTTGCGCTCACACTCGTAAGGGTACAGGTACTTCATGTATCTGAGGAGGGGC
This sequence comes from Tenualosa ilisha, assembly GCA_015244755.2. NCBI lineage: Eukaryota > Metazoa > Chordata > Actinopteri > Clupeiformes > Clupeidae > Tenualosa > Tenualosa ilisha. The sequence goes on from PYXC01000860.1 coordinate 633,716, forward strand.
GCACACACACACACACACACACACACACACGCATACAAACACATGAGCACAGTTGCACAGACACAAACACAGATAGATACATACACGGAAGTACACACGTACATGTGTACATACACACACACACACACACACACCAATATACACATATAAAAACACACACACACACACACACACACACAGAGTGAGAGACAGTGGGAGAGAGAGAGAAAGTACAAGTGGTTATTCACAGACTTGAATGCAAATCCAAGGCACAAGCCTTGAGCACAGGCTGGGACACCAAAAGGTAAGTGAGTGCGTTTCTCCACATCAGTGAGTTCAAAGTGCTTTGTGAATGAGCCCATTAAAGCCTAGAAAACAAGGTGCTGAATCAAAAGCAAAGTGCACAGAAAGCATTAAAAGAGCTGAGTGATGAGAAGAGCGGAGGAAAGAAGAGTGCATTTGCATCACATAAAGGGCAAGGGCTGCGGGTTCTGGCCCAGTCCCGGCCCGATTCTGGACCAGTCTAGTGTGAGAGGAAGCCCACGTCTGGGCCAGAGCATTTGCAGCCCACATAAATCAGGGCCACAGAGCAGCAGATAATGGAGGGATGTGTGCAATCAATGACAGCGCACACACACACACACACACACACACACACACAGCTCAGCACAGGCATGGCCATTAGAGCTGTAAGCTGCCATAGCACATACACACACACACACACACACACACACACACACACACAGCACTCAGCAAAGACATGGCCACTAGAGCTATGACATACCATAGTGCACACACTCGCACACACACACACACAGCGCTCAGCACAAGCATGGCCATCAGAGCTGGGAGATGGCATGACACACACACACACACACACACACACACACACACACACACACACACACACACACACACAGAAAAAGAAAGCTGCCAGCTGGCATGGCCTCGCCATACATTAAAAAAACATCCACCCGCACTGTGATAACACTAGGGTGGGGGGTGATGGAAAGAACAGAGAAGAAATGAAAGAGGGAGGAAGGGATGGAGAGAATGAGGAAGTAAAGGAGGATGGGGATAAGATGGAGGGAGGGGTGCGGATAAACGAAAGTACTGGAGAGGGGGTGGGGAGAGAGGTAAGGATGGAGAGATAGAGAAACAGACTGAGAGTGCAGTGGAAGTGGGGGATAGAGAGAGCAGGAATGGAGAAAAGAAGGAGGAAGGGAGGATGTGAAAGGAGGGAGGGTGAGAGAATGGAGGAGGGAAGAAAGAAGGGAGAATGTGAGAGAGATGGATGGACGGATGA
>PYXC01000860.1:650000-652500 GCA_015244755.2 Tenualosa ilisha
ATCAGAGGAAGATGATCATAATGAGCCAATCACAACACAGGGCCCTGCTCACCTCCCATGTACAAGAGATGTATGGACACCTACATTTCAGTGGGCAAATGTGAAAAGTGTGTGTGTGTGTGTGTGTGTGTGTGTGTGTGTGTGTGTGTGTGTGTGTGTGTGTGTGCACTGGAGTAGATCCCTGTCAGAGAGTGCTCTCTCTCTCTCTCTCTCTAATTGATTGCCAAGTGAGAGAGCAAATGAAAGAGTAAAACTGTCCTTCACAACTTCCTCCCTTTACCCCACTGCCCATCCCATCACTCCTTCCATTCTCTCTCTCTCTCTATTTACTGAATGAATTACATCTTTCTCTTCTCTCTCTCTCTCTTGCACCAAGCAGGGCCACACCTACACCTCACAGCTACAACTGGAAGGTTGTAACCAGCGGATGGTAAAGTCATCTACATCTTTGTACTCTTTCTTTTCCCTCTCTCTCTCTCTCTCTCTCTCTCTCTCTCCATGCTGCAGATATGCAGTGGAACTCTTCCCTGTCTATGGGGTCTGGTCCAGGGATGGGGCGCCCCTCCCCCCACCCAAACACCCACACCCACCTCCACCTCTATCCCCCCAAACAGGGACCTCATTAATCATCCTACGGGACAAGGGGGCCCCCTTAACCCCCCCAAAAAAACCTCCTTCTGAGGCCCCATACACCCCCCCCCAAACACACACACACACACACACACAACCCTCATCCCAGCCCCCAAACTGTTATCAGGTTTCAGTGGCTGTAACTGTAGCATAATAAACACACACGCACGCACACACACACACACACACACACACACACACACACACACACACACACACACACACAGAAAGAGTGAAAAAGAGCTTGACAGAGAGAAGGAGCGAGAGAGCATGAGAGGGGAGGAGGGGACAGTGGAAAGAGACAAAGCCAAACACAGCCGACACACTGATACACAAACGGAGAGAGAGAGAGAGAGGGAGAAAGAGGGAGAAAGAGGGAGAGGAAGAGAGAGGGAGAGGGAGAGAGAAGACAGCAAGAATGAAACAAGGAGAGGGTGTGTTAAGTGTGTGTGTGTGAGTGACAGACAGAAAAGATAATGGTTTATACACTCACCATCCCACTAGTAGCACTGAATGTATCACCGTTGGTGTGTGTGTGTGTGTGTGTGTGTGTGTGTGTGTGTGTGTGTGTGTGTGTGTGTGTGTGTGTGTGAGTGTGTGTGTGTGTGTGTGTGTGTATACACGGATGTATATGAACACAAACAGATTACCCATTTCACAGTGTAATTGGTGTAGACAGAACACAGCTTTGGGTCACAGGGGTCTAACAGTTAGTGCAGATCAGTCAGTGGACACACACACACACACACACACACACACACACAGATGAGTGTCTCCATTTCCCCATCACCCCTCCTTGAGTTCAGGGCAGCATGAGAACCAGCTATAGCCGCAGTGTTGTCGGAACAGCAAGGCCCGAGAGCCGGAACGTCACTCCATAGCATGTGGAACATCAAAGCACAGCGCGGAACACCTGAGAACAGAATGGACTCCAGACGCAGCTGCATCATCACAGCGGACAGACAGACAGACAGACAGACAGACAGACAGACAGACAGACTCACTCACACCACCTCCACACTGGGGGGACACAACTAAGACAACAAGGGTAGCACCTGCTCTGAGGCCTCCAAAGGCGACACCTGTGAACATTCACACTCTCTCTCACACATACACACACACACAAACCACTCTTGTTTTTGTTTCAAACACTTGTCTTCGGCCCTCCCTCTCCTTCAGTCTCCCATGGTCTCTGTCAGTCTTTTTTCACTACTTCTCATCCCTCGATCTTTATCTCTCTCCATGTTTCTCTCTCTAGCAGTTCTTCCTCCCCCTCCTTCTGCTCTAGCTGTCAGACCCAATCTCTACTTAGTGCACCCTTCTCTCTCTCTCTCTCTCTTTTATTCTCTCCCTCTTTCTCTGCCTCCCTCTTCTCTTGCCCTCTCCAAACAGACGCCCCCCCCTCGCTCCTTCCTCAGCTGTCCATCAGGGCTGGGGCTCGTTAATCACAGGCTGAAGGCCGCGATGACAGGGGCCAGAGAGATTGTGTATGTGTGTGTGTGTGTGAGTATATGTGTGTGTGTATGTGTGTGTGTGTGTGTGAGTGAGTGTGTGAGTGAGTAAGAGAGATAAGTGAGAGATATATAGGTGTATGTGTGTGTGAAAGAAAGAAAGAGCAAAAGAGAGTGACAGACAGATGGCAAAGAAAGAAAAAGAAAGAAAGAAAAAAATAAAAAGAGTAAAAGAAAGAAAGAAAGAAAGAGAGTGACAGAAAGACCCCTACCCCCAACCCTACTACCCAAAACACATACATTCCCATCTGCCCTGGCAATGGGCAGACAGACAGGGGACAGGAGGGATGGGAGAGGGGGGAGTCAAAGATGGCCGCTTGTTCAGGAATGTTCCACTCCAGTCTGTTTCCCCATTGACA
>PYXC01000860.1:655000-657500 GCA_015244755.2 Tenualosa ilisha
TGTGTGTGTGTGTGTGTCTGTGTGTGTGTGTGTGTGTGTGTGTATGTGTGTGTCCATTTATTAACAATCAACAAAAAAGTCACTAATATAACTGCCCTATAATTTCCCTGGTGAACAAACAAACAAACAAACAAACATTGTGCCCTATTTCCCAGTCTCATCAGCGCCACCATCCAACACTCTTCACTTGAGAACTGAATGGTGTGTGTGTGTGTGTGGTGCGTGGTGTGTGTGTGGTGTGTGAGTGTGTGGGAGAGGGGGGGGGGCACACACACAAACTCATCAGGGCCACCATCCAACACTCTTCACTTGAGAACTGAATGCGTGTGTGTGTGCGTGCGTGAGTGTGTGTGTGTGTGTGTGTGTGTGGGAGAGGGGTGGGGGGCACACACACAAATTCATCAGAGCTACCATCCAACACTCTTCCCTTGTGAAGTGTACTCTGCACAATGCAAAGCTTCCTCTCTGGTGTGGGTGTGTGAATATGTGTGTGTGTGTGTGTGTACCTGCATGTGTGTGTGTTTGTGAGTGTGCAAGCATATGCTAAAGTCAAGAGTGTTTTCAAAACAGCACCTCAGCAGAATGACAATGTGATGGTTCCCACCAGGCAAGCCTGTACTCTTTGACAGCTATTCAAACACACACTCCCACACAGACACAACACAGACCACGGGCCTGCACACACACTCACACAGCCACTATTGTGACATGAGTACACGTGCGTGTGTGTGTGTGTGTGTGTGTGTGTGTGTATGCATGTGCGTGTGTGTGTAAACAAAGGGTTGAACAACAGCTACACTGCCGAACAACACACACCCAGGATACGGCCGTTGTGTTTGCATGCTTGCAGGACACATGATGTCATGTGTGCACGAGTGTGTGTGTGTGTTTGAACAATGTCGGAGAAAATAGAAAAAAAAAAACAACTTTACAACTGCTAATCCAAAGAAACATTCCAAACCAGGAAATTACGCACACACACACACACACACACACACACACTATAAGCTGATAATATGTGGCAGGGATCTCCATAGGCATGCAATCCTGTTGTGCTCAGCGCTGCTTGAGGCAGTGACACGAGCCCATTCTAAACGGACAAAGGGCCCCCAGCAGACCCCGTCTCCATGGCGATTACCCGCCGCTTTGTGTCGCGGCTAAACATCTCTGTCATCGTTTCTCAATAACCACATCCAGCGCCACAGTAGGTCAGCCCGCTTCAAGTGAACGCACCAGTGCACACACACACACACACGCACGCACAGACACACAGAGCAAGGGAATACATTCTCTATCCATCAGACTAAAGACTCAGTGTTAGCTACTGGCATGGGCAGTATGTCCACACACCTGCATGCTTATATGTGCTTAATGGGTGGTTATTACATAAACGCTTGAAATCATGCTAAAATAAGTCTAGTGAGAGAGTGTGTGTGTGTGTGTGTGTTTGCCTTTAAGTATACACAGCTAGGTTTCCACCCAACGTTTTAAAGACTATTTTGATTAAATGTTCCAAATAAGAATGGACTGAACAGGCCCTGGGGACGGAGAGCCCCAAGTCATCTGCTACTCACACACAACACACACACAACACTGGGACTACGACACTGTGGACTATAAACACTGTGGACTATAAACACTGGGGACTATAAACAAGGGGACTATAAACAAGGGGACTATAAACAAGGGGGACTATAACACTGGGGACTATAAACAAGGGGGACTATAAACAAGGGGGACTATAAACACTGGGGACTACAACACTGGGGACTACAACACTGGGGACTATCAACACTGGGGACTATCAACACTGGGGACTATCAACAATGGGGACTACAACACTGGGGACTACAACACTGGACTACAACACTGGGACTACAACACTGGGACTACAACACTGGGACTACAACACTGGGGACTACAACTAATGGCTCACGGAGTTCACATGTCAAGAAAACACTTGGGTTCAGTCAAACTATTTATCAGTTTCTGATTGGACAAGACACATTCTCTGCATCACTAGGAGTGTGATTGGATAGATACTATATACTTTCTCTGAACTCCAGGCTCAGTTTGGATCTATTTTTGGGAGTGGAGGCTGAATAGACAGAAATGAAAACAATCTGGTGTCTCAAAACCTCATTAGTTGGTAACGGGACTGCTGTAAGGTGGTTGTGGGGTTGTGAGTGGATACACAGACCTATGTATGTGGGTGTGTATATGTACATATCTGTATGTGTGTGTATGTATAAGCAATATAACACTTGTGGTCGTGGGGTTGGACTAGCTGCACAAAACAGCTGTGGTCACCTGGGCCACTCAGCCTTCGTCATTGTGCCCATGGGCAAACCCTAGACGCAGGAATACCCACAAACAGCCCCCCCCCACACACATACATATATATGAATGTACATGCATGAGGACGCGCGTGTGTGTGTGTGTGTGTGTGTGTGTGTAAGCTACAATGACATTCAGACAGTAGAAGAGTCCTCACACTCAA
>PYXC01000860.1:660000-682500 GCA_015244755.2 Tenualosa ilisha
CACACAACACACACACACAGCCTTTTTGTATAAAATGTATCCAAGTACTCCTAACCTAAAAACAGCCTAATTGAAAACAAACGAAAAAGTTCTATGTAGAAACAACAATTTCATATTTTCTATATCATGTTTTTGAAGACAGGGGGTCTCTGTCAGCAGCACTGAGATATGCTGAGCGATAAAGATCAGACAGATGCAGGAGTGTATTCTGTCCTTTGGACGGAGCGTTTCTTAGCAGTGACACAATTAAGGCCATATGCATGGAACTCTATAGACGACCCTTGGCCAACGCTTTCAGCAATCTGGTTAAAGTTTAACTCTTACGGATGATTATTCAAAACATCCCAACTATGCCACACATCCATCACCTGTCTCCTGAAGCAAGCAGCAAAGCCAGTGTTCTTCAACTGCGTGTCCAGATAAGGACACAGCTCCAGCGCCACAGGGCTCTTCAGACGTCATTAGCCGACCGCATTTCAAGAACAAACAGACATAAAAAGCTAAGCTACATGAGATTTGGCTAGTCTATCATCGAGGCTCGGACTGTTCATTAACAGTGCTGAGCTGGCTGGGTACTCTCATCCTTGCTCCATACTGCAGAAGGGCGACAGAAACACCCCCCCTGCATCACACAGAACACAACTGAGCACATGAATACCCCAGTTAAATGATTCTAAAACTAATAACTACAGAGCCCTATACGGCAGAGTTGAACTTTAACCCTCCTAACATATGTGGAATTTGAGATCACTGAGGCTGCCTATAGGTAAAATAAGCCTTAGTTAATTCTTAATCAGCTATTGAGCCATTCGTATAAGTAACCAACACATTACTTATTCAGAACAAGCCAGCACCTGTGTGTGAGGCTAGGAGGATATTCAGCAAGGAATGTTCCATCTTGTAATGAAAACATACTTACAACAACAATGCACACACACACACACACACACACACACACACACACACACACACACGCGATACATAGGGTACACAGGGTACACAGGGGAGGAGTTATGCTACAAAATACACTCACACTGGATCAACATGGGAGGTTAATAACTCATCACAACATGTGTGTGTCAGTGCTGCGTGCACACACATGTGTGTGTCAGTGCTGCGTGCACACATGTGTGTGTGTCAGGGCTGCGTGCACGCATGTGTGTGTGTCAGTGCTGCGTGCACGCATGTGTGTGTGTCAGTGCTGCGTGCACCATGTGTGTGTGTCAGTGTGCGTGCACATGTGTGGTGTCAGGGCTGGTGCACATGTGGGTGTCAGGCTGCGTGCACGCATGTGTGTGTGTCAGTGCTGCGTGCACGCATGTGTGTGTGTCAGTGCTGTCTGCACGCATGTGTGTGTGTCAGTGCTGCGTGCACGCATGTGTGTGTGTCAGTGCTGCGTGCACACATGTGTGTGTGTCAGTGCTGCGTGCACGCATGTGTGTGTGTCAGTGCTGTCTGCACGCATGTGTGTGTGTCAGTGCTGTGTCCGCACATGTAATTGGGCATCTTTGCAGAAACGTGAGATTCAGACAGGCACGCAATGGTGCACAACCATTACAACTGTGGAAGTGCGAGTGTGTGTGTGTGTGTTTGTCTCTGTGTATGCAGTATGTCTGTTTGTGAATGCCAACATGCACACATGTGTCTGCGTGTGTGTGTGTGAAAATCTGAGATGATGCATGCCTAAAAACAAGGCTGCAAACACACACATAACTCTGTCTGAGTGAGTGGCCAGCCCAGCATCTGACGTGATCACAAGGCAACTGGCCTCCATGCAGCCTGTCTTCTATGTATAACATTATTACACACACACACACACACACACACACACACACACACACACACACACACACCCTACAGCATCCAACACACAGTGTACACAGAGACTAAGAAACTGCTGTTGGAGCACACACACATATCAACCAAGCTGATCAACACTGAATCAATCTGACAAATGATGACTGAAGCATACTTTTGCACACATGGATATCCATCAAAAGATGAAAACTTCAGACTAGATCAACGTTCCAACCTGGATGCAGCTTGTAACTCTATGAGAACTGGATGGTAGACAGACAGACAGACAGACAGACAGACAGACAGACAGACGACAGCTCCACCATGTAGCGAGCAGCTGTAAGGGGACATGCTGTCCTAGAACAGAACTGGCTCAAGGTGCATATCATCAGAAAGGGAGCAAAGGTCTGATAGATTTAACATTACATTTCACAGATCAAATAGAATACTAACTTCCACCCCCTAGCGCACGCACGCACGCACACACACACACACACACACGTACACAAACACAGGCGCACACACACACCTGACATGGTGCATTTATCTGGAGTTCCAAGGCATCAGTCATGTCTTAATGACTGCTTATTTTGGCCACACACACACACACACACACACACACACACACACACACACACACACACACACACACTTGTTTTCGCTCTCTGCAAGCATGTTGGTTCTTGCACTGGAACCCTGGTCAGTTGAAGAATGTTAAAACCATGTTGCTGTCTCTGGGCTGAGTCACACTCCCCCATCTCAGAGACCTCTCTAATCCTTACCAACCTTCCTAGACAATAACGGAAAACCCAGTCATCAATCAGACACCTAAAGAAACAAGATGCCAACTTGAATGTCTATTCATTCAATCCCTTAACTGATTCGCCCAAAGTCAGCCATTGCATCCCTTAGGATGTTAACAGCCTCCCCTTGTAGACACACATCTCATAGCCTACACTGTGGGTCTCAATCCAAACATAGCCTAGGGTCTGAAACCTTCTGTTCTGTTCTGTTCTTTTTCTTTACACCTCCTCCTCACACTCTTGTCCTACTGTTTTCATTCCCTCTCCCATCATTTTTCATTCCCTCTCTTTACTCCCTTCATCTCTCTATCTCCCCTCTCTCTACTCCCTTCATCTCTCTCTCTCTCTCTTTCTATGCTAATGCTAATGCTGTTAGCAGGTTGTACTGGCCAAAGTGCTAATCATATTACATGCTGTGTGTGGTCACAGACGTGCTGCCACCTGGCTCAGGGCCAGCTAAGCACTGTAAGCTGTTTGTGTGTGTGTGTGTGCCCGTCCACACCACAGAGAAACACACACACACACACACACACAGAGTAGAACCTGACTGCAGAGCAACCGGCGATAACATCAGAGAATCCAACACTGTTGTCAAGAACAGAGAACAGGAACTGATGAGCTCAGACAGGATGCACTTCAGGAGCATCAGCATTCTTCTACAGATCACATTTCCACACACATTCACATTTCAGAACATCTTTTAATAAGCATTAAAATTATTTCCCCTCAGCCACAACAAACTGCACTAGCTAAGATAACCCAAGAACAGGCTTATGTGATGTCAGCAACATAACACACATCCACACGTCAGAATACCACACACACACACACACACACACACACACACACACACACACACACACACACACACACACACACATAAGGATCCCTTATGTGATCACTAAACAGCAACCACACAACAGACTGGACTCCACATCAGCCTGAGCACACATCGCAATCATTTTCAATAGTACTTCAGGCCAAATGTATGTTATGTTATGCTAACGGCTAATGGATCTATTGCGTATATAAGACCCCCTCTTATAGCCATTGTGGCTGACGCTAATTATCATGCATCTCACAGAGCAACCACACCCAGCATAAACACAAACTCTTCTACCAGAGGCTTTCATCTCAAATGACAGAGTACGATGACAGCCTTCTTTTTTATAGGCTAGTGCCTCTGCTCCCTGAGGATCCAAACCGCAATCTCTTGGTGTAGCCCAGCCCCAGCTCCGCTCTACAAATAGACTTCCATCACGGCAAGACCGGCGCACAGAGACATGGCTGGGCTTAGAACACACAACTGAACAGCTCTGAATCAACAGGAGATGTACTGTGACGCAGCGCTGAGCCGAGAGGGTCATTCTATGCATTCTGACTGATGCACCCTGTCCAAGCAACACACACACACACACACACACACACACACACACACACACCACACACACACACACACACACACACACACACAGATAAATGGCTAAAAAGTGGAAAGGTCATCCACATACACACACAAACACACTCCTAAACCCAAACCCAGCTGCTGCACACATGGACACACACACACACCAACACACATTACCTACATTGCTCATATATATAGTGCAGTAAGTCAGTGTAGTAAGTGTGTATGCCCCTCTCACTGTGTGTGTGTGTGTGTGTGTGTGTTTTCACGAAGGCTTGCAGAGGGCCCCCTGAGAGGGAGGGGTTAGTTGGCAGGGGTCTAACGGAGCGCTGAGAGAGGAGGGGGAGGGGAGGACAAAGCTGATTGTGCAGGATGTCAGTAGGGCCCTCCAAATTGCTTCTGAAGTATCTGCTATTATATTGACAATGGCTGGGGCTGCAGAAAACAAAAACAACCACCACGAGAACAACAACAAACCCAACTGCCAAATGCAAATATTGATGCTAAATATTGACGGCTCCACCAGCGCCTCGCTGTACGGCTCTGCGCAACATCAACATGCTCGGACACGTGCCGTAAGGTTGCAGAGACACAGACACAGGAAGGCACGGGGAGGAGGACTGACAGAGCAGACAGCCTGAGCTACAGATAGAGCGCATTCATTCACTCCTCATTCCACCCGCTGCTTACAAAGCAAAGCTGAACACCATAAAAACTACAAAAGGTCAAGACAAATCTCAACAACGAGTTTTAACCGAGCTCATCAAAAAAACGTCAAAAAACGGTTAAGCCCCAATCCAGCCGAGTGCTCTCTCTTTGCTCGAGTGTTCTCTCTTTGCTCGAGTGCTCTCTCTTTGCTCGAGTCTTCTCTCTTCGCTCGAGTCAGGACCTGAAAGCGGGTGCTGCTGCTGGAGAGCAAGCGGGTGCTTTTCAAGAACACTGAGGGACGGCCCCTTTAGAGCAGGCAGGCTGTGCTGAAGTTAACCACACATCCTCCAGAACAACTAGGTCACGACTACTGGTGCACGAGCCAAGGCTTGAGGGAGACACACCAGCTGTGCAGACAGTAGGAGTGGGGGCTGGGCTGGGCTGGGCTGGGCAGGGCAATTCTGAGGCTGGTTTATCAACAAGCTAGGCTTTCACACAGCCCTAGGATGGGCTGGGACGGTGCAAGAGAAGGTGGCCTTGAGCAGTCAGAAGGACAGATGGATCTGGATCGCACTCACTCACACACACACACACACACACACACACACACACACACACACACACACACACACACACACCTCATCTTGTTAACGTGTTACTCATAGACAAGGACCAAAAGATAAAGAGGGGACGAGGCAGAGACAGCCATTGAAATAGGAGTAGGCATGTCTATGGCACAGATGCAAACACAGATGTCATTCACACCCAGTTCCTGCAGGCGTCCCTGGGCGGCGGGCCAGCGATCGAGCCGAGGCTGAATCGATGCGCTCTAGATGTGCAAACACCGGGAACTCCCTACCCCCTCCGGACAGCCAATCACAACGCCAGTCAATACTCATCATCCTCAGGCGGCCGCCCACTTCTCTATAGCAACGGCATGCAGGGATGCAGGAGAAAACTCACTTCAACCTCAGACATCCGACAGCATCGCAGCCAGAAGACCAAACCACAGCAGATACACACATGTATATATAACAAGCCAAAGCCTACAGAACAATGCCCTCGCAGATGTAAGTCATCCCATAATTACATCCACTGTGAGGATAGAACTCACAAAAAGAGGTTGTCGCAGCAACCAATGATGAGCTACAACAACCTATGAGCTGGTTCAACTAACCTGAGTCAAGACCCACTGCCAACCACCTGCCCCCAAACCATTCCAGCGTGAGCGGGGGGGGGGGGGAGAGAGAGAGAGAGGAGAGAGAGAGAGAGAGGGAGGGAGAGAGGGAGGGAGAAAGACAGAGAAACAGACTGAACAGAAGTGAAGCAGAAAAAGGCGGAGGAAAGGGAGGTGATTTAATGAGCAGGTGCAGATACAGACAGACAGACACAGACAGACACAGACTTCCCCACTTCAGCCACTCCTTTGCACTCACCCCATTCAAACTGCAGGACGCCAAGACACATTCAGAGCGACAAGGCATTGTATGACAGAGAGAGAGAGAGAGAGCGAGAGAGAGAGCGAGAGAGAGAGAGAGAGAGAGAGAGAGAGAGAGAGAGAGAGAGAGAGAGAGAGAGAGAGAGAGAGAGAGACTGGAAGTGGTAATTTAATCAGTAGTGAAGGGTTTTCTCGGAGGCCAAGCGTGCCGCAAGTACCCACTCCGCCCTCTGCTCTGGCTCCCGGCGGGAGAGCTGGACGGCTGCCAACAGAGAAGCTGACGGCCCGTGCTACTCTTCGCGCGCACACACACACACATACACACGCTCACTCTTTCTGTCTCTCACACACACACACACATATATACACACGCTCACTCTTTCTGTCTCTCACACACACACACACATATACACACACTCACTCTCACACACACACACACACACACACACACACACACACACACAGCCCAGGACAGACTAGGTGCACTGTGTCCCAGACAGGTCCTCTCAGGACCAGAACAAGCATGGGCTTCCCACATGGAGGGAAAACTCTCACTGGCTCCCCTGGCTCTGCAGCCCAACTGCTGGGATCAGAGGTGATGAGGTCTCCAAGGCTACAGGAAACTCTGCAGGTCACCTCCGTGTCTCCGTGCAGTGTCACTGCTCTAGTTGGGGAGCAGCAGAAAGTTACATCATCACTCATCCAGTGCTGGTGGCAGAGTAGAGTAATAATATCAGTGCTCCAGTGCTGGTGGCAGAGTAGAGTAATAATATCAGTGCTCCAGTGCTGGTGGCAGAGTAGAGTAATAATATCAGTGCTCCAGTGCTGGTGGCAGAGTAGAGTAATAATATCAGTGCTCCAGTGCTGGTGGCAGAGTAGAGTAATAATATCAGTGCTCCAGTGCTGGTGGCAGTAGAGTAATAATATGAGTGTATAGTAGGCGGTGTGTCAGCTCCAGTGGGGGCTGCAGCTGTGTTTTAGCGACTCTGGCAGGCGTGGGGGCTGATGGTGATTTCTCAGCAGGGAGACCAGGCCAGCCAGGGCCAACTTTAATCCCAATCAAATAATTGGGCTTGATCCCTCAGCGGGGGGGAAGCGTGCAAGTGTTTAAAGTGGCACAGAGCCACAGGGGACATGGCGGGGAATGTGTGTCTGTGTGTGTGTGTGTGTGTGTGTGTGTGTAAGGAGAGGGTGGGCAGACTGATCTGATGATTTTTCTTTATCCGATAACTGCTGTAAGGGATCTTATTGTAGAGCTGACTGTAGGCAAATCGTGTGTCGTGTGTGTGCGCAGACACAGACACAGACACACACAGGTCAAAATAAAATAATCTAACAATGCAGGAATTCAATGTATTACAACATAATACGATCACCTAAATTTAAAAAAAAACTGTGATGGTATACAGGTTTATTTTTATATTAAAATTGTAGATTGCACCCAAAAATCTGTCACACAGGCTGTGTATGTGATTATATGAGAACAGCAGTGTCTTAGTGGCAGTGGCAAAGACAGTGGGCCTCTATGGTGCTCTTTAGGGGAAACCCACGCAATATTCCTAAATAAAATCACACGACACGCCTTCAAGAGTCAGGCAAAGAAACCCAAAAAGGTGTCCACACGCACACATGCACACACCTACACACACAGAAAGTAACTGGTATCAGACACAGACACCCGAACGAGCAGAGGCCGTCTGTCCTGTTGACAGATGCATGACAGCATGCAGAAGCCAGGTATGCATCTCCCATGTTAACCCTTGAGAGGAGTCCAGACTCAGGGGCTCTGAGGGGGGCAAAAACTACAGGGTCAGAGGCAAACAGTGGAAGAGCTAAAATGAGGATTGGCACAACAATGACAGATAGAGACACCTGGACAATATTATTGGGCAAAATCCATGCTTCTAAGGGTTCTGGCATGTTTCCATTGATTTCATTGAAACGATTCTTTTCTGGAGAAGTGAAATTAGTGAGAGTGAAGTGAAGTGAAGTGAAATTCTACAGGAGGTAAATGATCGTGATCTTAATCAGAATTAATGGAAGTGATTAGGTGGTTCCCATGGCCAGCAGCGCTGCTCAAACAGTTAGTCCAAGAGTCAGGGGAAAAGGGGAAGAAAATTCCTGGTTAATTTCGGGTAAATTTTCCAGAAACTTTCCATGGAAACTTTACAGGATTTAATGAAAATTAACAGGAATTTATGGGAATTAATGACAATTAACTGGAAATTTGAGTAATATAAAAAAACTGTGTCACATAAACCTACAAACATAAATGATTTTATTGAACAATCACCTATTGAGTGATTCTCACAAAATTCAACATTTTTGGGATCCAAGATGGAATTTTAACTTCAAAAGAAATTTCCTTTTTATAGTTAAAGTTCAAAGTCTGAAGTTACTGAGAAGAGTCATTTCAGAACATTTATTGAATAGTCATTTCAGAACATTTATTGAATAGTCATTTCAGAACATTTATTGAGTTTTTCAGCATATTAATTCCCATTCTAAAACATTACCGTAACTTTATTTCACATATAAGGTTGAAAACCATTTTGGCGGGCATTTTTAAATGAAGATCCCCAACACTCATGTACAGAACTTCATGAGTTTGTTTTCAAAAATACTGCCCTGGGTTAGTGTGTGCTTCATCTCGCTGTGTGTTTCACCAACTCAAGACTGGGACAAATGCAGAGACCAAACTCCTTGTGTGTGTAAATACACTTGGCCAATAAGACTGATCCTTCTTAATTCTTGGAACTGAAAGTAGATCAGCTGCGTTCTAAAGAATGTCTCAAGTTCTAGTTGCCTTGTGAACTATTTGTTTATCCATGGAAGCCACGAAACGGTAACAAATTAAATGTAAAAGACGTTTGTGTGAAGTTTACTGTCGTCGTTTTGGCAAGTAGCCATATAATAAGCGGGATAATGTCCAACTTCTTGATGAGGTCAGTTCATCCTGTTGGGAAAGATTTTCCTACAATGACCTTTTTTTGTGATGTTCCATTTTAACACAAGTTTCAGTAATAAGAATGTCATTTTGGAAATAAGTTTATATCTAAAACTTCTAAAAAAAATGAGAATAGCAAAATTAAATAGTTAACCTACGCAAGTCTACATAGATCATAGTCTATGACCTGAAGTCTTTGTGTAGAAAGGTTAGCAACACCATACCCTGGCAGCCTGATGGTAGGATGCTGAATTCCCATTTCACTGTTAACTTTCTCCATAGCAACTGAAGGGAATCTACATTGGCTGTTGGTGGTGAAAGGTTATGTAAAGGCAGATAAGTTATCTTTGTCTGAGTTTAGGTACAATGTTAGCATTTAAAACATTTCATAATTTATCTAAAAAAAATGGTTTTCAAGCCCACAAAAAAATCAAGCTTGACTTCAATCTTCTTCAATCTTCTCCCAGTGATGTTCGACAAGAAATGCAACATGAATTTCATCATTCCTATTAGTCTTTATTGCATTGCAAAACCCATTGCAGTAATGAGAGCTATGTTGGCTGGGCACAAGATATTTTGGTTGTAATATTAATGTCTACATTCTAGAGGTATACATTTGATCAACTATAAGACATACAGCAATAAGCCCCTAGTTTCAAATGTAAGATAAAAATGAGATGTAGAGGGTTTTTATACCCTTGTAGAGCTGAAGAAGTTGTCTGGACATGTTGCAGGAATTAGAAAGGAATCTTAGAAAATACAAAATAACAAAATAATAATTAAAAAATGAAAAAATGTCCTTGTGGGCAAGTAAATGTGTATTAAGAATAAACGGTTTTGTTAATAGTGTGTATTAAGCATTTAAGAAAAATGGTTTTGTCAGTAGATCTTTAAAACACACACCCATCAAAACTTAAGGATCATATGATTTGTTGGTTTTTTCGCCTATATTTCGCCCTATTTTTTTGAACTACAAAAGCGCTACCAAACATTGCTAAGAGGTAAACTATGATTTTTGCTAACCAGGAGCTAACCCAGAATAAGAGCTCAGCAAGTCACACTTTCATCAAACAGCAAAACATGTAGCACAGAAGTACTGACAACAAACGAATAAACCAATAGTCCAGAGTCAATCAACCAATCGCCCTGTTGTTCACGGCTGCCGAGTGCTGTAGTTACGAGCAAGAATGAGAATATTTGGTACAACGTTGACCAAATAGCGAAATAAACCAAAAGCTAATTGTTGGGAGCAAGGAAACATCGTTTCAGCTTTAGTTTTCTGTGCCCCATTTAGTTAACGTTTGGGTAAGTAGTGTGCTCCGTGCCGCGATTGAGGAATAGATATCCCACTCTATTTGGATCAAATCTGACTGTTTTAGATAGGATTATGCTATGATAGCCTACATGTTTACCATCTATATCTATGCCCCCAACCTTCAGATTCAGAAATTACCATCTAATTCACGTAAATTCCCATAAATTCCAATGGAAAATTTTGCAACCCTCGTCATCTTTAAAGGCTGCTCACACATAGAAACATGACTGACTGATCTAAACATAAGTCTAGCAAGCTAAAATGGCTACACTCACTTTCAAGTGGTTATGCTAATGAATCTAAACAGCACAGATACAGAGAAGCCATAAACAAACAGCACACAGCAGACATACTAACTTTGTGTTGTGTGTGTGCTTCACTGGGGCAGTGGTGTGCACGTGTGTATGTGTGTGTGTGTGTGTGTGTGTGTGTGTGTGTGTGTGTGTGTGTGTGTGTGTGTGTGTTCTGTGGACAGAGGGGTGAGTGAAACCATGTTGGGACTGTGGGCTGCTGCAAATTGGTCTGCGCCACAATCGGCCACTCTGATTGGTCCAATAGGCAATCGTCCACTCTGATTGGTCCAACAGGCAATCGCCCACTCTGATTGGTCCAATAGGCAATCGCCAGCTCTGGCAGCTCTGGCAGGCTCTTCATTCTAGAACTTTATTCCTGCATTCCACAGGGGTGATCAGCCCTCCCTTAAAATGCTCACAGTTGCACGCACGCACACACACACACACACACACACACACACACACCACACACACAACACACACACACACACTTCTTGGGCTTGCACAACTGCAGTTTCAGTGCAGTAGGAACTGCAATCCACACAGACAAACATGCAGACTCACAGTTGCATTAATACACACAGATGCATACACTCTCTCTCTCTCTCACTCACTCTCTCTCTCTCTCTCTCACACACACACATACACACACACCTATAGGTCTATTGAGATTGAGATTGAGATATTGAAACCCAGAAAGTCACAGATGGGTGTCACATGGGTCAGTTTCTGTCACACTGCAGAAAAGATTTACAATGTGTATCTTTGTCAAATAAAACCATTATATGATCCCTCAGCCACACACAAACAAATGTACATACATACACACACACACACACACACACACACCACACACACACACCACACACCACCACACCACACACCACACAACCCCTATGTATGGCAACCATTATCTCTCAATTGGGAACAGAACGTTACCATCCAGCCCCGAGGTCAAAGTCCCCTTTAGATTTAACCTATAGGCCACATGTGTGCCAATCTGCACCTATAAAAGGCCTTGCTGATAACAAGCCTGCATACGTGGCCCTGGATCATAAGCCCCCACCCCCTCCCCTCCCCCTGCTGAGATCCTATCCCCTGTCCAAATTAGAGGCAGCAGATCTGAGCGCAACCTGAGCCACCTCGGGAGGAGATAGCCAGAAGAGGAGCTACAGGAGTCTCCTTGCAAATTCCCCCACGCACCAACTCAGTCTCTAACACACACACGCACGCACACACATGCGCGCCCACGCACACACACACACACCACTTAAGGGCTTCAGTTGCAAGAAAGCCAAAGCAAGATAAATAGATAAAAGAAAGATAAAAAGAAAGACAGATAGATAGACAGATGGATGGATGGATGGATGGATGGATGAACACGCTCATATCAAACACTATATAGCGCAGAGCGAGCTCATCTTTTCTTTGACGCCATTATGTGAGAGGATGCTAAGTGCTGGAAGCAACAGCTTGAGGTCAACAGGACAATTAACCCCCTTTTCTTCCTTCCATTCTTGCCTTTCGCTCACTCTTCCCTCCATTCCTCCATTCCTTTTTTCTCTCTCTTTCTTGCGTAGGAAAAATGAGGGACTAAATACAGTGCCTGTCTGGCATCTCTGAGCCCCAGAGCACTTGCAGCAGTAGGGGTGATAGTGGTGTGCTAATGGCCTCAGCTCTGATAGGCCTCTGGACACCACTGCCTTTGTGTGGCCTGAGAGAGAGAGAGAGAGAGAGAGAGAGAGAGAGAGAGAGAGAGAGAGAGAGAGAGAGAGGGGGGGGTATTTACCCAACTGCTCCCCTTCACAAAGACCCACACTGCAATCAGACCACATTTGTCACTGTGTTTGTGTGTGTGTGTGTGTGTGTGTGTGTGTGTGTGTGTGTTACACGCCACAAACGAGGACGGGTCGTGTAGAGACAGAGAAAGGGGGTAAGTGATAAAAGGTGCTGGGTTATTTTGTTGGGGGGGGGGGGGGGGAGGAAATGGGCCCAGATTCAGGAGCCAGAAGGCAAGCCACCACCCACACACCCAAACACACCACCCCACACACACACACACACACACACACACACACCACACAGACACGCTGGAGCAAGGAGAACTCCCATGATCCCTTAGGATGACATGGGGGGGGGGATGTTTTCAACCAACATCAGAGGCAGAGCAGGAAGAGAGCAGACAGACGACACACACAGTGCAGCACCAGAGACATGGCTGAGAAAGGATGACTTCCACTGGGGTGTGTGTGTGTGTGTGTGTGCTTCCACTGGGGTGTATGCGTGTGTGTGTGCTTCCACTGGGGTGTGTGCGTGTGTGTGTGCTTCCACTGGGGTGTGTGCGTGTGTGTGTGCTTCCACTGGGGTGTGTGCGTGTGTGTGCTTCCACTGGGGTGTGTGTCATGCTGGCCTTCGCAGCCTCCTCCTGTGTCTGCCTCTCTCCCTTTTACATTCAACACACACACACACCTTCATACAGCCACTCTATATAGTGCAAGTAAGTGCTCTGATCCCAGAGTATGCAGAGGGAATAGCACTATACACTACTGAGAATAGGGCTAAGGAAGTGTGTGTGTGTGTGTGTGTGTGTGTGTGTGTCTGAGAGAGTTGGGCATCTCTTCAGCCCTCAATTCCCAGCAGCATCAAATGACCCCCCCCCCCCCCCCCCCCCGCTCTCTCTTTCCTTCCTGCCATGCGGTGGGTTGTTGTTCTAGCGGACGGTTCTCTAGGGTATCGACATGGCAACATTAATAACACACTGGCATTCCTTCCCTTGGCTCCTCCACCCTACCTCAGGATCCAACGCTTTACTCCAGTCACACACACACCACACACACACACACACACACACACACACACACACACAGAACCACGGTCACCAGGGACCATGTGAAAGCTTACACACACACACACACACACACACACACAGACAGAGACACAGACACAAACAGACACACACATATATACAGAACCAGTCACCAGGGACTATGTGAAAGCTTACACACACACACACACACACACAAACAGACACACACTACGGGCTTTAAAAGCATCATAGGCAGAAAAAACACTATCACAATAGCAGTGTGTATGCAACCATACCAACGATCCTCCTAGTGTGGGAGAAACTAGTGGTTATTTCAGAACCACATCTGTGGCGTCATTTGAAGAACAACAAGACAAAAGCCCCCAAAGCAATCCAGACCTCCTGTGAGCTCTCGTGCCTGAGCTGCGTGCGCGGCCTCAGAGCCGGCGTCCATAGTATCGACTGAGTGCACAAGCCTTTCCAGATCCATACCTGCCCAATCTCCATTCAGACGCCCAATTTCATATCTAATGCTGGAGAATAGAATCTGACATAATTCCAAAGGCTGGGATTAAGGAGAAGTCAGAGTATTGATCAGAGTGGACGGGCTATTGAGTAAAGGCCATTGATTGGACCAGTAAAGATGGTGGGGTGGGAATGGCCTCTCTTTCTCTCTCTCGCTCTTGCTCTACCTACTTCACTTCCACATGCTGCCAGCACAGGGAGTCTCTCTCTCTCTCACCACACACACACACACACACACACACACAACAAAAAAAAAACACAAAACACACAAACACACACACAACACACACACACACACAGGTAAAATTGTCCTCCTTTCATAGAGCCCTTAGAATACTTTGTATAGAATGAAAACGGGTCACTTACTGAAAGCTGTGAGAAAGCCTAGTAATCTTGACAACACAACATGGCACAACAGTTGGTTTTTCATTAGACCAACCAGGCAAGAATTATTTGATCAAAAATGAGAAAAGATGTCAGCAATACTCCAGTTCTGTGCAGGCTCAGATAGCAATCTGGCAACACAAGCACGTCTAAATAATGACAACCAATCAGGGCCCACCGCAGATGACATGTAAATGCCAAGCGTTTGTTCTGGTGTCCCTGAACTGTGGCTGACCTGAGCAGGAGGGCAGTTCACATCACCATGCAGCATTTGGCACGGCTGTGGCACTCAGATGCTGCTTAAGCACCTGCTTGAAACTCAAATGACTCAGAAATACTGACCTTACCCAGACTTGTGTTTTTAACCCCCGAAAGGAACATTCTGTTCCTAATCTGACTCCCTTTTCAGTGTTACAGTACTACAGATGTGCTCTTACCACACACACACACAAAACACCACACACACAGAGTGAGCAATGACAACAGAGCAAGTGGAGATGGGCAACACTTGTGTTATCTCACTAATTTGCAGCTGGTTGACCTGACCTGGCTGTGTGTGTGTGTGTGTGTGTGAGTGTGTGTGTGTGGTGTGTGTGTTAATTTATTGTGTGGATTTGCTGTGGAGGAACAGACTAGCTCTGTAGCAGACATGCTAAAGCCCCTAGCTCTTCTCCCCATCACAACGCCTGTCAACTCTGGGACAACCTTCATTATCCCTCCCCTCTCCCCCACCCCTCTCCCTCCCCCTCCCTCTCCCCCACCCCTCTCTCCCTCCCCTCTCCCCCATCCTCTCTCCCATTCCTCTCTCCCATCCCTTTCTCCCTCTCTCCCATATCCCTCTCTCTCATCCCTCTCTCCTCTCTCCCCTCTCTCCCCATCTCTCTCTCCCATCCCTCTCTCCCATCTCTCTCTCCCCCTCTCCCATATCCCTCTCTCCCTCCACACTCTCTCATCCCTCTCTCCCATATCTCTCTCCCCCTCCCCTCTCTCCCATCCCTCTCTCCCTCTCCACCCCCTCTCCCCCATCCCTCTCTCCCATATCTCTCTCTCCCTCTCTCCCATATCCCTCTCCGAAACCATTTCCCTCCTTCCTCCTGACTCAAGCACAGCCTTGCTCTACAGGACACACTGGGCCTAACTGGACTTTCCTCAATTCCCTCTTCAACAGGAGGGAGTGCTGAGAGGACAGACACACACACACACACACACACACCTGGTCTGACCAGAACTTCCTGCTTGTTCAGAGTTCTGAATGAATCATGCTGTAGAGACTGATGGGGTGGGGGAGGGGTGGGGTGGGGGCAAGGGCATCCATCATTAGTAGCATGGGAGTTAAACACACAAATATGGAGTGTGGGTGTGTGTGTTAGGGAGTGAGTGAGTGAGGGTGTGTGTGTGGACACTGGCAATACACACACACCAGCCACATTTCACCCTTCCACTTAACATCCTATTCTCCTTCCTTCATCTCTTTCATCCACCTCTCCCTCTCCATCATCCCCCCTCTTGATCCTTCAGTCTGTCACTCTCTCTCTCCCTGCACCAGTGTGGAGACTCTCTCTATCTCTACCCCTGCTGCATTTTCTCTCTCTCTCTCTCTGCTCCCTCTATCCCTGTTGCATTCTCTCTCTCTCTCTCTCTCTCTCTATCCCCCTCTCTCTCTTACCATGCTACCTCTATCCCTGTTGCATTCTCTCTCTCTCTCTCTCTCATTCTATCTCTCTCTCACCACTCGCCCTCTATCCGTGTTGTATGCTCTCTCTCTCCCTCTCTTGGGGGGAGGGGCAAGAGAGAGCGAGAAGAGAGAAAGAGAAAGAGAGAAAGAGATCTGACTGCCTTCTCATACACCAAGCCTATGAGCTCGATTTCAGAGGGCAGCACTTGGCAGTGGCTCAGCCTGGCGCGTGACCCGACTCTCTGTGCGGGCGGGGCAGGCGTGTGTGTGCGTGCGTGTGTGTGTGTGGTGTTAGGGCACTGCTAAGGTAGCGATCGGATTGCTGCAGAGTGGAGGAATACCGGCAGCTTTGGTGCTGAAACCTAAACACTCTATGCTCCACACTACACCGTCTCGCACACACACACACACGCACATACACACGTGCACACACACACACACTCCTCGTTTCTACTTGACCCTGGCTCTGCGCCAACCAGCCAGCAGGAGGCTTACCCAGCACCTCCCTGACACTAACACTCACACACATACACACCCACACACGCGAAGTGATTCATTCAGATCCTCCAGTCTCCTCT
Source organism: Tenualosa ilisha (assembly GCA_015244755.2). NCBI lineage: Eukaryota > Metazoa > Chordata > Actinopteri > Clupeiformes > Clupeidae > Tenualosa > Tenualosa ilisha. The sequence continues at coordinate 676,618 of PYXC01000860.1, forward strand.
GTGTGCGTGTGTGTCTACACACGTGGACGTGTGTGTTCCTGCGGGTGTTTAACCACTGCTCTGGAGGGCTGCCAACAAGACAGCCCCATGCAGCCAGCTAACAACAGCAAATGTGACACACACACACACACACACACATTCTCATTCTCTCTCACTCTCTCCTTCCCTTCCTCTCCACCTCTGCAGTCTTTTCTATTCCTGCTCTTCTCTCTAGCGACTCTGACTCAGCGATTCTTGGCCAAGAGGACCTCAGAGAGAGCACTGCGAGCAGCACAGGGTGAGCGGCAGCTAAACTAGCTCACGTGGCCGAAGAAATAAAACTACACACTAGTGAAACTGGACAGGACACACAGGAGTTGAGTTGTCCAAACTTGTGCTCTGTTCAACCTTGACATATGAATCCACACAGAGCGAGCTAAAGACCTGAGTCTTCAACTCTTTTCCAGGAACCACATTAAACATCATCAGCGCCAGGGGCCCGTAGCAGTGATACCACATGACCCGACCTGAGGCTTAACCCAGTCCAATGGAAGGAGGAAACCCGACTCAAGGCTTCACCAAGTCCCAGTCGACCAGAACCAGACTGCTCCTTACCTGTGACTAGCTCCTGAGGGGTAGGCGATCTGTGGAGGTTGGGGTGATGGGGGCAGGAGAGGGGGAGAGATATAAGATGGGTTGGGAATGGGGGGGGGGGGGGGGGTCACTGGAGGAATCATGTTACAGAAGTGACGGGGGTTGGGGGGGGGGGGGGGGTCCTCTCTCCATTATTGATGCGGAAGTGAGCTCTCCTGGGCACAATTACGAGGAGAAGTGTGACAACCCTAATGGACACACACATCATTTGCATCACGCACATCAAGCTCCAAACTTGTGTGTGTGTGTGTGTGCGTGTGTGAGAGAGAGAGGACTTAACAGTGCCATTTTCCTGCCATTAAGGTAGACATAAGAGAGTATTAGGCGTCTACCACAGGGAGTACTGAATGCCCCTTGCCCAGTGTGTGTGTGTGTGTGTGTGTGTGTGTGTGTGTGTGTGTGAGTGTGTGTGTGTGAGATAGAGAGAGAGAGAGACAGATAAGAGAGTATTACTCTCTACTACAGGGAGTACTGAATGGCCCTGGCCCATAGAGAGCTAGTGAGAGCAATAGGTATAGACACAGAAAAAACAAACAAACAAACAATCAGCTACAGAAACGTGATTCTAAAACACTCAAACTATTTTAGATTTGATTAAGAGTTTAGAAAACCCTTTTACTCATGAGCTGACATTGTTGTAAAAAGTGACATCACCTGGCTAAGCCAATCAAGGTGCTGCTGCACATAGACACGATGACTCAATCAGGTGATGTCACTTTTTACCCCAAAAGCATTGAGATGTAAACACAATGGCAACTTACAAGCTCTGCAAATAAATGGAGCTTCTAAAAGTTCTAACTAAAAAGAAAGCATTTTGAATGTTTTTAAATCCTGTTAAATGCAGCCGCTACCTGAGTCAGTCTTCTAAGGTCTTCCGTGTCTTAGGAGTCAGATCCTTTTAAGCTGCATCATAGATGTATCAGCACTGGGAAGAGGGAGAGGGAGCTGTCTGAGCAGAGAGCTACTGGTTGGGCTCAGACACCTCCACTCTTTCAGCTGCTGTCTACCCAACAATAAGACAATAAGTCTCTCCGACACACAGCCGGAACAAAAGCTCTTAGTCACATTAACAGCTTATCAAACATCCCACAGGTTTCCTGTGATCAATGGACCATTTCTCTCTCTCTCTCTCTCTCTCCCCCTCTCCCCCTCTCCTCTCTCTCTCTCTCTCTCTCTCTCTCTCTCTCTCTCTCTCTCTCTCTCTCTCTCTCCCTCTCCCCCTCCCCTCCCCACACACACACTACAGGGCTGTACAATCATGAGCCCAGAGCAGAGCTCAATCAAGATGAACTGGTTTTAGACTGGAGTCACACATAGGGCAGCTTTTCATACTCTCTGGGCTGAGACAGAAAGGGTTATAGAAGCATACTTCAACAATAAATACACACAGCAAACACACCACACACACACACACACACACACACACACAATGAACAGGGAAATTTCAAACCTTCACTCAGAAACACACACCCACACGCCACAACCCCCACCATACACAGCCTAAAACAGGAGGCCCCTCTCAACCAGCAGCTACAGATGTGAGGGACCCCAACAGATCTTCTATAACAACTGTCTCGCTCCCTCTCTTTCTCTCCCCCTCTTTCTTCCCTCTCTTCCCCTGACTGTCTATCTCTCTGTTCCCATTTTCTCCTCCTTTACTTCCCCTGGGCTCATAGTTACATGAAAGATCACCAATCACCAACTCTCTTACACACACACACACACACACACACACACACACACACACACACACACACACACACACACACACACACACACACACACACACACACACACACACACTCTAAGTGTAGTAAGGAGCCAGTGACAGGAGTGCTATCTGTTTGAAGAGAGTTAACTCTTTAATTCTGTCTGGAATGTTTCCTTTGGGTGGGGCAGAGAAATGCCCCCCACCACACACACACACACACACACACACACACACACACACACACACACACACACTCCTCCCATCCCCCCTCCCTCACCCTTCATTACCCTACTAAATTCAATACCTCTATTTTAAGGCTTTGTGGAATCTTCCACACTAGGCTGTTAGGGGCAGGGCAGCATTAAATCCCTACACAAGATCTACACACACACACACACACACACACACACACACACACACACACACACACAGAATGAGTGAAATATGTACATTCTCTGGCACATAAAAAAAAAAAAAACAACAAAACCATGACCTTTACCAAAAAAAAAACAACAAAACCACACCACACACACACACACACACACACACACACATCATACTTAATCTTTATGAAGTCTTCGTGTGAAAGGCAGATGCCACACACCCACACACACACCTAGCATTCTCTCTCACACACACAGTATTGGTCAACACCCATGATGCCTTTGCACACCAGAAATCCCCTACACACACACACACACACACACATATATCTGCCACTGTGGAGCCATAGTGACCTACATGCAGAGGTATAAGATAAGAGAATCACTGAGTAGAATGCAGTTTATGGTCGTCTCAACGACCCTTGGCATTCATGGCCAAGCCTCCATTAGAAGCCTCAAGCCTCCTCCGTCTGCCTGCGGAGTGAAGCAGAGTCTTAATCAACTGCCTTTTCCCGACCTAATGGATCCATCTGCAGGCAAATGGCAGTCCTTGACCCCCGCGCAAAACAGCTCACTGCCTCCCTTCGCGTTTCTGCCCGGCGACCTTCGGCTCAATGCTTCTGCGGTGGTGGAGGGGGATGCTGGAAGAAAATGGCCTCTTTGCTATCTTCCGATCTGACACACACACACACACACACACACGCACACACACACAGTAGGGAAAAGCTTGCCATCTCCACACGTCTCCTTCTCTCTGCTCTCAATAGTCATGTTGAGATCTTTCTCAGAAGCAACAAATGAGGTGGATTAGAGCCTGTATCAAACAGTGCGTCACTCTGGGAAGAAATGCCCTGTGTGCTGAGCATCACTTCAATGCCCTGTGTGCTGAGCATCACTTCAATGCCCTGTGTGCTGAGCATCACTTCAATGCCCTGTGTGCTGAGCATCACCTCAAGGTCCGAGTTTCATTGTCATGCAATTTTATCTGAGTTATTAGTCTAAAGGGGTTTTAATGAAAAGCTTTTAAAAGTCAAACTCCAGACACACAACAACAAACACACAACAGCACTCCATACTGCAGACACACAACAGCACTCCATACTGCAGACACACAACAGCAAACACACAACAGCACTCCATACTGCAGACACACAACAGCACTCCATACTGCAGACACACAACACACAACCACTCCATACGCAGACACACAACAGCACTCCATACTGCAGACACACAACAGCACTCCATACTGCAGACACACAACAGCACTCCATACTAAAGACACACAACAGCACTCCATACTAAAGAACACAACAGCTCCATACTAAAGACACACAACAGCACTCCATACTAAAGACACACAACAGCACTCCATACTAAAGACACACAACAGCACTCCATACTCCAAACATACAACTACTGTTGCCTTAAGCTGCAATAGTTTGAATTCTTTCTGAACATAAAATCTCACTTACAATGTCAGGAGTGAGGGAGTGAGTGTGTGTCCCTGACAATGCCAGGAGTGAGGGAGTGTGTGTTCCTGTGTGTGTGTTGCGCTGGTATTGTAAGTGGCCTGTGCTGTAATGTGGTCTTTTCAACAAGAGAATGTGTTTTGTTTCCAGGGCTGGAGTGATGGCAGGTCATTATTTTGAACCGCGCCACTTTGTGGATTGTACGATTGGCAGTGGAACGACAACGCACTGGTCAGCCACTGAACGCATCGTCAGGCTGCATAAACAATGTTGCAGAGCCACAATGGCCGCCTTGCAAGAGCAACGCACTGGTCAGCCACTGAACGTATCGTCAGGCTGCATAAACAAATGCCGCAGAGCCACAATGGCCGCCTTGCAAGAGCAGGGAAAACAAATAGAAGCAGTGGGCTCCAGCTCTGCAATGCCTGCATGGAATTTTCACATCAACTGTTCCACTGGTCACTGTGTGAGAGGTCACTAGCACAGGGGTTTGGGAGTCATCAAACTAGGACTGGAACTGGAGGAAGGGAGAAACATTCACAGAGTAAAAGAAAGGAAAAGAAAAACAAGTAACTAGAAAGAGACAGGAGAGAGAGAGAGAGAGAGGGAGAGAAGGAGAGGGAGATAGAGAGCGAGGGAGAGAAGGAGAGAGAGAGAGGGAGAGAGCGAGGGAGAGAAGTAGAGGGAGAGAGAGAGAGAGAGGGAGAGAGAGAGAGAGAGGGAGAAAAAGAGCGAGGGAGAGAGAGCAAGAGAGAGAGAGAGCGAGGGAGAGAGAGCGAGGGAGAGAGAGCGAGGGAGAGAGAGCGAGGGAGAGGGAGGGAGAGGGGGAGAGAGAGAGAGAGAGAGGGAGAGAGAGGGGGAGAGAAGAAGAGGGAGAGAGAGAGAGAGAGGGAAAGAGAGGGGGAGAGAAGAGGGAGAGAGCAGATTCACAGAGTACAGGAGAAAAAAAGAAAAAAAACGTGGCTAGAAAGAAACAAATGAGAATGTGTGTGTGTGTGTGAGAGAGAGAGAGAGAACAGAAAAAGAAGTGGTATCTAATATGTTGAAAGAAAAAAACCGATTGCCTTCTCAACAAGGCACACATAGATATGTCTTTTCAAGCCGGCACACACACAGAAGCTCAAAATGAGGTCAAGCCACACACACCTGTGTCACAGTCGACACAAGCACACACTGTGGCTTTCATCTACAAGTCGAAGGGCTGTGCAGAAGGATTCACACTTCTTTAGTATGTGGTTTCTCTTGTTATTCAGAGTGTGTGTGTGTGTGTGTGTGTGTGTGTGTGTCTGTATACTTCTGCATCTATAGTGTTAAACACGTCACCCTGGTTTATTCCACATTCTTCTCCCATTCACACACATGCACACATGCACACACACGCAAGCAAGCACGCGCACACACACACACACACACACCTGCTGCGGATGGAGCTGGAGGTAGGGTAAGGTGCACGTTTCCTCATCCATGATGCATGAGCTCAATGAGGCCAATCAGCCACCCACCCCCATCCAGCGCACCCTAACACAACTCTCATCCATCTCAGCTGCAAGCATGCAGATCTTTCCACACTTCCTCCGAAAGAACGTGCCGAGACGGCAGCTCATTTTGCAACAGCGGACAGAAAAAGCGGGTCTTAATTCCGGCTCAGGGGCCGAGACGGAACTTTTTTTTTTTGCTAGTTGTT
>PYXC01000860.1:687500-740000 GCA_015244755.2 Tenualosa ilisha
GCAGAGAAAAAAGACATAAAGGGGGGAAGAGGAAACCACAGAGACGTCAATAGCCAGCCATAAAACCCACCCCTTGAAATGACCACTTTTAATGCCCCTGCCCCTGCAACCCCCCCACCCCCCCCCATGCTTTGGGGATTTCTATAAAGAAATGGTTTGGGACTGATACATATTCATAGTTACTCTGTTTTCAGTCTATCCTTGATTTAAGGTGAAGACGCAGTCCCTTCAGAAACTGACATAATTTGACCGTGTGATTCACTAGTCAGCTTACCATGAGAAGGATTTACTAGATGATACACTGACAAGCCTTTGTTTTATTTTAGTAGAAAATGGTGCAAGTTTCATAAAGTTGACTGCAGGAATGAAAAAAAATTCCAGAACTATGTAGGTCAAAAATCTACACATCTGACAGGACTGTTTGACGTAGCTGATGAGTCCAACCTGCTCCAGAAAGGCCATGGAATGTCAACACTGCCTAGCCCATTTTCATCCAACTAAACAAGCCTCCATTAAAATAGCGCAACGCATGAAAGCTGACATTGTCAAAGACCGGACACACAAGCGATGTTCCAGAAAAACGGCAACTTCGGCCAACGCGGACATGATGCAGACACAAAACTATCACGAGACTACCGCAATGTAATAAACTTCCTATGCGAGCGGTCGTATAAGGCCTAGGTTTTAAAATAGTCTGCAATTACACAAGACGTATTGCCCAGTCTGATGTCGTTTATAAACACGCAAAACAGTATAGCCTTACTTCTCATTTATGGTTTGGAGGATTGTATAGATTAATAATTCATACCGTAACCCTGCCTTCATGTTGAGGTGACAAAAATAGGCCTAACGTTACTTCATAGTTTTGAAACAGCCTTGTGGCTAGATTTACGGCACTATAAAAATAGAACAACAACAGAATAACTTTAACGTTAAGTTGTTCGAGCAAGTTTATTTTGATTGTTCCCGGAACAAAAAAAGAGTGCTTGCGTTAACACAAAAGAGATGGTAGTGGTAACCTGTACGCGTAAAGTTCACTTTTGATCAAAGCCGAAACTCCCAACTCTGGCTAATCAAAGCAACATGCGACGTGTTTAGCGGATGCAGATGGCGGCGCTCCAAGAACCATGAATGAGAGTAAACAGCTAACGTTACAGTAGCATACACATGGGTGTGGAGGCTTCCCGATTTTAAAGTGGTCTTTTTAAAAATAAAAAGCAAGGTAGACATAACCCCAACAAAATGAGTAGAGTCCAGTTTTCAAACATTTTTACCTGAACTCAGGATTATCAGTATATCGATATGCCTCTTAAAATATGATCATGAAGTTTTGTCACGAGCCGCGATCAGAAATGTTCAACTATATTTATGTTTAAAAAAGCAAAAAATATTTCACAGAAAACACATTTGTTCTCTACCTTAACCCGACTTTCTTTCAGAGGCGACAACACACAGAAATCTGCTCTTGTTCCTCGGAGAGCCTGAAGTCAGAATTACAACTTGCTACGGGCACAGCGCCAAAGAGCAGTGACTCTACTCACCATTTGCGCCTTGCTGCTACCGGAATTGTCCACCATCCCTCTTTCCTGAGGTTACCCTTTTTCCCTCTTCTCTGGCTCTCTCTCAATAACTTGCCGACTGATATGGGAACCGTGCATGCACACCGGGGGGTTAAAAGTCGTCTTTAAATAGAATCGCAAGCGTTGCTTCGCCTGCAAAGTGATCAGCCCTTATTTTGTATTTTCAGAAAGGACGGACAAGAAAAAGAGTCTAATCTCATATCTCGAAACGCCTGGCGTAGAGGCTGTAACTCCCTTGACTCGATTTTCCTCCCTCAGAATTACACCCCCCGCTTAGGCGTACATCAATAGGACCCGCCCAGCGCAGCAACAAGTTCCAGAGTTCTTGCTGCTAGTCACAGGTTAAATAGTTACAACGACAATTATGCAAATCTTATGGCAATTCCACTGACTCATTTTCCATTCACCAGACATTCACACAATGGTCATTATTATAGCAACAGTCAATATTTGCCAACTAATGTCTAGGCTACTGTAACAATGTAGCCTATCATGTCGCAGGCGAGCGCGAATGCGTAGACCGCTCGGCCCGTGACTGGCCTCTTCCTCCACACATATAACCCGTATTCGATTTGCCTGTCAAACTAATTACAGACGTTACTTCATGTTACGTTTCCTCGTCGCAATTCATATTGTCTTTCCCTACGCAATTAATGAGAGTCTCACTAGCTCAAAAGGATGTTGCCAACGTTAAGGGCCCACGCTTACGAGGTCAGTTTATCAGAGTAAATGCGCGACAAAAATGTATTCCCTATTATGTAATCTATTTACATTTTAAAGCTAATATAGCGCATTTTCCCAAACATTGTTGTCATTGTTATAATAATCATTATTATTGAACGCCAATTAAGCTAAATGACCTTCTAGGTAAACCTACCACTCACAAATGGCGTGCATGCGCCCCCTGTTGTTCATGGGCTATGGTAGCATGAAGGTGACGGGGCTTTTTGAGTTTGGCATTGTACAGTACATATAAGCCAAAAATGATTCAATCCCCTTGCAAATTTAAAGTAAAGTTTCTTTTATTAATTGCATGATCTAACTGGAAATGGCACCAGTTCATGGCAAAATATTGTGAGACAGTGGTAAATATATAAAAGCAAAAGTCTAGGCTATCTTCCTTCACATGTTGGTAAAAAAAAAAACATCATTGATTCAAGTCCTAAACGAAGGCAAAGGCAGAACATCAACCAAGGCAAAACAACAACAAAAATGCTTCTTGCAGTGGAAACAAGCTTTTGGAGTGTCTCCATGGTGATTTTGAATGCTTTTTTGAAGCAATCTAGGTCCAGCATTTGCAAAGAACTTACAACAGGCTACCTCCAGGAACCTCTACCTCATCAAATAGCAAATCAGGAATTATAAATAAAGAACAGTTTAAAGGTACATTCTGTCCACCCTTATAAAGACCATATTAGGCCTCCTCATAGCTGGGGCCAGGTTTCCCCTTGATACTTAGAAATAAATTGTGCATAATTGTAAAGAAGCTTCAGGCAGTAAAAAGTTGGACTGATCCAGCGACATGGGCATAGAAATCTCTGAAGAAGATGGGAGAAGGAGAATGAGGTTCCATGGAGCTCAGACAACTATCGATGAAGTAGGAATGAATTATGCACACTTACAGAACTCCCTCCCTTTGCTACTGTTTTAATTGCATTACATGTGGTCTGCGTGGGTGCAATATGCCGCTGCCTTTGGAGCCGCCCAAAAATCAGACAGTTTTGGTAAAAGGTTATACAGTATGTGTCTGATATTATTTTTGTGATGCTGTCTGTCTGTCCTTGGTCTGTTCATGAACTCATGATCAAAGACTTGAGACTTTCTACTAGGGCGCCATTGAGAGCATCCTGACCAGCTGCACTGTGAGGGGTGGGAGCTGCACTGACTGCAACAGGAAAACCCTGCAGCGCATAGTGAACACAGCTGGAAAGATCATTGGTGCCCCACTCCCCTCCCTGCAATAGAGGTAAAACACCCACCTCACCTGAAAACCATGATTGTGAGCGACGCCAGCCACCCCGCACACAATTTCTTCAGCAGCCTGCTCTCTGGGAGGACATATAGGATCATTCTTGTCCGCTCCACCAGACTAGCAAACAGCTTTATCCACCAGGCTGTTAGGAAGCTGAACTCTCTCTCCTCATCTCTGATCCCCAAAAACTCTGGGCTCTGAAGTTGCTGCTGCTTTTGTTTTTGTATACAGCATTTTTTGTACTCCTACAACAAATCTATTGCACAATTACATTCCTGCACTCCTACTTACATATATTTTTTGAAAGCTTTAGACTCTGAAGTTGCTGCTGTTTATGTATATAGCATTTATTTTTGCACTATTACAACACATCTTTTTGCACATCACTCTGCACTATCACAACACATCACACAGACTTTTTGTTGCTTGTGACATTCTTGTCTTGTGATCTTGTCTTGTTTAGTGTTAGAAGAAATGTTCTTATCTGCTATGCACTTGTCTTTAGTGTGAAGAAATGTCTGTTAGTAGGATAGTGAGAAATGTACTTTCAATTTCTCCATATGTGTACTATATGTGGGGAAATTGACAATAAAGCTGACTTGACATGACTTCTTCAGATGTCTTGACTTGACCGGTTCCCACTGCAGTAAGAACGTGACTGTGAATTTCAGGAAAACAAAATTACATGATCATGAATTTCAGGAAAACAAAACTACATGAAACCAGGCAGTTGTAATAAACCACATGTTACTGCATGCCCAAAGTGGAAGGGCACTGAAACAGACAGCCAAGTCTGCAGTCCAAGGGGGTATTGCGTGCCAAAGCTAGGTGAGCTATGTTAGAGGGAATGGTAAGCCTCCTTAGAGTAGCCTGCTCGCTTTGTTTACCAACTACATAATAGAACAGAATGCTGATACTAGAATGCCTGGAGCCCTCATTCTTTTAAGTCGACTTTCCTCCAGGCATTCTATGATCAGCTTTTACCACTGCCTCCGGCTTAACTTACCCACGTTAGCCATTTAACCACCTGCTTAGAATACTAGGTACAGCATTCCTTCAGGTCCAGGCCAAATGATGATGGTCAGTATCACAACAACATTTACATTTATGCATTTAGCAGACACTTTTATCCAAAGCGACTTACAATTTGTCAACTATCAATTGTTCAGGGCCAGTGTACCCTAGAGCAACTTAGCTGAGATTCAAACCCACAACTTTTCACGCTACTTGCACGCTAGCCAGGTTCCTTAACCACTACGCCACCACCGCCCCAAAAATAACATACTGATGCAAAGCATCAAAAACATACTGATGCAAAGCATCTGAAAACAAAGCAATCACTCAGTGTAGATCACTTTTCCTGGTGGCTGGTGACCTGGTGAGTACCTATCACTTTTGAGGGCACTGGCTTCAGAAAAATAAAGCAAAGTACATTCTCTTACATCTGAAAAATGCACAACCCTACGTCATCATACACACACCTTTGTAAAGGGAAAAAAGACTGAAAATCTGCAGATAAACATATTTGTGTTTATTTATCATAACAAAAACAATATTTATAATTAAATACAAAGATTAGTGTGGTCTTGTTTAAAACAATAGTATCCCAAGTTATTGCATTTTGCACTTGGTAATAGTCTGTAACTGTAGCCTAGGTAAAATAACAAGACTGTCCCGTGAGTTTGCATAGCTATTCCAGGCCAGAGCAGTGTTCAGAATCCTCTGAACAGAGGCAGCAGAGTGCAGTCAGTGTTTCTATATGTATGTACAATGCCAAGCTATTTAGCTCTCAGTTCTTAAAGGAGAAATCCGGTGTGTTTCAATCCATAGCTCTGTCACAGAGTGATGTCTATAGGAAAAAGAAAGAAAAACATACAACATAGACCGTATGGGGCATAGGAAAATTAAACTGAGAGTGGGTTCTGTGCCCCGTTCAGTTAGTGTTAGGTGCCAGTTCACTATTATGTTGTATCACATTTTCTCATTCTTTTTTTTTTCCCCACCAACAGTACTCGGTGACCTTGGGCTATAGATTCATTCAGACCGAACTTTTCCTTCAAAGGAAACCCCTACTTCACAAAACGGTCTTGACCATCAGTGAAAAGAAATAACAGTGAATGTGACAGCGTGCCTTGTATAGCAGGCAAGACGAGAACTGCTGCATTCTGCATCTACTTAAGAGTACTTCCTGATCATCACAATTTTCTTGCCACTTTGGCAAGCTTTGTGACTCAGTTTTCATATGACGCGACAGAGTGAGGTTTAGAGCGGGTTATGGGCAACGGCCTCTGTCTTTCAGCGAAGCAGCGTAAGATTGAAACTGAATATGTACCGCTAGCTCAGCTGAGTGATATCACAGATTCACAAAACGCTGGTTCTGCCAAAGCAGAATGTGACTAAAGCAGTCACGTGAGATTAACAGAGGCGAGACAAGTCCCCAAAACACTTGTCTCAGCTATGTGTAGTGACAGGATTTGAAATTTTCTCTAAGATTAACTCATACAAATATAAAAAAATTCAACTGGCTCCGTAACTTTTTTGAACATCCAGTAGTTCAGTGTGGTGAGCTGAGAGGTCCTCTGTTCTGTTCAAAAAACATTTCCGTAATAGAGATGGGGGATCGCCAGTTGCTAGTGTCCATATCCAGCTCACACACACACAGCAACACAACACAACCACCAATGCAACAGACAACCAACAGACACCACAATAAGATTCTTTATCCTCTCTGAATGTCTTCTCCATTTCGCAAACAACGTAAAGTGCTCACGTAAAGTGTGTGTCTTCACACACACACACACACACAAAATAAGAATCTGTGTAAGCAGGTAACCACATAACCATTAAAGCCTTTGAATGAAGAGGTACAGACCCTCTCAAAGTCCCTTCACTCCTTGGGAAACACCAGCTCCTCTCCAATGTTAAAGCTTAAGAAAATGAAACAATAAAAACAAGTGCAGAGAACACAAGTGCCAGAGCAAGGATGGACGCCCTATAGGGTACTCAGAGTGTTACACACTGGTACTAGTACCCTATAGGGTACTCAGAGTGTTACGCACTGGTACTAGTACCCTATAGGGTACTCAGAGTGTTACGCACTGGTACTCAGAGTGTTACGCACTGGTACTAGTACCCTATAGGGTACTCAGATTGTTACGCACTGATACTAATACCCTATAGGGTACTCAGAGCGTTACGCACTGGTACTAATACCCTATAGTGTACTCGGAGCTGTACATGTCTTACCTACTGACAGTGATACCCTGGGGAAATGAAACACCACAGGAGGGTGATTTTAGTGACCAGAACAAAAGGACTAATTCCAAAAAGTCCCAAAGTGTAACACTGACGGATGGAATTTCCACTGGGTGATGCATCAGCACGGTGCACATGGGTGCTTAACCAATACAAGTCAATCTAAACACACACATACAGCACACACACTCACACTCGCTCGCATGCACACACACACAACATTTGGTTTTCACTGCAGCTTAGCAAAATAATAATACCTTCAAGAAAGAAAAAAAAAAAACTTACACACCCAAGGCGTTGGGTGCCCTGTAGAACATGGAAACAAAGCTTACACACACCCATCTCATATCAACTGCATTGCATTGTACTGCATTGTGACTAGAGCCAGAGAGTCTGGGCACCTATAGGGCCTCGAGTTCATCACAGGCCGCTCTCCCTCACGCTCTGTCCATACCATGGGTATCCCTAAGGTATGTGATAGTGTTGTAAGGAGGCCCCCTCCTGGCCACTCATTGAACTGCATCACAGAGGTGAAAAGGGAGCGGGAAAGCCTGGGTTCTGGTCACTGCACAGAGCAGGAAGGGGTGTCGGCGCAACAGCACACAGACGAGCCCATGGGCTTGGGGGGAATGAGGTCCAGGTCCTCGTCATCTGGCATTTCATCCAGGTGGTAGCCGTCCTTCAGGAGCTGCCGATTCAGGTCAGGGTGCACCTAAGTGTGTGTGTGTGCCAGTGTGTGAGTGATTAGATGGAAAGGGCGACAGTGTGCAAGTGAATGGAGGGTGGCCAGTGTGTGTGTGTGTGTGTATGTGAGTGTATTTGAGTGAGTAAGTCGGATAAAAAATGAAGAGAGAATGAGAAGTCAAAAATACTGAACTAACCCAAAGAGTAAACCCTAAGAGTAGCTCACTAATTATCAGACAGCGTTTTAAAACATTAATACGAAGATTGTGAATACCTCAATACATCTCTAAAACAACTATATTGGCTATTGCTTCCTGTCATTATGACATCACAGGCTATTGAAACTGCAGTAACTGCAGTGTATAGCTATAAAACAATGGCTTAACGATGATGGTGAAACTGAGGTGTTATGTGTGTGTTGTACTGACAGTAACTCCCTTTCCTCTGTGGACTTACCTCGGCAGAGGAATATCCAGACGAGTACTGAGACTCCAGCTCAACGTCACTACAAACACACACAGGGTAGAATCAACATCAGCCCATGTGACCCGTACCTCACACAACCCAAAGATGACTGACCTCAGGATAAGAATCCAAATGACATGCTTTACACCTTTGGCACTTTAGAGACACTGATCTAGAACCACTTGTCTTTTCAAGAAGCATTTTACTGCAATATCGGCACTTTTTTTCTTGTGAAGATTACTGAACTGATATTGAGGGCAGATTCATTCAAGACCTTTTGCAGTTTGTGCACAGGCCCTTCCTGAGTATGGCTTCACCTGACAGAGCAATGCTCCACTGGCCAGTGTCATGGTTCTGTAATAAGATCCATACCTGTCTGAGTCCAAAGACACCAAGGTCTCGTCTGCACTCTGGCTCAGGGCAGCGTAGCCCTTGTTGAACTTAACGCTCCTGGAGGAGAGAAAAAAATTATAACAATGAATGAGTAGAATAGGCCAGAGCAGAATAGAATAGAATAGAATAGAATAGACCAGAGCAGAATACAGTAGATTAGAATAGAATAGACCAGAGCAGAATTGAATACAATAAAATAGAACAGACCCGAGGAAAATAGAACAGAACAAGCCAGAGGAGAATAGAATACACCAGAGCAGAATAGAATAGTATAGAAGTTTCAAGAGTGTTCAATTATTAGCGTCATAGCTGTTCCCACAGGATTTCTGTTCTAACTCATATGGTTCTTTGATGCTATATAAACATAACTGACATAGTGTGGGAACGGAATAGAACATTCAGGCATTGGTTTAGTTTTTCCCTTTATGGTCGATAAATACACCCTAACTAAGAGCTTCTCTTTTGCCATCAGAAACCACAAAATATAAATTCCAGCCACAGATAATGTCATGTTTACATAGAAACCAGTTAGCTTATTCTTTTAGACAAGGTGGAAGCTTATCTGATTCTAACATTGACCGACACTCGGCTAACATTCCTTGTTTTAGGAATGCAAATCATTTACCTAATGCTTCAATATTGCTCAGCCTGATTTTAAGACACACACACACACACACACACTAATTCAGGTATGTGTGTGTGTTCTGAATAGGGATGGGAATCAACAACCAGGAATCTAGTAGAACCCAGAACTGAATGCCTCAATTCACTGGAATCATATCCCTCTGACATTATCAATTCCTCTTGTCAATACTGGCATGTTCTCCAGACCATGATCAATGGGTCTTTCTGAATACAAAATTGAAAAACATAAGACAGTTCTACAAGTTTCCTCATTCTAATAAGCTGCTATGGCCACCTTAGTAGTCTAGGCTCCATCAGGCCTACAGTATGTGTGCATTCTGAACAGCTTCTCAATACCTTTTAAACAGTAAGAAATGCAACATGTTAGCTGGGCAGGGCAACTTAGCAAACATGCTAGTTGACTGGCAAGAACAGCGTATTCTCCTATGGGACTGAGTGGCATCATTATTGAGCTAACCCTTTGTGTTGATTTAACCAAGATAAAGAAACATTTTGTCATCATGATCTTGTTAAGTGAGATGTATGTTTTAGAGGTCGGTACTGTTTGTTAGATAATAGGTAGGCTACAATCATCTGCTTCACTTTTTAGTTAATAGCTTAGCTACAATTGTCTGTGACTTTGGGATTTAGAAAAGGTGAACTTGTCAAGAGAATAAGTGCTCCTCCACGCAATCTCTGGCCATGCACACACACATCTAAACTAAGGAAGAAGAATCTCTGGCCATGCACACACACATCTAAACTAAGGAAGAAGAATCTCTGCCCCATGCACACACACATCTAAACTAAGGAAGAAGAATCTGTGCCCCTCAATGGGAGGAAAATGAGACGCCAAAAACAATATGGAATTTCTGTCAAGCAAAAAATGTAACTGTAAAACTGTGTTGAATCAACACATGTACTCCTTGCAATCCGCATGAGAAACTGACGGGTAGCAATCTAAATCTCCAGGGAAGAGTAGCCATCCCAGCAATCCTGTTTATCTGCAGCTCGCCTAACGGGCCTATGGCACCCATCCAAAGCTGCAACACACAAAAGTACCAGTAGGTGGCGCATATTACAAGTAGCAGATTGCCTCTTCTGTGCCAAGTCAATTCTGTGCCAAGTCAATTTCTTACTAGAAAGGCAGCAGTCTTCTCTGCCTCAGCCTGGCTAATAGGAGTGGATAGAACAACCTGTCTTGACAGCTTGTTCATCTCCTTATTAAAGTACATATGGTGTTTTTAAAATGTGCTTTACAGATTGTTCAATTACAATTATTTAGCTACCAAATGATTTCCGTGCACAATGTGTGTAAAAAAGGGTAGTCTAATGTACTTGTGTCTCGGCTAAATGTGATGGGCTTTCAGTAATGCTTCATATTAATCTCAGGCGTTTCACTGACTGTGTATAGGTATCACATGATGCTCGCAAACTTGCTCCACGTTTAGTTGGAATTTATAGAAAGAAACTGGTGTAGAACACGTGCACACACAGTTTTTATAGAAGGAAACTGGTGTAGAACATCTGGGTATTCCCTTGGAATGAGGTCCCAGGTATGCAGAGAACCACTCTTGCTCCGGCCATGTTCATATGGGCATGAAGGTACACGCACACTATTACTACAAAGACATTGATTAAGACTTACTTTTTGACTCTGGGCTGCTGCATAACTGGCCCTGAGGTGCAAAACCCTTTCTTCTTTAGAGCTTTCCGGGCCATCTCTCTGTGTTTCTCTATAGGGTCAACCAGTCACAAACACAAGAGAGACAAACAAAATGGTTCAGTCAACCAGCCACACACACAAGAAATATAATAATAATAATAATAAATTGTTATCGTTATAGAAATATTGCTATAAACAAGACAAACTGCAGAGTCATTTAGTTTGTTCCCTCCCTCACTCACGCAGTTTCATGTGGATGGCTGGGGCTTTGGACATGATGTAGGGACCCCTCTTCTCCACAGGCCGAATCCCCACCTCTGGCACCTTGGGTCTAGTGTTGCCCGTCTCCTAGGAATGTCAGGGGGATGGAGGGGATGGAGGAGAAAGCAAGCGAGAGAGAGAGAGGAAGGGAGAGAGAGCACATCTTAATTTACCTTACCCAACACCATTTACCCTCAACACTTGTGTAACACAGAATTACTAATGCAGGATAGAGTACTGATTATCTATACTAAGAAACTGGCTCAAGTACGTAAGGTAAATCACCTTATCAATGACCTCCTCATCATAACTATACACAACAGTTTGCAATCTGAGACGTTTTCCTCTTGTCCTATGATGCACAGAGACACCATACGTGTGTGAACGTGTACCAAATGGGTCTGTCTACTCTAAGATCAATACGCAGTTGTTCATTTCACAATATAAGCCCTATAATGTGGGTCTAATATCTCTCGTATATCTCTAATTGTGAGAGGACTTTCTCTCAGTTGCTGTCTCTGTCAATCTTCATCCTCCCGGCAGTGTTGTGGTCTAAAGACTGCCAGTCTGTTACAATCAACACATTCCTATCCACCGCTAGCACTCACTCACACAAGCAGACTGTTTTGTGTGGCTCTGGAATAGAGGGTTTTGCTCAAGTACATGTTGACGTTAAAACAGGGGAAGCCTTGACTCAGGAACTCCTGTTCTTGTTGCCAGGCAATCACTAAATTGCCACTGTCACAGCCCCTGCCAAGTCACAAGGACTCGGTGAATAAAGTATGCGGATGCTGCATCAATGTCCTGTCACCTTTTTCCTGTTTCGCTAGTCTAGCTTCTCTCAAGACGACGGTCCACATATTTTTGGGGCAATGTTTTAGGGAAATTCAGCATTTCTGTCTGAACACATGCCCTCGGGCTACCTCGTATTTTCTGGAGAAGTGTAATCATCATTACATCATTTTCATGATCCAATTGGAATACATGGAACCAGTTTTGTGGTTGCCAAGTTACACTGCCTCATGTGTCATCACATTTTTCAGTGAGTTGTATCCATTCTTGGGGCCCACAACGAGGCCCACAGCTTATAAAATCAGTGTCCAACTCCACTTGACAATCAAGCTACCCTTCTCCACAAAGCCTGCTCGAGAAGGCCTACTTATCCGTGCAAGCCCTCATGGCAAACCAGAATATCGTCATTGCTGGAATGACAACATGCACGTTGCTCTGCCAGTATGACTGTGATTAAGGTTCACAGTCAATAGAGCTGCATAACAGGTCACTGAGACAAAGATATTACGCTGAAACGTTTCCCTTTTACTCATTACCTTTCACTGTGTACTGAAAGTCGTGTAGCCTCGGATATGGCATTACACTAACACTACACAACAATTCTACGTAGTGTTAGATGCAAGTATTCATGTTGAATTACGTTCAAAAATTGATTGGCAACAGAATGGTAATGACAATGTCAATTGTAGACGACGACACAAACAATAAGTAACAGGTCACCAAACGGACGAATTGTAATGTCACACTATAATCAAAGTAGGATATTAACATACAGAAGGTTGGCGATAGCGTCTGTAAACAGGCTAACGTAAACTGTATCCACCCTACGCTAGCTCGAACAGGCTAGCCATAACCTGCAGGCAGCCTGATGAAAGAAAAAATGGAACAAAATATTCCCCTCTCAATTCAATGACGGTAAAACAAACTGTACTGTCGATGGCGATGGGTTTATTTGGTAAGCTTGTTGTAACTAATGTGCTGGTTATAATGTTAGCATCGTATTACTCAGCTAATCATAGTTTACTTACGGGCATAACTTGTGACTCGGGAACGACCAGAAGAGTGTCCCTCTCTTGTTCTTCCATAATGTCATTCATGTTGTCAGGTCAGTTGTGAAATGCACTTGCTTTACATGTTGTCGTAAAAATTACATCCTGTTATGGTTTAAGTAAACACACCCATAGCACCACTTTCTTCTACAGAAGGTTGCGTTGCTACCCAGCCTCCATGATATCACGCTGAGTGATAACTTCCGCTTCCGGCAAACGCTTGATAATTTAGAAACGCGGTAGGCATGTTGTTTATTTACTTTAACAAAAGTACCCTACAAACAGTGATGGGCAAGCTACTCAGAAAATGTAGCAAGCAAAGTTACAAAAGAATGGCAGAAGTAGTTTACTACATGTGAAGCTTATCATTTACAAAAAAGGCCTATAAATAAATGAGTGTTTTCACCTAAGATTCCATTAGTGACCAATCTAACAGGTCTCTCCAATAGAGACACAATAGTAAATAACTAAGAGTAAGTATATAAAAATAATTGTACTTTTATATAGGTAAAAAGTCTTTAAAACAATAATCATTGGGTTATTTCCACATTCCGTGCCCAGGATAGAATAAACTGTAAAATAGATGTGCATGCGTGTGCTTCAAGATATGGTTAGACATGCATCGTTGATAAAGGTGTATGTGTCAGGTGAGCAGGCTATGGCAGGCCAGAAATACACATTTGCGCAGGTTTGATTTCATCAAGGAGGTTGTTTTAATATCAGGTGAAATAAGAATAAGATAATAATATTAATACTGATAATGAGAAGAAGACTATTTCTTAAGAAGTGGGAACAAGATTTTGAACGCACTTTGATGCTGTTGTGGGTCTGCGTCGACCTGACCTGCAGCTACGGCGTTTCCTCTGGTAGACGTTTGACGACAACGTAGGGAGATGCGTGACGGACACACGATAGCAAAGGCAGAGGCTCCGCGTGACAACGGCGTGGATTGGGCCCATGGATTCTGCAACCATGCAAATTTGTAGTTCTTGGACATTTTGCATTAGAACAAAGAAAACTGGATACAGTGGCTCAAGCTGGTCAACATTACTGAGAGAATCAGCCATTTCAGTGGTCTGAAGTACCATGCATTTCCATGAAGCCTGTTAACCAATGGAACTTAACGCTGGACAAGGTTTCACACCAAAGATCCTTGATTGGCGACAGTTCCTCTTCGGACAGGTGAGTATTTATCGTTGAATAAAATCAGTCATGTTATTCCACTACTACTATAAGTGGCTAACGTGGCCTCTTGTTAAAGGTTTCGCACACAAATTTACGCCCTGGGATGTAGGTTAGCATGCCTATTATGAAAAACCGTCTGTTGATTTCAGGAAAATTGCTGGTTTTTCTGAAGAGGGCTACCCAGCCCTACAGCAATATTTTCGTTTCCAAAATACTGAATTAGCAGGTCAGTGCAGATTGTAGTATTTTGTATGTCAGGAGTATAAAATATTGCTTACTGCATTAATATAGCAGTAATGCTGTTGTACGCCTATGAAGCGGTTATAGCTACTTTTTTCTGCAGTCTGCAATCTGCAGTTTTGATACCATGCAAGAGTTTTCGTGAAGGGTGTAGATAGTAAAAATATCAGTCATACTTACGTAATTTGTGTAATAAAAAGAAAATCCACATTGCCTAGATTGGTGGTTTAGTACCAAACAGTGTTTTCTAATTTAAAACTAGCTGGCAGGCAGGTTATGCCCCCGGGCTTTGGTCAGTAGCCCTAACGTTACAAAATGAAGACAAAGGAAAGAAAAAGGAAATCTGGAGGCAGGTTACTGTCAGGCAGAAAAATGTGATTAGAAAATGGAAACCGATGAGTTAGACGTTTACTTTTTATTGAATGTGAATGTGGTCACGGTAGGCCCTAATAATGAAATGTCAAATGACATTTTGACCTCCCCCAGTGGTTTGAAGGTCAGTCTGCACAATTGTGTATTTTGTGTTAAGGTCTATAGGAAAGGTGTACCGGTAGGGAGGCTGTTATAAATATTTATGGCTGTTATGGATATTTAAATGAATCACTCCATTTTGTGCACTAGATAGTTTGGTTTGAGCGTACATGTGTGTGTAGGAGAAGGCATATGTGTGGAGATGGTGATGGAGTGAGCCGAGGCTACTTTACTTACATATCACTCCTAACATTAGGGGTTTCCAGGGCTACACTAGACATTTTTGCCATAATTGTATGCTGTGGCACTGTTTTGTAATTGATGACAAAAATGGAAAGGTAGGACTTAAACTTTAACCATCTGTGGCAGGGGTGGCCAAACTAAGGTCTGGGAGCCAATTGCGGCACTCTCTTTCATGTGGCCCAACATGAAGTCAAAAAATAAGATGTAATGTGGCCCATTGTGACATTAATCTACTATTATATATCCATCGCACATCATAGTTTCAGTACTGGTGTGACATGTTTGCCAATATTATTAATATTATTAGACGGCCTGCAGTTGCACTTTCACTTAAAACTGATTAAAAACAAGGCTCTTAATTTTGCAGTGGCCCTTGGCAGCTTAGATTTTTCAGGATATGGCCCACAAACAGAACGGTTTGGCCACCTCTGATCTGTGGTAAAGGTTCACCACACCGTGGCCACAAGCTGTTCTAGGGTGACCTGGCTGCCTGGTAATCCAATTCTAAATTCGCCTACGGTCAGATTGAAGGCCGAAATTGCTTGGAATTAAAAGTACCTTTCAGTAGGTGTTAAATTAATATATCTTAACCGTGGACAAAAACACATTGTGCTAAACAGAATTTGGCAGCTGTTTCCAAAAGTTAAATAATTTGTTATGCTTCTCCTGTGTGACATATGACCCCTAATGCCAACTCCTGATGAACATGAATCTCTTGGAAGTGTATTTGTATAGCTGAAAATGTATAATTCTTAACTCAAGACCATATTGTCTAGTTTAGGTATGTGATGAATTGTTATCCATGAGCCCTTCAGATCATATTGTGAAACCAAAGTGAGGAACTGCAAGAGTTTGTCGATTGGTTTTAGTGTTGCACCAAATGCAGAGTAAAAATATCTTTATTCTTCAGTGTGCTGAGGGAGTGTCTGTAAGGAGGTAGAGAGAAGGTTATAGTCAGTAGACCTCATGTCACAGTACGTGACTGTTTCCTTCCCAAGGGAGGAAGAACAGAGCAGGTAGTTTAAAATGCGATTCCTCTGTAGTTACAAAGTGTATTAATATGAGGGGTCAAAGTAACAAAATTAAATTAAAAGTAAATTAGAAAATAAAATTTCACAAAGGTCATATAACCAAGTATGAAATTTAAATCTATCAATGGTTATTAAATGTAATTTAATTTGAAGTTTGATTCAATTTCATTTGAAGTTAGAATTACTTTAAATTTAAAGTTAATTGAATTAGAAGTTGAATTCATTGGAGCTCATACATTTATTTCCCTGTTGTTTTCATTTTGAATGAGACTTCATATTTATTGCAGTTCCATGTGGTTAATTCAAATGCGTTTCATTTCCTTGTTCACTTACGTTATCTGATTCAATGATCTATGCTAGGCTGGAGCTAAAATCGCTATCGTCAGACTGAGAGAACAGCTGAATGAACTGGACAAAGGTAAAACTCAACTGTTTAAGAAAATCTGATGCACCATAGACCGAATAGGGAACTAGCAGCAAACACGAACTGAATGGGGCACAGAAACTCACATTCAGTTTCATTTGCCCCAGTCAGTTAATGTTAGCTGCAGGTTTGGTATTCGTTCTGTTGTATCAAATTTTCTCGTTCTTGGTGACCTAAAACAACAGGGCTATGGATTGAATCACAACGGATTTCTCTTTTAAAGCAATTCTAGTGTGTTGTCATTGCATTGGAAAATATATCTGGAACAACACAAACAAAGAGCACTTTAAGTGCATGTAAAGTAGGGCTATCCCAAATGATTATTTTTTAAATGATTAATCGATTAATGAATAATTAACAATTAACAATAATTTTTTCAATTAGTTGACTAATCTAAGAACTAATTTTTGGATTAATATAACAACGAATTTAGTAATTAGTGATTACACAAGATAAATATAACAATGTACCAAAACAAAATATTGAAAACTTTCTCATTGGCATTTCAAATGAATCATTGCATGTGCATAAATAGTGACATGTTGTAGTAAGCTAGTGTATCGCTTCTGAATCAACTGTTAAATGCCCAAGCCCATTCACAACACTCTGTTCCTCTCTCCCAACTGTTTCTCCTATGACCATTGTCTCACTCACACATGACCACAGGCTCTAAGTAAACATATAACGGATGAATTCATGTGTGTTGGCTCGTATGGCCTTTCATATGACAAGTGACACTTATTCTAACTTCAGTTCAAGCAGCGGTGAAGAAATGACAGTGGCCTAGACAAAAAACAAACTAAGGTAACGACTTTGGTAACATTACTACTAGAAACATATTCCTTGTGGCAATAATAGCATGCTTGGTTGGGGGAAATAGGTCAATAGAATTCATCGGAGTTGGCGTAGCTGTAAATCATGTAGAGTTGTGCGTCAGGTCATGGTGTAATGGGTCAACATAGCTGCAGAAGACCAGTAAAGTCGCTCTTTTGTAAGTCGCTTTGGATAAAAGCGTCTGCTAAATGCCTAAATGTAAATGTAAATGTCAAAGTCCCTCTAAGCACTGTATTTTCTGTGGCGAACTCCAGAATTTAAGGTCTCAACAATAACCTACAAATGTTTGGGAGATGGTGTCTCCAAAGTTTGTCGCTTTCACTTGAAATTACCTTGAAAGTTTGAAAATAGAGCACCTGTCTTTAATAGCTACCCCCTGACAGCCATTTTTGGCATTAATACATTGCAATTGATTTAATTTTGCTTACTGTTATTCCAATTCAAAGTCAGTGCCACATCCTGTGAGGCAAAGCCAAATCACATCCCATTTTGGTTCCTAAATTGAATAAAAGTTCATTCTAAAATTCAGAATTCAGACAGTCTTAATTTCCCTCAACCAAAGTCGCTGGTCTGATCAATTTCCTGCATTGTAATACCACCTTTGTCCACTAGGTGGAGGAATCATAAATTTATTTCCTTTTAAAAGCGTAAAATGTGCGACCATAGACATTTGTTACCGTGCCTGTAACGCGTGTGCTCTACATGCCTGAATTGCATGCATATTATCTGTAAACGTTCTTCTACACATGTATATATTATTTTTTCTTCATACTGTTTTGTGATTGGTCGAAGGGATAGCTCCTGTAACGCCTCGTTCAAAATAGTGAGTACTAAATGGCAATATAAAAGGCGATATAGGTATTTTCAAACTTCCAAAGTAATTCCAAGTGAAATCGACAAACTTTGGAGACACATTCTACTAAACATTTGTCGAGGTTATTGTTAAGACCCTAATCTTGAAGTTCACCACGGAAAATGCAGTGCTTCGTAAGTCAGTCGAATCGGTATCGCTTCTCGGCCTTTTGGCTAAGATCAAGTGTAGTATCTGTTCTTATCAGTTTAATATCTGATACGTCCCCTACCCGGGGACCATATATTAAATTGATTTTTGGAACAGGGAGATGGAATAGGGGCTTGCTCCGTCCACTCCACGCATCGACCTGGTATTGCAGTATCTCCAGGAACGGTGCACCCCTCTCTCTTTGTGAAATGAAAATAACAGCGATTTGTGATGTACATGATAGTATGTTCAACGGTAGTGTGAAGTGAAGACGTAGTATTTGCTCATAACGCATATTAGTTTGGAAGAAAAGTTTAAGATGGTGATATTAACAGCTCAAGCGACTGAAAACTTGCTAACAATCGTTGATATAGACTAATGCTAAGTAGCGCAGTTGTTGCGCAGATAGACTGTAGGTTCCACTTATCTTCTAAAACAGCTTAGCAGAGAGGGGTTTATACGGGAAGGAGCTTTGAGTTAGGTGGTGGTGAACACTCGTTTTTTCAGGAATGTTTAATTCATGGTGGACTCCACTAGTGGAGTGAATGGATGTTGCCTAATGGACTCCTTTCGGCTAACAAGTGTTTCGTCTCTTGATTACTTAGGACCTTTAAATGAAACTCAGAGTGTTTGAGAGCTTACATAAGTTTTGCATCATTAAAAATAATAATAGTAAAGGTACTGGACTATCGCTGGCGAAGTAGACACTACTTCATATGACCACTAGGTGTCACTCCCTAATTCATTTTAAAACCTCATAGCCGTAGCCAGTATCCGAATGCTTTTAAAACATTCATTATCTTATGATTCACAAGCTTTCTTTTGGCTGTTAAGTCAGCTTGCAGCCCTGGCTTTTGTTTCGTGACTCATTGTTTTCATCCTCTAGCTGCAGCTGGGTGGATCATTTGGCCCAGGGCTTGGTTTCTTTTCTTGCCAGTAGAAAGTGAAATGTTGTTGGCATGGAGATGACCAGTGGTAATATTGAGATTATCCCAGAGAACATCTTTTGTATTCTGTGACAACAAAAAGCATCTTCCCTGGGGTGGAATTGAGGGGTCTGTGTGTTTCATGCTTCATCCGAGAGTCAGAAGTTTTGAAATGCATCTTTAAACACATGCATTGATATGCATTGCAAAAATAATGTGCAACACTTTTGTAATTATCTTTTTGTTAAAACCCGTAGCCCACCAAAATGATTGCTGATATTAATGCACAGGTAGGAGTTACAATAACCTAACTGACAACTACTGACAGCTGGTACCTTGCCTCGTGTACTGCTTAATCTTAAGTTAAATACCTTTTTCCTGCCCCATTCCACTTTATTATGCAAACTTTTATTTATGGCCTTTAATGTCTTCGATTTCTTCGAATCTTGGGTTAATAGCAGATTTCATGTCAGTAGCCCGATTGGAAATGGATCTGCTGAAAAAAGTGTTGACATGCTCAGCACTTATTCCCCCACTGTTTAGGCTAGTTTGTCTTTTATGTGGAGGCTTTTGTTTTATTTGTACACCTGTATTCATTGTCTGTTGTTGATAGGTGTATGCTGAGTAACAGGCGTGAATGCACTAAAGGTACAGTTGGCAATGCTAGTTTTTCAACAAGTAGCACTTTTTAGCCAAATTGACATTACCTGACTTTATCAAGCCGGCTAAGCAGTAAGGGATGCATTCTTGGTTGAAAATGGCAAAACCCATAACCAATGGGATGGGAATTTGGTAATGTTGAATCGGACTTCTTTAACGTTCTGTGATCTCTCACCACAGTCTTCTTGCTCTCCATGTTTTGAGCACAGTGTTTCAAAACAAAACAAACCAAAACTGTTTGGTGGTGTGGTGTGGAGTGGTGAAGGATGAACACACAACCAGGGAGAGTTGTATAAATTAGTTGTTTATTATCTCAGCTTTAGTCATGCCAAACCCTCATCATGAGGACAGATTGAAATGTGAAGGTGAGAAATGATTGAAAGTGGTTATTGTGATGTTGACCTTGACCCTGGCCAGTTTTGTGGTTGCCTAGTCTTTAAGAAATGTCACTGTGCCTTTCAGTGGCAAAGTCGTCTTTTAGTCCAGGAGCACAAGAGCAGTTTTGTTGATAAGCTGCATATGGGCTTAATTACTGAAAGTCTGGAGCACACAACTATGTGCCTTGGACATGTGTGAATCAGGAATGGGATCAATAGAAAGGCCATCCACATGTACAAAACTGCATGCACTGAACCATTCCTTAAGGATTAAAGATTAGATAAAGATGTCCTGAAAGAACTGATTTCAGGTGTAGCCTATGCAATATTACTAGTCTGCTGGTCATAGGTCATATTTTTTTTTTTTACATGTAAGACAATACATGTCACAGCATATGGTGGTCATGTCGTGTCCATAACGAGATCACGCTCTCATATCTCTTTCATTGTCTGATCTGGATGCACCCTTTGTCTGGGATAATAGCATTGCCCAGCCTGATCCCTCATCCCTGGGAGGCCCCTGGAGAAAAACCCATCAGGGCACAACCTCTGTGGGGACCCGGAGGGATGAATAGCCTACCACAGACACCATACCTACAGGAGACTCAAGGCTGCTGTTCTTTTGAGATGAATACTTTCCTTGAAGACCAACCATACAATGAGGCCTTGGCTACTCAGGCAGAGAGTGACCTAGTTAGGGGAAGTATGTGTCATATAGACAATCTTTAAGAATATGGTCATAAATATGTGAGGGTTTTTAAGAAAAAAAAAATCCTATTAAAAATGTTTACATTTATACATAGCATCAATACATAAACTGGGTATGATCCAGATGAAATGAATTATTTCCTCTTTGTCCCCCCCACCCCCCCTCCCCCTTCTGTCAGAGTATGTGTTTGTGGTGTCTCTTCCTGAAGGGTTGTTTTGGACCTGTGTCATGTCTGATCCAGTGGCCGAGGTATGTGCCAGTGTGCCACTGTAAGCCATTTGGGACCTCTTGCCTGGGGTCCCCTGAGGACATGCCCATCCACTGTGTGTCCATCCCCTAACAGGATTCATTTCCCACTAAGTGTAACATCAGCTGTTCTATCTTGTTCTCTTGTCTCTATGAAAAAGGCCCAGTGTTCTCCCAGTGTGGTTCCCAGATCCTCCATTAGTGTGGACATAATGAGTCTGTGAGCGGCTCAGCCCCGGTGCCCGTTCTGTGGGGCTGGGCTGTGTGAAGCTCGGGGCTGTGTGGGAACCTTGAGGTCCAGTGTGGGGGGGGGGCGGCTGAAGAAGTGAAGCCCCTTGACGGGGTGGCTATCGCCGGCCTCTGATCCCCGAGGACCTGTGGGGCACCCGCGAGCAGGACGCACAGCAGGCTTGCCTGTAGTAGGTGTACACACACAGACGGGCCTGGACCACCATGTTGCAGTTGAAGTATTTGTCCCGACACTTCTCATCTGGAAGACATTGAAGGACCTTTTTATTGTAGAAAGTGCATATGTCCCTAGCAGGGCAGCAGGAGACTGAACTTAAACATTTATTTATGTTTCTGTTTTAGGTTTCAAAGTCTGTCTCAGACGTTCACCAGTATGATTGTTATGCAGTACAGCAGTATGCATACTGAAATCGAGTCCAAATGCTGTTTCTGCTTCCCCTGTGTCAGTTTATCTGCATCTGTATAGCTCATTACATGTGCCCTTGACCTTTCACCTTTGGCAAAAACATCACCAAAGGTAAACCAGGTCAGATTATTCTTTTCAGCGGTTTATATAACTTTAACTTGACCATTATGTAGTTTTAGGAAATTTGATTTTAAAAACTTAAATCATGAACCTGCCATTGTTCTTTTTATTCAAGTATTTATTTTAATTTGTGAAGCTTTCCATGTAGTACGGTTCTCTAGAGTAGAATGAAATGTAAGTACAGAGGTCATCTGTGTAGCTTGTAAGCTGCTGTAGCTCTGTCTGTAGCTCTTCATAGTCTCTTAAGGCTATGTGAAGTGAACAGACTGACTAATTTTGTTGACAAGTAAATTGAACATTGTAGATGGACTAGTCTGCTGAATTAGATGTCACTGTCTGCTCAGAGTCCGATGGGTATTAAATTGGTTTCTGTCTAGCCAACATTAGAAGTCACTGCTAAATGTTAACACTCAACGGCACTGCTAAGGCAACTTATTAGAAGTCACTGCTAAATGTTAACACTCAATGGCACTGCTAAGGCGACTTATTAGAAGTCACTGCTAAATGTCAACACTCAGTGGCACTGCTAAGGCAACTTATTAGAAGTCACTGCTAAATGTTAACACTCAATGGCACTGCTAAGGCGACTTATTAGAAGTCACTGCTAAATGTCAACACTCAGTGGCACTGCTAAGGCAACTTATTAGAAGTCACTGCTAAATGTCAACACTCAGTGGCACTGTTAAGGCTACTTGCATTCCTGGCAGATGAAGGCTGGACTACTCCTGACACTGCATCTGCGCTGTGAGCTGCCAGTCCAGATAGCCTAAAATTAAGACTGATTAAACAATGAACTATTTGAGCCAGACTGAGATTACACAAACTGACCTATCTGAGTAGGACTGCGATTAAACTGACCTATCCGAGTAGGACTGAGATTAAACTGCCTGACCTATCTGAGGAGGATTGAGATTAGATAGCCTGACCTATCTGAGTAGGACTGAGATTACACAAACTGACCTATCTCAGGAATGCAGGGCCCCGGATTACAGTCCTCTTTGTCGGGTGGACGCAGGTGCTCCTCACAGCCGTCTGTAGACTGCTGGTCATCTGAGAGGCAGCGCACCTCCCTGATCCGGAAGCCACCCTCACACGACTTGGAGCACTGCAGATGCACACACACACACACACACAAAGAGACATGCACATGCAAGGTAAAGCCCCAGCTAAAAAGTCTGACTCTTGCTTCAAGCAGTCCGACACCATACGGGGGCGTCCTCTATCTTTCCTCTGTTTTATCACTTAAAGGAGAACTCCAGCACATTTAAACCTAGATCAGGTAGGAAGGGTCATGTAGTTTCACTCGGTAGAAACTTGACAAATCCGTTCAGAAATGAGCGAGCATTCTAATATAGTAAGTACCTTCAAAAGGTAGCTAATGGGGCAGATACTATTTGTCAAAATAAAAGCCCAAATGCCTGTTAGCTATGTGTACGATAGTGTTTGGAGTGTTTATTTTAGAAGTAGGCTTGCTTGCTCATTTCTGAATGAATTTTCAACATTTTTGTACCGAATGAAAGTATATGAAGCCCATTTAACAACATCTAGGTTGAAATGTGCCAGAGTTCTCCCTAAGGAATCCTCATGAACAGCATCTGTCACAGTAAATTAAGACTGGCTTGTATCCCCAACTCACCGAGCTCCAATCGGTGTGGTACCACTTGGCTCCACAGGCTTTGATCTCACAGCTCTGCTGGCTGAGAGGTTTGTCCAGGGAGGAGCACTCATACTGGGGCATCACCGTGAAGCCCTCGTCCGACCTCATCAGGCACGCCACCGACCTCTGCTGGGTCCCTCGGCCACAGTCCGCAGAACACTGATGGGACAGAAACACCGTGAGTCACTGGACTGCTGTGTGCCAAAAGGGCATGTCAGTAAACACACTGAAAGAGATGGGAATATCTAGGACAGGAGGCAGTAGGAAGACCCTGGGGTGGAAGTAAACACTAAAGTGTTTTTCTGCTCATTTGAACCCTCTAGGTAGCAAATAGCTTTGTTCAGCAGGTATGTCTTGCCACGCACCAAAGGGCCTCAGTCAGTCTTCTAGCAAGGCTTGGTAGGACCAATCACAATGCTCTATCTTTGTAGAGAGTGGGCGGGCTTAGCATGATGGTGAGAGGGCAAAAGACAAGATGTTGGTTTCAAAGAATGCTGTATTTGCTGTTTTGTCGATGCTGCTCTGATTGGTCCTGGCGCTGTTCTATTGCATGCAGAGGACGTTTGAAAGACAACCGCTGATTCCGCCCCCAGGACTGAACCCGGGCTATTGGTCATGTCCAGACCATACATTTTGATGTTAGAGTCTGGAATGTCAGGCTAGAAGCTTACAACAGGAAAGACGAACCTTCACGTCATGATCATTCAAATGTGCAGTTGTACAGGACAATGTTATGATGTTTGTTCACTGCAATGCTTAATAAGTAGCTGCTGTTTTAACACACCTGACTCCAGGGCCCGGTGTACCACTCAATGCGGCTGTCGCATGGCCCGTTGTTGCACACTTGGGTCTGTGGGGGGCGCTCTGAACCACAGCCCTCCAGCGGCAGACTGCTGATATGATTGGTTAGACACACGACTCCACGGGTTCGCACACCAATCCCACACTCTGCAGAACACTGGTGATGGAACATGAGTCAGACATGAGAATTCTACTAGACATCTGTACAAAAGTAATTAGATGTATACACTACCTTACTCTATTTACAGCTGTGCCAAATGTATAGGGACTATGAACAGCTCAATTTACCAATACATCATCATGATTATGCAATGAGTATTTGGCATTGTATTTTATACATATATATATATACACTCACACATACAGTATATATATATATATATACAGTAGATATTATTGTTGCTACAAATATCTGCATTTACTGTGTGCCAAGCTCCTAAAAGCACATCTGTGCTCTGGAGCGGGGAAGCGCCTCCTACCCGAGCGCCCCACTCTGTGAGGAACCAACTCTTGGCACAGGCGCCCAGGTCACAGTTCTCCACATCAGTGGGCCTCAGGTTCATGTTGCACTCCTGGTCAGGGACGATGTCTCCCACGTTGCTAAGGCAGTGCACGTCTCGTCTCTTCTGACCCACTCCGCAGGGCACGGAGCACTGGACAGACGGGAGGACAGCAGAGGCCTTTATCAACAGCCACCCAATGAATCCCAATGTCACCACCAGGCCCTAAAGCCTGAACCCTAAAACGCAACTGTCATGAATCAGTCATGCCAGTGAACTCTTTTAGGGTTTAGGGGTTAAGGATTATGGATTATGTTTTAAGGTGGATAGTGGGATTCCTTAACTGACTTCATTATTTGCTGAGTCTTGCCAGTGAAGTCTTAGAGGGTTCAGGGCTTAAGGTTAGAGGAGGCATAGGGATTCAGTCACACACACACACACAAGCCAAGCAAGCAGCCTCATTGTAGGGACACAGAAACCCATAGTAATGACTTTAATTTGTTCTCCTAGAACAACACGACTGTCGACCCAGATCTGTACCTGTGAAATATATAAGCAACAATCCCAGTACTTATCGATGTCACTCCCTGTTGCCATGATCTAAGAAATTACTCTTGAAAGGCTGTGGGAATCTGACATAAAAAACAAACTCATTTAAGCATTTTAGATGAACTTCTTTAGTCCCACTTGTACCAGCAGAAAAGGAACTGGTATTAACAGATATTCACAGCTTATGGGCTAAATTTCAAAGAATTCCCACTCTGAAGATTTAAAATCATTTGTCATATGTATTCTGTGTGAGTAAAATCTGTGAGTGTCGCTGTGTCTCCTCACGTGGTGTGGGGTGGGGGGAGAGAGGAAAGGCAGTGCTTTGACTGACAGCTGTCACTCACGGGACTCCACTCAGAGCGGATCTGCCATTCGCTGCAGATCTTGAGTTGGCACGTGCTGGTGGTCTCCGGGCGCTCCAGGTGGCGGCAGCGGCTGGTGTGCACGTTTAGGGTGCGGTTGGCGTACACCTGGCGGCACAGCACCTGTCTATGCTGCGTGCCCAGGCCACAGGTCTTGCTGCACTCGGACCACTCGCCAATGTCCCAGCTGAGGGAGCAGGGCAGAGAACACACAGGCATTACTAAACGATTCCCTGAAGGGAACTGCGGAGCAGACCACACACAGACATCACTAAACGATTCCCTGAAGGGAACTGGAGTATCACACACACAGGGAAGAATTCCCAGAATGCTAATTAAGGGTGTGTTTGGATAAAATGAACTCTGAGAACAGGGTACATTTAGCCAAACAATTAGACCAAAATGGTCTCTTAATTATTAATAGGAATTATTAATAGGAGATATTTTGTGGGCTTGTTAAGAGTACAGTCGCTTGACTGACAATCGGGCAATCATGCCACCATGCCAGAACGCTGACCACTGGGCAATTTATAACCCTATGGGTAATAATAACTCCTTCATTAGGTTATTTATATAAATACATACTAATATATTTATATTAAGAAAAGATATTTTATATTGAGATAAACTATGTGAGCAGCCTACACCAGGAAGATGGCTTTTCAAGAATGCACGTTTCGTTTTGATTAAGTGTGACAGTGTCAGGGTATTTTACACCCATTTGCAACATTCTAAGGCTTTAAATAAAATGACATTTAAGACCTTCTAAGGATGTGTGTGCACCGTCGTGTATGTAGATATGAGATGCTGGGTGCTCAGCTACACCTGTGTGTGTATGTAGGTGTGTGTGGATGTGAAATGCTATCCTTATGTGTAGGTGTGTGTGGATATGAAATGATACTTCTGTGTGTAGGTGTGTGCGTAGGTGTGTGTAGATGCAGAATGCTACACCTGTGTCTTTGTGTGTGCATGAAATGCTAAGCCTCTGTAGGTGTGGGTGAATGCGGAATGTTACGCCTGTGTATGTGTGTGTGCGAAATGCTAAGTCTGTGTGTATGTGAAATGCTGTGTGTAGGCTGTGTGTGTGTGTGTGAAATGCTGGGTGCTCACAAGGCTGGACAGGGCTCTGTGTTGCAGGGTTGCTCCTGAGGGCTGGGTCTGGTGGACTGGTCACACAGCGTCTCTGACACGTGTGCATGGGTGACCCTGTGGACGCAGGTGAACACTGTGTACCTGCTGCCTGTGGGGAGGAGGGGAAGACACTTGTTGCTTCGCCAGAACACAAACAGCTGCCTTTATATAGTCCTCCCATGTCTCATTTATACCACACAGTTTCACTGTGTAGTGCACACATAAAACACTATACATTCCCTGTTTGCATGTCTGATATTTCAGTGGTAATATGACATTTTGATAGTAGTCTGTTTCTTTTGTATGAAAAATCCACACAAGGAATACTGCTGCAGTTCCCACCTTTGCCACAGGTGGCACTGCAGTCTGTGGTGCCGGTAGGCTTCCAGTTGTGCTCCGTCTGCCTGCGTGGAGGCTGGGGCTGGGGCACCTGGTTGTCGGGTACCTTGGGAGAGTATCCCCCCTGAGTCCCTTGGCTGGATCCACCGCCGTAGCCTCCATAGGGGTCAGTCACTCCCTGGCCATTAACCACTTTCCCTGGAAAAAGAGGTGTGTGTGAATCCAGCTATTCCTTTGAAAAGAACTGACTCCTTGATTAATTACTTATCTAATGAGAGACTGGGAATGTTCCTCTGTGACTGGGAATGAATCTGACTGGATAGAGCACAGAGGCTCTGTGTGTGTGTGTGTGTGTGTGTGTGTGTGTGTGTGTGTGTGTGTGTGTGTGTGTGTCTGAGGACAAGCATTGACAACAGTTGACATCAATCAAATCGATTAACCTAACAGATACAGTTTTCTTTTCCTCCCTCCAAACAAGACAAAGCATGTCGAATTGAATATTCTTAAGACCTGACATATACACACACACACACACACAGACACACAGACACACAGACGCAAGTTCTCATATTTCCTGAACTTGACAACACTAGCACTGGGAATCGTTCCCTTTTCTGCCAAGTGTTCAGTGCACAACACAGTGAAAACGAGCAGGAGGATGTTTTGGCAGGGCTGTGATGTGAGGGCTGAGCGCCTGAGAGAAACGCTTAGTAACAGTCTCCCAGTGCGCACGCAGCTGAAGCGGGGCGCTGGGGAGCCACACGGTGAGTCGGACCACAGCACTCAACACTCACCTTCTGCACCGCCGTCAGGGGGGCGATTGGGGCCTCCGCTGTTATCCAGGGGAAGGATGAACTCATAGTGGACACCAGGATTGGGCTGCTGATAGATCATCTGAGAAGAGGCAGACAGAGAGAGGGAGGAGGGAGAGAGAGTAGGAGAAAGGGAGGAGGGGAGAGAGAGAGAGAGATTCACTGAGTAATACATAAAAGTGGGAACTCAGCCTTAATCTCAGACTGGGGACGGAGGAGGTGCAGGCGTAATCTCAGTCTGGGGGGGAGGTGGTACAGTCAGAGTGTGAAGCAGCGCGCGGCCAGGGTGATGACAGGCTGATGACAGGCCTTAAGGGGATGAGAGGGGAGGAGGGGCAGGTGTCCGTGAAGATCTATAACTCACATAGACGTCCAGGATCTCATTGGTGGGCCCCTCAGCCACAAGGGACTCTCCCGCCGTGCTGCTGATCTCGTTGGGCCGACGGTAGGTGAACATGGTCCCCACGCCTTCGTACTTCCCTGGACGATCGATGGCCCAGTTGCCATTGATGATGGAGCGTCCTGATCGACTGCGTAGAGCTACACACACACACACACACAATCAAACCGGACACACACACACACACAATCAAACCAGACACACACACACACACACACAAACACACCAGACACATAAACTGTGACATACGGTATGATTGGTAATGTTCCATAAAACACCTCAAGGGTAGAAGTGTCAAGAGGTCACGGGAGGTTTTAGAAACTGTATTATTTAGCAAACGTAAGCAGGACTAATCACTGATCCTTTTGGTTTTATGTAAAACCCATAACCACTCACACTTGTTCCAGAAATATTGGTTTCATTTTCTTAAATTGCTACTGCATGGTATCATCTACCATGTAACCTCAAAGTTTATCTCTGCTGAAGTAAAAGCATCCTAAGAGTCACTGGAAAACAAACTGTATAAATAATACAACAATAAAACATATTGTGTAATAATACAATAACTTATTGAAGAGACTGACACAGCATTCAGCAGTAGCTACACACACAGATGGACTTTCTCCTGCTTGGAAATGATTTTACCAGCTGCCGCAAAAATGTTTTTCTGGTAGCACCAGCTTTCCTTCTGTGGTGAATAAAATTGGCCTCCAGGGCCACCGCACTGATCTGTGCCATCTTGAAGGGCAAATGCACTGATCTGTGGCACCTCTTGGATGAAGCCATGTGTCTGCACTTTGGAACAAGGTCATTAATTTAAGGATTTCTGCCTGGAGCGCTGCAACAGATTCAGCATAAGCCACTCATCCTCACGGCCTTGTAGCATTTCTAACTTCATATCCCCTCACAGTTGGAGCCACACGATGAGCCCAGATAAGCCCCCAGTTATTTACACAGCAGAGCGAGCAAAAGGCTCAGGCTATAATTACACACACACACAAAACACACACAGTGATAGCACAGGATTACGACCAGCTTCACACACACACAAAACATACACACAGTGAAAGCACAGGATTAGGACCAGCTTCACACACACACACACACAAAACACACAGAGTGATAGCACAGGATTAGGACAGCTTCATGAGCATTCCTTTCTATTCCAGGGACTGAGGTGTTCTTGCTATGGAGAGGGGAGGGGAGGAGAGGGGAGGGGAGGGGGAGGGGAGGGGAGGGGAGGTGGCAGCACACTGGACCAGAGCTATAACTGGCACTAAGATACGTTGCTGATACGCTGAACTGATGTTTTTCCAAGCCCCTTTGCTGCTCTTTGAACCAAAGCGACTCCACCGTAGGAAGCCCAGGCTGGCTACATGTAGGAATTAAAACCGGCCGTCTCCTGTGTCACGTCCAAAAAGTCCAATCTTAGTTGGACTAAAAGGCAAAAAGGTTTTTTTCTTTTTGTACATGTAAACGTGCTGAGCGTTCGTCTTCCCTGGAGACGAAGTGCTGATCCACAGGATGTTACAGGAGTTCAGAGCCGTCGTCACTTGACATCTGAAACAGTAATGTGCGCACACAGCACCACTGGTCGACTGCGCTGACCACGCTTACATGCACAGCGAATTCTGAATAAGGTCAATATTCTGGTTAGAGCATGATCCTGAATAATCTGTCCACATATGTGGAAGCGCAGTGTGCTACAGGAATATTCTCATTTACATTTCAGACGCTATATTCCGGTTAGGTCACTAGCCAAAAACAAAGGTGCATGCTGCAATTAAGGTGTATACATGACCCTGGATTCCGTTAAATTCAGGCAGAAACCAGGGGGCTGATGCATGGATTTAGAACATGGCCAAATTCGGAAGATGGCCTTTGGAATGAGGAGTTTACATGACTTGCGTGCAAACTGTAAATATTCCCAACAGTCCATTTAAAACCTGTGTTCTGTGTGCCACCCTCTGAACACCCTCTGTGCCACCCTCTGAACACCCTCTGTGCCACCCTCTGAACACCCTCTGTGCCACCCTCTGAACAGCCTGTGTGGCACCCTCTGAACACCCTCTGTGCCACCCTCTGAACACCCTTTGTGCCACCCTCTGAACACCCTTTGTGCCACCCTCTGAACACCCTGTGTGGCACCCTCTGAACACCCTCTGTGCCACCCTCTGAACAGCCTGTGTGGCACCCTCTGAACACCCTCTGTGCCACCCTCTGAACACCCTCTGTGCCACCCTCTGAACACCCTCTGTGCCACCCTCTGAACACCCTCTGTGGCACCCTCTGAACAGCCTGTGTGGCACCCTCTGAACACCCTCTGTGCCACCCTCTGAACACCCTCTGTGGCACCCTCTGAACAGCCTGTGTGGCACCCTCTGAGCAGCCTGTGTGGCACCCTCTGAACACCCTCTGTGGCACCCTCTGAACACCCTGTGTGGCACCCTCTGAACACCCTTTGTGCCGCCCTCTGAACACCCTGTGTGGCACCCTCTGAACACCCTGTGTGGCACCCTCTGAACACCCTGTGCGGCACCCTCTGAACACTCTGAGTGCCACCCTCTGAACACCCTGTGCGGCACCCTCTAAACACTCTGAGTGCCACCCTCTGAACACCCTCTGTGCCCCCCTCTGAACACCCTGAGTGCCACCCTCTGAACACCCTGTGTGGCACCCTCTGAGCAGCGCCAAGCCAGTGACTCACCCAACTGCTGGCCTTCATTAAAAAAGGCCCAGGCTGCAGGAGAGGGAACAAAGACCTCTGATGAAAACTCTTTTCTTACCCCCACCCCAAAAAGGGCCGGCACCAGGGGTGGGGGAGAGAGGGAGGAGGAAGGGGCCGTGCCGAGCAGCGGCATGGCTCTTGTTAAACACAAGTCTCTCCCAGTGCAAGCAGACAGCTGAACTGCTCTCCCCAGAAGCCCCTGTGCTTGCCATGGGGCAATTTTGGATCCTGTCCAGTGAGCACATTTTCAACTGGGAGTTTCGGAGGGGATAGAGGCTGAGGTTTTCTTGACACTCGCAGCAGTCGTAAAAAAAAAAAAAAAAAAACACATACACACACAGAAGTCAAACTTTCCCTCTGTCTCAGCTGCTTTTTAATTAAAGGAATCCAATCAACTTTACAAGCAGATGTTCCCCTGGAAGCGAAGGAGCTGTAGAAGTTCGGAAACAAACTCGGGTGACCACAAAAAAGTGCTGATTCCGTTAAAGGCCTTTTTACGAGTCACTACTGATGGTCGTGCTTCCCTCCATTTTACTAGAGCTAAACGTGAAACATTATCTCAAAGCCAAAGGAAGCTTCCTCGCAGCTCCTGGAAAGAGTTACGATGCTTGGTCTCGCTTCACTGAGAGCAACGGTCAACTCTGAAGTGCTCAGCAAGGACCAATAGAATGGTTCCCTTTGCTCTTTAAAGAACAGTACTGAAAGGATACTACTAAACGGACTGGACTAAAATCTCTGTTTTATAAATGCCCTTGCAGAGGTGTGACTGTAAAGACCCATATATATTGTAATCCTGTCAGCTGGGCTCTAAGCAGACAGCATTCAATGCCAGCACAGTGTTTTGTGTGTGTGTGTGTGTGTGTGTGTGTGTGTGTGTGTTACCGAGGTAATTGCGACTCTTCACCATCTCTGTGACGTTAATCTTGGTGGCTCCCTCCGGAATCTCCACGATCTTGTGGTAGCCCACTTTGCTCAGGCTGTGTTGGAAGAGGCCTGACACCAGTCTGCAAGCCGTGTTGTCGCCTCCACACACACCACACTTGTCCTCCACCCGTCCTGAGCCCAGGTACTCATCACAGCCCAGACTCTACAGGAGCAGAGAGAGAAGAAGTCAGGGGCATAAATGAATGTCTCTAGGAACAAAGGAAGACAGAGGGAGAGGAGAAGAGAAGAGAAGAAAAGTCAGGAAAAGGAAGAGAAGAAAAGAACAAGTGTGCCATGGCAGCCATGACAGTAGCCAACCCATAGCAGGTCATTTATATAGTTTTGTTTTTGTCCAGTAATAGTTGCCAGGATGAAGGAATTTACGACATAAATTCATTTATTTCAGGATTAAGACTTCACCTACAAAACACTGACACTTTGTTCTTATTTACAGCTGAGAAATGAGGTGTCAACAGACTGAAGATTAGTATAGAAGGGTTGATAGTTGGGCTATCAGATGCACATCACTTAGTTTGCTACTGCTGGCTATGTGAACAGGCACTAGGGGTGGGAATCAAGACCCGGAAATTGTGTGAAACCAAGAATCGAATGTTTCATTTCACCGGAATCGTATCCCTCTGACATGATCAATTCCTCTTATCAATGCCGCCATGTTTTTCAGACCGTGGTCCATGGGAATCTGCATGGGCTGGTTGTGTCTGTCCAGGTCCAACCAGACAATGACTGCCCTTCTGAAGCGTATCTCTTGCACAGCTTGTGTGTTTATGAGTGGTAGAGCTTTGGAATGGTGGTTGGCTGGGAGTGAACTTCCCAGACAGCCCAGCCCTGGTTTAGAGAGGGAGGTGAAGGGAAGGGAGGGCCAGGCGATGAGGTGGTCCCTGGGGTGGTGGTGTGGGGATGGGGGGCTGAGTCAGCCGGTGGGGTGGGGGGCCAGGAGGGCTGGTTTGGTGATAACAGCTCACCAGGGGCAAGAGGGGCCTGACAAATGAGCGATGCTGCTCAGTGCTGCTCTTGGATCCCCGCCATCCCAGCACAGGCATCTCTGAGGGGGAAAACAAAACACCAGGCCACTACGACTACCATGAGACCAGCGAGCCTGTGAATCTCCACCACTCCCAGACAGTACCCCCCCGAGGGCCATTTCAACCCCAGACCAGGTCAAACCCAGCCCAGCCCAGTCGTCCAGGGATTCCTAGTTCCACCAAAACAACCAGTTCCCCAGGAACCCTATGGACACCCTACAGCAGGCACAACCATCACAACCCTCTCCGAACCCTAAATACCCCTTTGCCCTCTCTAGATACCCCTCTGGCCTTCCTGCCCTCTTTAGATACCCATCTGCCCTCTCCACACTCCAGATACCCCTCTGGCCTCTCCAGACTCTACCCTACCCCTCTGCCTTCTCTAGATACCCCTCTGCCTTCTCTAGATACCCCTCTGGCCTCTCCAGACTCTACCCTACCCCTCTGCCTTCTCTAGATACCCCTCTGGCCTCTCCAGACTCTACCCTACCCCTCTGCCTTCTCTAGATACCCCTCTGGCCTCTCCAGACTCTACCCTACCCCTCTGCCTTCTCTAGATACCCCTCTGGCCTCTCCAGACTCTACCCTACCCCTCTGCCTTCTCTAGATACCCCTCTGGCCTCTCCAGACTCTACCCTACCCCTCTGCCGTCTCTAGATACCCCTCTGGCCTCTCCAGACTCTACCCTACCCCTCTGCCTTCTCTAGATACCCCTCTGGCCTTCATCCAACATGCAGGGGTCTGCTGATGCTAAAGCTATCACAACACTGCAGACACAGATTGGGTGAGGTGTGCTAATGTTTCGGTTTGTGTGTGCATGTGCGTATGTGCATGCTGACCTGTGTGTGTGTGTGTGTGTGTGTGTGTGTGTAGTATGGAAGAGGGAAGACAATAAAGAGACCAACTTATGATATCCATTTTCTAAGCACGGCGCAATACCACACACACACACACACACTCAAAGTCACACACACTCAAAGTAACACACTAACATGCTCAAAAGCCAAGCCAAACACAGAGCTCTCTCTCCACGGGACACAACTGATGAAAGAGGGCTCCGGAAAAAAAGCACTGTGCTTGCTGGAGCCCTGTTGGCTGGTCCTCAGGGTCGTCCTGGGGTGAGAAAGGTGCCATCAAAGGAGTTCAGTCAGGGGCATCGCGATTAGCTCAGAGATGGAGAGGACGAGGGAGGGCCACTGCCAATGCTAACACGCTACCCCCGGGGCCCTCGTCTGTCCAGGGCCGCTCTGCTGCTGGCCGCATGAACAGGATCACTGTATCGGATGACAAAACACACTCTGTGCAGAGGAGCTTGGGTATGTGGAGTGTCCGACCGCACAGAGAATGTTTTTCCACCACTGTGGAAGGACAACAACATCGCGCTCGCTTGCTTGCTCAGACGCTGTGCTGTGTAGTGCCGTCCCCAGCTTCTCCAGATCAGGCGGCTCCCAGGGCACTCAATCTAAACATCGAAGATAAACAAAACAACACACACACACACGCACACATGCATCCACTCACCCACACTCGCACAGAGATCTACACACACACACACGCACACATGCATCCACTCACCCACACTCGCACAGAGATCTACTCTCCACTTCACTTGCCTCTCTGCAACTCTCTCCACGTCTGCATAGCCAAGCTTAAAAATGACAAGAGAATCCTTATAGCTGGAGGTTGCCCTGAAGCAAGTCACACAAACATACACACACAAAGCCTTACTTTACACAACCACATGCACACACACACACACACACACACACACACAGCCACAGGACAGAGCACGCTCATACAGAACACGCTCAAGCCAACATATGCCCCTGGACCCCAAAAGCCGTTGACACTCAAGCATCACTGTGGTTTTCTCCAAGGCTGTATTTCTGTTTTCCCTGGAGTGGGCAAAGGGCCGACTTCCTCCCATGAAGCTCTGCTTGACAGGGGCTATCTGTGGCTGTGTGCCTGGGAAAATCACTAGATATGAATCCGTATGTATTCACACACACACACACACACACACAAACACACGAGGGCCCGGGCTGTGATTTAGCGCCTGCGGCCAGCATCGTCACAGATGAAATCCGAGATGACTGCATTCAGGGCTGCATTTGTGGAAAACCAGCGGAATGAGGATGGGGAGGGGGAGTCGGGAACATGCGGGCACACTGCCACCCCCCACCA
Source organism: Tenualosa ilisha (assembly GCA_015244755.2). Lineage (NCBI taxonomy): Eukaryota > Metazoa > Chordata > Actinopteri > Clupeiformes > Clupeidae > Tenualosa > Tenualosa ilisha. Next base: position 722,793 of record PYXC01000860.1, read on the forward strand.
GCCGAGAGCCACCATCAAGGGCTCTGCTTCCAAAAACATGTCATATGGAAGCGCCTCAAGCCGACAGTAAAGGTCATGAATAGAAACATGCTTTTCCACAAGCCTATGAGAAACACTGACATGGCATCCAACGACAGTGAGGCAGATGAGCTCAACTCCAAAATAACATGCTGGCCCAGTCTCACCGTCCCTCCTTACAGACTCACAGACTTAAAGGAGCGTTCACGCAAGTCTGTGAGGGCTTAGGGGTGTCCGGCTTTCAAAATCTGAGATGCATTAGGGCTCCATGCACCTCCCTAAAATTTGCACCGAATGCAGACTTTGCTGAAAGAAATTTCCCACAGTTCATAGCGTTGTGAGGTGAGAAGCATGGAAACGCCAAAATAGCTCCTGTAAACAATTTACAATTACCAAGAAACGGAAACGGAAGCGTGGTTGCAACGTGACTTTAGTGTTGTTAATTGAACAATTCATCACAGGTGCTGTCCCAATCATGCAAACAGCTGGGTGAGCACTCACAGCCTTGCAAACTCATTCCCTAAACAGTGTTAGTTAAGTCTGTGAGGACTCAGGCCTTAGTTCACAGGGAGGACACTGAAACTCAGCCATTATGTTAAAATAATGTTTTGGGTCCATAAGAGGGACGACTGAATGAACATAGCATCCAAAAACAGAGAGGTCACCAAAATCTGATCTGTGGGTATCCTCAAATCTTATTGCAATCTCATCTTTTACTTTTTCCATGAAATGTTGCTATTATGGCTGCAAGTTAAAGAAGTGTGTGTGTGTGTATATGTGTGGAGGATATCACGTACCCTATGGGGGTATTATGTACCCGTTATCCCTGCCTCATCCATTATTTCCCTGCTATATCTATCAGGATACCTAGGCAGCCATTCTCCCTAACAAAAGTCCAGGCCCCTTAGACTTCCCTCCACCACTGCTGTGCTGTGGGCCCATGTGAAAATGGGCACCTATTTGACTCCCCCAACTACAGAAAACCTTCCAGTCGGGCTTTAGAGCAAATCATCTGCCCTAGTTAAAGTCTTCAATGACCTCCTTACCTCATCTGATAATGAATATATATCCATTTTAATCCTATTAGATCTTAGTGCTGCCTTTGATACTATTGACCATGGAATCCTACTACACAGGCTTGAACACATCATCAAAGGCATCAAAGATTCTGCATTAGCCTGGTTCAAATCATACCTCTCTGGTCACTACCAGTTTGTACATACTCATAATGAATCTTCATGCCACACCAAAGTAAAGTATGGTGTACCCCAAGGCTCAGTGTTAGGACCCCTGTTATTCTCCCTCTACATGCTACCTTTGGGATCTGTTGTAAGGAAACGTGGTATTACTGTCCACTCCTATGTGGACGACAGACAGCTATGCCTTTCCATGAAGCCTACGGACTGCCAATACCGTACGCCAGGAACTAAACTTGATGCCTTGATGCCTACCACAAGGGAGTTTTTCCTTGTCCCTGGTGCTCTTGGGTGTTCCTTGCTGTAAAGCGCCATGAGACAATACTATTTTAAAAGGCGCTGTATAAATACAATTGAATTGAATTGAAATCTTAAACAACCTGCAGGGAGGGAGCACACCACTGTTTCTGCAGCCCTGCAGGATACACACACACACACACACTTCTTTTTAGAAATGTAAAAACAAGCACCCCAGGTTGCAGATTTTTCCTTTTGGAGGCATCAGCAGTGTTTAGGTGTTTGATTCAGAGGGTGCCAACAGCAGACTTCTTTCTGTCACACTCACTCTCAGTCTCTCTCTCTCTCTCACACACACACACACAGACACACACACTCTCTCTCACTCTCACTCTCCCTCTCACTCTTGCAACCTGCTCACTGTGGGTGGCTTGCGCAGTTTGGCACGGGACTGTACCCCATCCATTCAAGAGTGCTGTAATTGAGATTTAAATGTCACTAAAACTCCCCCTTCATCTGGAAATGGTTAGATGTTGGAGGATAGAGACAAGGGGAGGGGAGTCCACCCTCGCTCTCCTCTCAGGACTCCTACAAGGGCTCACATCCATCCATTAGCTAGGGAAGATCGGTCTACTGCTGGCCAGTCCTTTACACCAAAAAGCCTCAGCCTTGGAGAGCTCAGCTGTGTGAGATACAAATATGTTGAGGATGTGTGTGTATTTCTGCCAGGTCACTATGGCCCTTCACTGCACTGCAACACACCTTCATAGATATCTTTTATAAGATAAAATCAGATTTTTGTACACAGCATCACTTGTACTCAAAACAACAAGTTTTAGTTTTGTTTTAATTCAGGGACCGCCCTTTTCACTTACTTTGTATTCATGACTAAATGCAATCAAAATAACCATGGTGATTTTGGGAGTGCTTCATCTGATTACTGTGGATTGCTGCACTATTGGACATTTATATACTCAGTTTAGCTGCTGTAGTCCTACTTGTAGCATCAGCACACTATTCTTCTGTACAGTGCATTAGTCCTACTTACTTCCCTTGTAGCATCAGCACACTATTCTTCTGTACAGTGCATTAGTCCTACTTACTTCCCTTGTAGCATCAGCACACTATTCTTCTGTACAGTGCATTAGTCCTACTTACTTCCCTTGTAGCATCAGCACACTATTCTTCTGTACAGTGCATTAGTCCTACTTACTTCCCTTGTAGCATCAGCACACTATTCTTCTGTACAGTGCATTAGTCCTACTTACTTCCCTTGTAGCATCAGCACACTATTCTTCTGTGTGGTCCTATTGCTAGACTGGAAACTCTGGAAGTGCCTGAATTCAATCTGCTGCGCACACACACACACACACACACACACACACACACACAGTCATACTAGATCTTAAGCCGTATGACTTAGCTCAAGACAGTGTTAACTATGCACATAATGGGCTATAATTATATAATGAACTATAATTATGTTTATTTCTCCTCAATTAAAGTTTCACTTCTTCTTCCAAGCCTTTAATTAATCTCTAGGTTTGTGAAGTTATTGCACAATTAATCTCTAAAAGGTCCACTTTGATACTAAACTAACCACACTTGTGAGAAAAATACTACCTTGAATTCAGAGGGAGAGGCAAGCAGGGGTTGCTTTAAAGCTGGAGTGAGTGGGCATGTAATAACCCACCTGACAAACTAAGCCCCGCTTTCAGCAATGATTCATGAGGGAGGCAGAATCTTTGTTTCGCTATTTTACGCCTAGAATGCAGATTGTCAAAAAGAGTCTGTGCTGACTCACTGAGACACTCCATCCTTTAGCCACAGCTATGGACGGGGAATTCAGGGAGAGCGTCTGGGGGCTTTGAACTGTCTGGGAGGCAGTGCGTTTCACAGTCTTGCCAGTGGGAAAGAGAACATGAGAACAAAACACATTTGGGAGCTCTAAGTGACTTCTGTGTGCCTGCATTAGCAGGAAGGCTTGTCGCTGCACATACACTCACAACTCCATCTTTCTGTATACAGTCGGGCTCCTCATCCTCTACTAGATCCAGTACACAGTGACAGCCCAGTGAGGTGCTGTATGCTGCAGGAGAACACATAATAAATGAGTATTGTTTGCCAAGTGTTTTTTCGCACTAAATAACCAAATCATCTTTTAAGATGAACCCCAGAGAGGATGGTAAACCATGTGCAGTGAATCACATGCCTATGCCATGTCTAATCAATTGACACACAGCCACATATCTGATGTATCTGCTGTATAGTTGCCGGATGTCATCATGATATCTCATGGTCTATAGTTAATGTGCTTTTATAGGTCTGGAGATCCATGGCTGAGCAGCAGAAGAGGCTTTACCCAGAGGCAGGGAGTGAGTTACTGATTTCAACAGGTGAGCAATGAATCATGACAGCAGCAGCAGCAGCAGCAGCACCTCAGTGGCAGTCCTGCAGATATGTACAGCTGTTACTCCCCCCCCCACCAGCCCCATCATTTGCAAAGTCCTGGAATGCAGCTCTGCACTTTGGCTCCTAGGACTGGGATGGCTTTGGCTCCATAGGCTGGGATGGCTGGGCTCAAGCACAGTAGGCTTTCATTTGCAAGGAGAAATCTGGTCCGAGTTCCAGTGAGCCATGCTTGGAACTCTTCTTTGAGTTTAGGGGCTCCATCCCTGGGCTTGCCTTGCCTGTGTGCTCAGGCCAGAGCTGAGATTCCCACAGCGTTTGTGAACGACAGCCAGGAGACAGAGAAACCTTGATTCTGTTTCAAGCCTCAAGGCCACCAATGTCATTGTGGAGACAAACAAACAACTAAAAGACTCTCTAGTAATGGGGATCTTTCAAAATAGCTTTTCCATACATGTTTACACCCAAATGCCCTTCAAAGTAGATTTGTCATACATGTTTACACCCAAATGCTCATTCTGCTCGCAAGCAAAAAAAAAGAAAAAACAGACAGTATGTCCTGTTTGCTTTCATAACAGAAGTTGCTCATTATTAACAACTGCTTTTGCAAAGAAGTTCCCTTATCTCATTTCATAACCATTTCTATAAATTGCAAAATCCCAAATATACTTAATATAAATGAATAAATAAGACACTAAATTGGCATGAGTCTCAGAGGCTGTTGGATGTCTGACAAATCTTTAAAAAAAAAACAAGACTGAACTTGATGCGGTTCAGCATAAACAAACATTTTCATAGCTGGAAGGCGAATAAGCTTTTAAATTTGCATGGTACAAAAACCACTTGGGATGCCATTCAGGCATTATGGGAACATTCTCAACTTTTACCACTGGCTTAAAACTTCTGGAAATCAGCCGCTGCTATTATCAAGCCTTGCCTTTGAAAATATTCAGCGTACTCATCTGGAAATGCAATATTTACATTGTTGGGCCCCTGAGCTAAGAATGCAATTGCGGCGTGGTCCCAGCCAATAACTTATTATGGATGTGGCCTTACAGTGGATGGAAATGACATCACTCATAGCCACAGAAAGCCCACAGACACGTCTCAGCACAAAGAGAAAGCACATAAAACCAAATCGTTTTCATCAGTAGCAACGTCGCTTGAGACGTATCAAAGTCAAGACTGGTAAATGTCACACATTCATGTGAAAAACTGGTCATGGAGACGGGTTTCACTAAAGCGTGGGGTTATATTGAGTGACAATCAAACCTTGTCCCAGCATCTCAGGGTAAAGCTTTTAAGCACGAAGCCACTAGTTTACGAGACAAGCTGACAGAATTTCAAACGGATGCAAATTCATTCCAAACTCGCCTTGTTAACCCAGACAGCCAACTTCCAACTCAACAGGAAATATCATGGGCTCTTAAAGTTATTATATTGCCTAAGGTTTTAAAAAATACATGTAGCCTACTGATGCAGACTGTCTGAACACTGAACAAGTCATAAACACTGAGCACACACAAATGATAATGTTTTTTATGAGTAATTTAACTGCTCATGTAAAGTTGTGCTTTCAGCCCAAATAGGCTAGGCCACAGCGCAGAAGGAGGGCAGTGTGAGTTTTGTGGGTGTTCTCAAAAGCCAAAAGGGATAGACACAGGCTGTAGCTATGGAAACAGCTAGGCCTCTCAACCTCTCAACCTTTGCAACATTCTATGCAAAGTGGAATGTTGGTGTTTGAAAATTCTATTTCATTCCCCAGGCCGTCTTGAACACTTGCTGAGATCTACACTGTATATATATACATAGATATACACTGTCATTTGCACCTTCAGATTACCATGAATTTTCTATTTCATGGCTTTTACCAAGATCAACGTGTTTTTAGATCTATAATATTCTGATATTATGATAATAAAATACGTAAAATCACAAGTGTCCTCTTCCATGCCTGTCAGATGTATGTGACAAATACACTCTTTGCCTTCTTTTGGGGGTACAAAAAATCCTTACTAGCCAGGCAGGAGATACCATTTTCCATGGTGTGGGTAAGTGTGGTTTTTACCTTAATAACGTTGAAATAATTTGTATTTACCACAAAGGTCCATTACCCTCTTCAATCTCCCACCTCTGACCCCTGGCGCCCCAACGCTTCCACTGTCCCACCTCTGCCCCCTGGCACCCCCCAACGCTTCCACTGCCACACCTCTGCCCCCTGGTGCGCCCTGACGTCACCTCTGCCTCCTGGCACCCCCCAACGCCTTGCTTGGAAAGATAGCTTAAAAGAGTACAAGACAGCACTTAACAATGCCAAATCAGCATATTATTCCTGACTTATACACAATAATAAAAATAATCCGAAATTTCTCTTTAACACTATATCCCATTTAACAAAAAGCAGGAACGAGGTGTCCCATTCCATTCCAATAACTCTATGCAGCAATGACTTCATGGACTATTTTAATGACAAAATTGAATCTATTAGACTTAAAATAAACAACTCCCTTGTAACCTCAAATCCAGTTGGACCACATGTAATGGTTACAGCTAGCTTTAGTCAACCTGTAGCATACCTTGATTCATTCACACCCACCAATATATCAGAAATTACGTCTTTGATCTCTTCAGCTAAAGCCTCAACATGCTTATTGGATCCTATCCCAACTGATCTTCTTAAGGCTGCTCTCCCCCTATTGGCTGAGACGATTCTTAAAATTGTAAATGACTCACTCATAGCTGGGCATGTCCCAAAATCTTTCAAGACATCTGTTATTAAACCATCAATTAAAAAAGCAAACCTTCAAACCTTCAGCAAATACCTGAAAAAATAGTGTCTAAGCAAATCTGTTTCAGCTTCTTAAATGAAAATAATATCCAGGAAACCTTCCAGTCAGGCTTTAGAACTAATCATAGTACAGAATCAGCCGTAGTTACAGTCTTCAATGACCTCCTTGTCGCACCTGATAATGGATATATATTAATATTAATCCTATTGGATCTTAGTGCTGCCTTTGACACTATTGACCATGGTATTAGATTAGATTAGATTAGATTCAACTTTATTGTCATTACTCATGTATAAATACAGGTAACGAAATGCAGTTTGGCATCTAATCAGAAGTGCAAAGAGCAGCAAGTTCAGTATATACAGCATATGCGGTATGTACAGTTAAAGAGCAAATTATATACAGATAAGAGTAGTAATAATAAATGGGCAGAAGAGCAATATACATGTAAGGTGAAGAGATAATAAGGGTAATAATGTTACTGTAACATACAGATGTGCTATATAGATTCAATATAAGGGCAATTTACAGATGTAAACACATGATAGGCATCAAAGACTCTGCATTACCCTGGTTCAAATCATACCTCTCTGGTCGCTACCAGTTTGTACATGTTCATAATGAGTCATCAACCCATACCAAAGTAAGGTTTGGTGTACCCCAAGGCTCAGTGCTAGGTCCCCTGCTGTTCTCCCTGTACATGTTACCTTTAGGATCTGTCATAAGGGAACATGGCATTACTTTCCACTCCTATGCTGATGATACCCAGCTTTACCTTTCTATGAAGCCTAAAGACTATATGCCAATGACTAAACTTAATGCCTGTCTCCTAGACATAAAAACCTGGATGACTAATAATTTCCTATGTTTAAATTCTGATAAAACTGAAGCTATGATGATTGGCCCTAAACAGCTGACCAACACTCTACCCCTTCACCAAAACTCCACCTACGAAACATTGCTAAGGTTAGAAAGTTCCTATCCTTTGAGGATGCTAAAAAATGAATACACACATTTATTACTTCCAGGCTCGATTATTGCAATGCTCTGTTCTCTGGGTGTAGTAATACCTGTATCAAAAACCTACAACTAATACAAAATGCTGCGGCCCGCACACTCACCAGGACTAAAAAATATGAACATATCTCTCCTATCCTTGCTTCCTTACATTAGCTCCCTATTAAAAGTCGATTTGATTTTAAAATACTCCTCCTAACCTACAAAGCAAACATACAAATGGGTCTTTTGGGAGGGACTGCCTCTGCTGTTGCCCCTAGTTGCAAGGCATGGCAGCCACTGACCATCCCTGCCTTGGTGCTGGGTTGCCATGCATCATACCTTAGTTATGCTGCTATAGCCTAGCGCCGCCACACAAGCTTCATGTTTCATGCCATACAACTCTCTCTCTCTTTCTCTCTCTCTCAGCTCTCTCCCAATATTTATATATATTTATACACATATATGTATGCCCAAATTACACATTTGCTCTCTGATGTGTGAGCCTGGCCTAATTCACTTCTTCCTCTGTCCACAATTATCTCTGCTGAGCGTCATCCCTGCCTCATTCCGGTGGACTCCTCTCACCCTCCCCTCCTGAGTGGACTACAACAACACTACAGGAGGCCCATGTCAGGACCGACTCTCCATCATAGAGGCCTGTCCTGGATGCCCATGCTAGGCCCAACTCCCCTTCCTTGAGGCTTTGTGATTGACCCCCCCTTACAATGGCACTGTCAAATGGACCCTTACTGTTACCCCCATGACCCATCTCACTCCTTTGAGTTTGACACTATGTCTGGCCGCTGCTACATTGTCCAGCCATAATTCTTGATAAACACCTATAGACTGACTACCATGTAAATTAAAGTGGGATAATATTTTTTTATGAACTATTATGAGCCTTAGCTAAAACCATAGGCAACTTGTAGTCTGTCATGGTTACTACTGAATGTAATTTTTCTGCATGACCCCTGGCAGTTGGGTTAGCCCCTTGAGTCGTGGATCTGCCCAAAGTTTCTTCCTAGATTAACTGAACATAAGGGAGTTTTTCCTTGCCCCTGTTGCTCTTGGGTGCTCCTTCTGTGAAGCGCCACGAGACAATACTATTGTAAAAGGTGCTGTATAAATAAAACTAAATTGAATTGAATTGAACGCTTCCACTGCCACACCTCTGCCCCCTGGCGCGCCCCAACAACACCTCTGCCCCATGGCGCACCCCCCAACGCTTCCACTGCCACACCTCTGCCCCATGGTGCGCCCCGATGTCATCTCTGCCCCCTGGCACGCCCTGACGCCACCTAGGCCCCCTGGCGCACCCCAACGCTTCCACTGCCGGGAGTGGGATGAGTGAGGAGGGACAAGGGACAAGATCATGTCAGTGTGCCAGCAGGAGTTCTGGAAGTCTGACGGGGGCTTGGAAGGCTCAAGGGAAGATGTAGAGCTAGACTCAATTTTGCATCAAATAAAAAAATCTAAATCTATTTATTAACTGAATGAAATACAATTATCTTACGTTATGTCATGTTTCACATTTCTATCCCGACAACTCAAAAATGAAAAAGTGAATATACACTGCAGTCAAATTATGGGTGAATAATCCTCGGTGTACATAAAAATACCACAGCAATCTATTTTTCCCTCCTCAATGCAATAACAAACGATAGAGTAATTTGCGACATATGAAAGCCAGTCATTGATCCGGTGATCAATCATGACTCTGAGGTAGATGAGGATGTAGATGAGAGGAAAATGACAGGAGCTGCCTGTCTAAATACCTGTGACCACAAAGAACACCAACCACTCCTGCCACTAAGCAGTGCACACAAATCATCCAGTCCACATAAGAGTAAATATCCTGATTGGTAACATAACACCTCACCCCCTGGGATAGTTACTGATTACTGATTTTCTGTGTAGCCAGTCCAGTTTCTGTATATCAGCGCTATGGCAGAGCCCTCTTCAAATCTTCAAAGCTCATGTGAAAAATGAGCTCCTAGTAGAAGCCAGCTCTTTAAAGAGCTTTCCATCAAAGAATGATTCAAGGTACCTCTGCACCATCAGCAGAACTGGGGTTTAAATGTACTTGCTTTCCTGTCTTTGGAAGGAAAAAGTTATTCCAATGGAAACATTTGCATGTGGAACCTCTAATCAGTCAAAAGGACTGACAAATGACCTTTTTTTAGGAGCTCTGTACCTGGGCATGTTCAGGATACCCAGGCTGAGCCATGAATAGATGGGTGAGGGATATGTGTATGTGGTCTGTGTGTGTGTGTGTGTGTGCGTGTTTGGTGTTTGGGTGACAGGGGACGGGGGCAGTGCAGTGTGGCTCAGCAGAGGCCACGGCAGCAAACCTCAGTTATGTGCCCGTCGTTCCCTCGCTCCCTCCCTCCCTCCCTCGCTCCCTCCCTCCCTCCCATCCCTCTATTCATTTCATCTGCAGCCAAGCCTTCTGACTGCCTGAGTGCTCGTGAGCTGAGAGTGGAGCAGGAGAGCGGGGGCATTGTCCTCAGACACACGCTGAGGTTACGCCTGTAACTGACTGTGCACACAAAACACACATACACTACAGAGACTTTATATACAGAGGAAACGGTTTGACATTTTCCATAAAGCGGAAAGAGAATGTTTCTCTTCAAAGAGGAGGCTGTTTTGTTTTACTTTTCCTAAGCAATCAAAATCAGTTATGCTGCTCCTTAACACACAAAGTACCACGCTATCTCAAGTTCTACTACTGCTGATGACCCATAAACTATGTATGTCTTGTCACACTTGATTCATCCCACTAGTTTCAAATGGTCTCACTGCATCTGTGTGTGTGTGTGTGTCTGTGTGTGTGTGTATATATGTGTGTGTGTATGTGTGTGCGCATGTGTGTGTATGTATGTGTGTGTGTGTGCATGTGTGTATGTGTATGTATGTGTGTGTGTGTGTGTACGTGTGTGTATGTATGTGCATGTATGTGTATGTGTGTGTCTGTGTGCGCACGTGTGTGTATGAATGTGTATGTGTGTGTGTGTGAGAGAGTGTGTGTATGTGTGTGTGTGAGTGTGTGCATGATTGTGTGTGTGTGTGTGTGAGTGTGTGTGTGTGTATGTATGGTATGTGTGTGTGTGTGTGTGTGAGTGTGTGTATGTATGTGTGTGTGTGTGTGAGTGTGTGTATGTGTGTGTGTGTGTGTGTGTGTATGTCAATGCGCATGCGCCCTTTCCACTTGTCTGTTACCCCCACTACTGTACACCACCGGTCTCTACCAGTGAATTGAGTCACATAATGGTATGACAATTGGCCCCCCGAGGCCCCTTCACACACACACACACACGGACACACACACGGACACACACACACACGGCGATGGCATGCATATGAGAGAGCCCACCCGCATCTGTGCTCCACATGGGCCTTTAGGAGCTCTTTGCTCTGCACTGTCTAATGATAGGGGGCCAACCCGTGCCACGTGTGTCCTAGCATGCACCCTCACACACCCATATGGGAACAACTCTCACACACACACACACACGCACACACACACACATACAAACACACGCACACACACACACACACACACTCACACACACACAAACACACAGACACACACATGCACACACATGCATACACAGATGTACGCACGCGCACACACACACACACACACACACACACACACACACACACACACACACACACAGAGGCAGTGGGCCAATGCAGAGAGGTAAAATTCACACAACTAGCAGATAATTATGGCTAATTGATGAATTGCTGCAAGGTTATTTGGGTTAAAGAGAGGAGCATTAGCCACGGCTAATGGTCTGATTGGCTGAATCCCAATGCCTCCCCTAACCCTGACCCCTAAGACTTATACAGCATAAATCGGGGGCAGCTGTACTGGTTAGGGCTTCGGGGGTAAAACTGCAGGGTTGCCAACGCAGCCCCTGATCAGTAGATCTATGGCTAAAGTGCCCTTGAGCAAGGCACCTAACCCCTCACTGCCCCCTGGGCACCTAACCCTCACTGCCCCCTGGGCACCTAACCCTCACTGCTCCCTGGGCACCTTACACCTTACTGCTCCCTGGGCACCTAACACCTTACTGCTCCCTGGGCACCTAACCCCTCAATGCTCCTGGGCACCTAACCCCTCAATGCTCCTGGGCACCTAACCCCTCAATGCTCCTGGGCACCTAACCCCTCAATGCTCCTGGGCACCTAACCCCTCAATACTCCCTGGGCACCTAACCCCTCACTGCTCCCTGGGCACCTAACCCCTCAATACTCCCTGGGCACCTAACCCCTCACTGCTCCCTGGGCATCTAACCCCTCAATACTCCCTGGGAACCACTGTAGCTGGCAGCCCACAGCTCCAGGTTAGTGTGTGCCTCACCTCACTGTATGTTCACTGTGTGTTACACTAATTCACCATGGGGATAAATGCAGAGGCCTAATTTCCCTCACAGGAACAAAAAAGTATATATACTTATACCAATTCATACCAGTTAAATCTCTGAGGGTCCAGAGATTATAGATTAGGGCTTAGGAGACATTTGGATTCAGTCATTGTACGCAAGCAACAGAAGTCCCCTGTCAAAGGCATTAGAAAAGGCTACAGATTTGTATGTGCACATTATCCAGGTCCAATAAAGGACAGTGTGCTACTCATCGCTATGCGCTGATGGCCCTTGGAAGGCATACACCAATGCATGCATTTTATGCACAATGAATCTTTAGTTGACCTGAGTTTACAGGCTATAGAAACATCACTGTGGTTTAAAGTGAAAGTCTTGGCCTGTGAATGATCTTACTTGGTCATAAATGCTTTAAAAATATTCCTTGTTTGTTTGTTTGTTGCCTAGATACAAACATCAGGTCGGCGGGCAGAAAAAGAGCAGTGCTTAAAAGTTCTGAGTTCTGACACTGAAAAGGTCTGCCATGTTACCCAGACAAGACAAGATAAACAGACAGTGGACATGCAGGAGGACCTGGAAAACAGAATTAAGCCCTGAGGTTAGACGATGTGCACATTGCTTTTCCAGTGCAGGGTCCCTCTAAGCAGCCTCACGGGAGAGGACGACCAGGGCAATAATCCTGGCCACGCAACCACTAATAGAAACCTAAGCAGGCCATATTTCTGGACTGGGGGAATAACTCTGCCATATTTCCCCAGCTTCTGACAGCTCTCACCCATCAATCACCCTGTCTGTGGGCACCCCAGACACAGTAGCACCACCACCACCACCACTAGTTTACAACTGAGACAACAAGCCCCACTAGGCCTGATCGGAGAGCAGTGAACAGGCAGCAGCTGAGGTCTGTGGATATGCAGGAGGATCTGTGGAATGCAAACGCTCCTGCATTCTTCCGCACTGAACTGCAAACTGTGCAGCAGTTTGAACTGAAGAAGAACACAAAGACATCCCAAAAAGTCTGTCAATTCAGATGTACAACGTGCCTCAGGAGGCACACTTTATGGAGACCTGGCCAAGTGTTGATCACATTTTAAATGCAAGAACTGTCCTTATTTGGATTTCAAAGCAGACACTGCAAACCGCTGCATGAGTGTAAGTGACACACGCTACGGCATCAGGACTGGAGCACCAACTCGGGTCACCGTGGTGATGGTGACAGAGGCATGGCAGGCCACGTTTGGCCCCGTCGTAAAGAGGCCTCGTCAAACAGAGCAGCGCCCACAGAAACACCACGCTGGGCACGCTGCCAGGGGCCGAGCGAGCGAGCGAGCGAGAGAGAGAGAGAGCGGACGGCTGGCTGGATTACACCCCCAGTGCTTGTAAACTGGGTTGAAATAGCACTAACACTGCTGCTGTTAAAGCACACTGGTTTCTTCTCTCTCCCTTCTGTGTGTGTATGTGTGTGTGTGTGTGTTACAGGGAATGGTTCACACAGGGAGAAAGTAACTCAAGGTGCTGACAAAACAAGTGTGTGTCATACTGAGACAGCACCATACTGAAGGAGCAGCAGGGTTTGGATGTGCAGAGCGAGTACACATCAGACCTGTCTGCTTTCCAGAATGGAGAAGAAGCAATACTGTCATTCTTGTAAAAACACACGAGACTCAGTCCTGGCTGACAAAGAGCTTACACACAGCCAACGCTAATGCTCTTTAATCGAAGAACTGCGAACAAACCCAAAGCTTTTCTACACAGAAAGTCAAAATAAGTTCAGCCAAAGCACTCACGTCAAAACACAATAACTGACAAAATAACAATTTTAACTACCAACAAAAGTCATAACCCCACACGCTGGGCTGTCCCTCCTCCAGCGGGGACAGAGGGAGTCAGGGCCACTCTGTGCCACCGTGCCCAGGCAAGGTGAGGGGTCGGCAGGCTTACCTGTGCCCAGGGCCTCCCCAGGAGCAGCGTCTGGACCCAGAGCAGCAGCAGCAGTGCCAGAGCGGACAGCATTCTCACTCAGAGCCGTGTGACCCCCGCAGCCCGTCAGCCAGCCAGCCAGCCAGCCAGCCAGAGCCCAGAGCCCAGAGCCCAGAGCCCAGAGCCCCAGCACCACTCAGCACCAATCAGCACCACTCAGCACCACTCAGCACTCCACGCTCCACAAGTCCAGCAGCAGCTCCTGGATGTCTCCTTCTGCCGCTCACACTGTCACTCCCCTGTCTCTTTCCTTCTTTCTCTTTCTCTCTTCCTCTGTCCCGCCGTCCCTCACTCACTCGTTCACCCTACCCCTTCCCTCTTCTCCTCTCTCTGTCTCTCTCTCTCTCTCTCTTCCTGCGCTTCTGTCCTCTTAGCTTTAACTGTACCACCGATTCAGTGCCAGCTCCCTCGCTCTCTATCCCTCTTTCTCTCTCCTCTCTCCCTCTCCCTCTCTCCACCACTCTTTCTATCACTCCCTCTCAGACTCCCTCTCTCTCTCTCTCCCTCTCTCTTTCTCTCTCTCCTCCTCTCCCTCTCTCCTCTCTCCCTAGTCTCCACTGTACGTCTGAGTGACGCCAGGCTCTCTAGGCACTGGCTTGTAAACTGAGCCGGGGGAGGTACGCAGCGCTGGTGGGGGAGGCTTTTGCGCTTCAGAGAAGGGAGAGGAAAGAGGGATGAGAGAGGATGATGGAAGAAGAGAAAGAGAGAGAGGGGGAAATGAGAAAAATGCCAAACTAGAGGATAAGTAAGTGTAGAGATGCCACAGCTAGATGAGGGTAAATACAGAGAAGAAGAGGAGGAATGAGGATTGAAGAGTTGAAGCATTTCTGCGGAGAGAGAGAGAGAGAGAAGAAAAAGCAAGATAGAGAGAAGGGGGGAGAGTGTGTGTGAGAGAGAGAGTGAGTCTGGGAGAGGCTGTCCAAGGAGGGGAAGCCCAAGGGGCCATAATAAACATCAGGATGCAGTGCCGATGCTGATCTTGCAGAGATGTCAAATCGAGCTGCAGCAACAGTTACCACAGCTGTCCAACCATATCAATACTGTCCCCACACCACCCCTCGTCAAAGCGCACAGAACTGTTTTACTGCGTGCCACGTCGTGAACTCGGAAAGAGCTGAGTGTGGCCAAAAAACGGAGGAGAGGAGAAGAAGAAAAAAGAGAGAGAAAGACTGCGCTCATCATATGGTTTTCCTATTGCTGGCTCTATTGTTTCCACAACATTAAACCCTAATTCTTCAAGACACATTGGAGTGGCTCTGGCCGCGTGTCCAGCCGCATATAAAGTTATACGGCCAAACCGAAAGCCCAGAGGAGCAGCTGGCGGTGGTGGTCGGTGGACATGCAGTGCTTTCCTGCAATCTGCCTGGAAGATGACGGAGAGGTGCTGACACAGATTCTCCCATCTGATGTGGTTTTGGGGAGACCACAACAAGCAGACATGCTGTATCAAATGTAAAAGGATCAGCACAAGTCCGAGGCAACCTCCACAGCTTCATTCATTCAGCTGCCCCTGCCTAAACATGTGTATGTCTTTCGCAGGTGTGTGTGTGTATGTGTTTGTGTGCTTGTGCTTTATGTCTTTATGTGCATATTTATGCTGAGTTATGGACACAAATGTGAGTGAGTGTGTGTTTGTGTGTGTGTGAAAGTTTGTCTTTGAAGGTGTATTCATGTGCATTCATATGTGTAGTGTGTATTCATAATGCTTCAGCTTCATGTTTCAGTGTGCGTGTGACTGTGTGCATGTGCGTGTGTGTATGAGAGAGACAGCGTGGAAGAGAGAGAGGAGAAAGGGTGTGTGTGCAGCGTGCATTGTATGTGTGTGTATGTGTGACCAGGCTGATTACGCTCTGGCATGCTCAGCATCAGGCAGTAAGTGCTCCACCCTCACCCTCTGGCTACAGGTGTCCTGGCACTATCAGTGACGCCTGCCTGCCTCAGCTCAACAGCCTATTAGTACGCGACACATGGCTCGACTCACTGACAAGCCTGGCAGGACTGCTGACTGACCCATCAGCGAGATGAGATCACAGCGCCCCAGACAGCCATTTATTCATTGGCTCTGTATGCCGCACGCCGCCAAGAAAGAAGCTTTGGAAAACTGGGCTCATCACTCCGCCTGGGGGGACGGAGGCGGTCATAACCGAGGTGTAAAGGCTGCGCTGGGATAAAGGCTTTGAATTGGGAAGAAGCTGTCATGCTAAGGACACCTGGTCCTGCAGGCTGACTGGCAAGGGCTGTGTGCTGAGCTGAGCTGAGCTGAGCTGAGCTGAGCTTAGTCTGGGGAGGGTGGGAGGTAGAATGGAGCACTTGCTGTGCTCTCCGTGACGGACAGGATGGAGGTGGACTCAGACACAGAGCAGCGAGGTGTGACCCCTGACAGCTGCTCATGTCTGGAGGTGTGGGAGGACTTGTCCAGAGCACGCTTCGTTCCGCCTGGGTCTCCATAAAGCCAGAGGCATCTCACAGTCTCACGGCAATGATGAACATCCCTGATCTGTGTCCAGTCATCCAATGAAAGCATATACTTGTGTCTCTCTAATGCTACTCTTGTGGCTGTGCTGGGGTCAGTGAGTGACCCGGAAGTGGATCGTTCCCTCTTGGCTTGCACAGCTGCAACCTACAGATCTCCAGCATTCAGTCAATCTCCAAGCCAAACTCGCCTTCACACCCACACACTGTGCTGTGTCTCCATGGTGCGTCTTAAGGGCGGTGCTGCAGGTGGCTTGCGGTGTCTTACACCGTGTTAAATAAAGACTCTCCAATGCTAGATCACAGACAGGCCAAATCCTGGGCAGGCCCTAGGGCAAGTGGCTCATTCCCAGCACAAGATTACTGAGTAAATCACCTACTGGCCCCATTTCACTTCCTGTTCTGCGGTCGCCCTAGAAACCCTGGTCTGGACAAGCAATACTCGTTCCCACTCAGAGATCAACAGATAAAACTGAACCACCACAGGACTTACAAAGGTGTGTGTGTGTGTGTGTGTGTGTGTGTGTGTGTGTGTGAGGCGGCCTGGTGGGCACGGGGCACAGCCACACCTACCTACTTTCATCTGGCTGTGTCAGAAATCCTCTCGCCTTGCACTAACAGACTGTGGCTGCAATGGGAGATGAAACTATACTGAGAAGAGAAAAAAAAAATATGCATTTTTCTCTCACAAGTATCTGGGATACGTATTAGCTG
>PYXC01000860.1:742500-805000 GCA_015244755.2 Tenualosa ilisha
CACAGCAGGAGCAGAGGAGTCTGGGACTCGAGCTGCACTTTCACACACTGTCCCTTAACAAAGCAGTTCACCTGTCTCTCACGTACACCATGACCCAGTGAGAATCCTCAGCCGTGGCCTGGCGTGGGAGATGGAGAGAGTGGCTCTTTGCTCTGTGCCAGCCATATTTCAGAGCTCCTGCCCCGCCCCCCTTCCCCGCAGGTCTGTGGCTCCCCCCGCACTGGGAATGCCTAAAACAGACGCAGCTGTGCTTGGAGCGAGGGAGACGAGAGCCCGGAGGAGAATAAAGAAAGAAGAGAAATGAGCAGAGCAGAGGATGAGGAGAGGAGAGGAGGAGGAGGAGGAGGAGGAGGAGGAGCAGGGGAAGGGAGGTGAAAGAGGGTCATAGAGACTTTAAGGCAAAAAGGCAGAAGATGAGGAAAAAAATGAGAGAAAGAGAGAAGAGAGTGTGAAGAGTGAGGTCGATAGGAGTGAATAAGAAGCAATGAGTGAAAAACAGGAGATGAGATGACAGCGTACAAGTCTAACTAATATAGACAGGAAACATTAAGAGGAGAACAGAAGAGGACTGGGGAAGCACTTTAAATTTAAATGCACATACGGTCGAGCCTTAATTACCTCTTGTTATATTTGTTTGAATTAGGCTTGGCGTAAGTATTAGTTGAGGCCCTGGATAAATCAAACCTCACAAAGATGGGGGACAAAGATCACCAAACTGTAGTTCCCACTAGCCTGTAGGAAAATATCAGAAATGTGAGCCAACGAACTGAGCCATGGGCTACAGCAGGTGGAGAACCCTGATTGAGTCTTCTCGCCTGGCTGAGCGAGTGGGTGTGTCAGCCAAGCATCTGGCACGACAGTCATCACCACACGTGAAGAAGAAAGTTTCTGTTTAGCACTAGAACTTTAGAGCCTTATGAATGAAGGTAGAACAGGACTATGGGGTCGACGTCTTCTTCAGTGTCCTCAGGCTGCTCTGACAGTGAAGCCGATGATTTCTTTTATGATACAGGTACGATTATTACTGTCGTTTATTTAGGCCTGTATAAACTAGTATAACGTTAACCCAGCTAAATGCATCGTCAACTAATAGTATAATGCTAAGTTAGTACGCCTCTGACTAGCTAAACAGTTGTTTCCTGTGTTCAGGCTCATCGTCTTCTTGGGAGACGTCCTCCCCCTCGCCACCCTCAAGTTGCGCGGAGAGGTCTTCAAGTGAATCAGAAGTGTTTGATTCTGAAGTACTGGTGGATGATCTGGTGTTTTATACAAGTAAGCAGGATGCTACTGACTTGACCGCCAACGTTAAAGCCGAACATGGCGTTTCCGAGCACAACAGGCGTGACTCGGCACGCCAATCACCTCAACTAGCGACAGTTCTCCTGCTTTGAGTAGCAAAAATGAAATTGTGGTTAAGCATGAAGACTCAAGTTACGTTAGTCTCAGCTGTGTGTGTATGCATGTGTATACATGCTATTTTATCACCAGGCAAAAGTGGCAAATTGTGCTATTGGCAGGGCAGGCATGGTCTAGCATTAGCTAGGCCTTTTCAGCTAGCTAGCCAACTGCTGCTGGGTGAAAGATAGACTGTCCCGTTATAAGGACAGGTGGAAGACAAAGTCCTCTCAGTCACACCCACTGAGAGCAGCAGAAAAGTTACTGTGGTAAACCTTGTTGTGAGCAGCAATGTCTTTAGCTTATCTCTATAGACAAAGAGAAACTAAAGAGCTCAAGAGGGCTTTTTTTCTGTTTGATTAGATTAACTGATGGATAATGAGAGTGAGGTTGTGAAGCCCACTCGCAGACAACAGATAGGACTGGTACAGATATAAGCAATGGACCAAATGCATTCACGCCATTTCAGTTTGTGCAGAGTCAGGCGTCTCAATAGGCGTGAGTTTGCTTCCTGGTGGGCTGATACTTTCTGTAAAGTTTAAACTATTGGGGCTTCAACCCTTTGTTACTGCAGTATGGTTGTGATGGCGCTTTCAGCCCTCCCACAGAGGACATGGACCTGTCTTTGTGTGCTGTCCACAGGGAGGGGAAAAAAAGCATTTGAGGAAACCTAAGTCTTTTATTGAGAGAGTTCTCTGATGCAGTATTGGAGGCAAATGCAATACTGAACTGAAGTACTTGGCAGCGCTGCCTGGCTAATTAAGCTAAGCTAACCAAGAATCATGTCTTGTACTTGAATTTGTTCAAGTTAGTCTAGAAATAATTTCTGCTCTAGCCACAGATGCTCATCAGTTGGCCAGACTTAATCACATTTTGGAATTGCTGGTTCGGCCTGCTTTTGCTATTACACTGATGACATTCTTTTGTTTTTTGCTAAGTTTCAACATTGCCACCATACAGAGAAAAAGTGACCGTGAGGAGTCGGCTCAAGAGGAGAATGAACCAGGCACCTCAAGAACAAAACTACGAAGTTGCTGACCACAACAGCTGGAGAGGGCTCGACCACGAAACATTCTTGAACCCTGGAGCTTTGATCGGAAGCGTTGGCACAACTTCCTCCTCATCCAGCCAAGTGGCCTGTTCGACATCGAGTTACTCCGAGACTCCAGCAACCTCTGACGTCCCCAAGGTGTCTCCCAGCGAGTCGGAGGGGAGTGAGGCTAGTGATTTAGTGTCTGATGCAGCAGGTAGGAGAATACCTACACTGCCTGTTGTTAGCGCTCTAACAGCCTTGTTTTACACTTGCTGCTTGTATACAGAGCACTGGGTAAGGATAAAGACCCACAGGGCTACGCTGGTTATGTTATGGAAGCATTACGTTAAGTCAAGTCAGAATATATTTAGAAGACTGGGCCCATTTTCATTAAGAATCTAAAGGCTAAAAGTAGCTCCTAGCAGGTGAATTGAGGAGAAATTCAAACTAAAAATAATGGGCCTGTCTTTAACTATTAAAAGTAGCACCTTATTCAGGAGAAACTCCTAAAAATAATGGGCCTGTCTGTCGTAACTACTAAAAGTAGCACCTAATTCTGGGACAGCTTAGAAGTAGTCCAGCTCAGAGGCATCCCATCTCCTTTTTTTGCAAGTCGCTTTGGATAAAAGCATCTGGTAAGTGCATAAATGTAAATATAAATATGGAGCTGTGCTGAGATCACAGACTCCAAATGAAACTGTAACAGGATACACTGGGGATGGACAAAGTATCTTTGTGTCCTTTTAAAAATCCATTCATGATGCGTTTGCATAGATATGAAGTAGACTAATTGAATTGCATCCCTTGTAAGCTTCATATTTATTCCCTGATGATGGATAACTCGCATATGTGACTTCGCATGCGCATTTCAAAAGATTTCAGACATGCGCCATACAAACTGTTGGCTTCGGATGTTTTATGAATTGGTCTTAGTAAGTAAGGAGTCTGGACTGGACTCTGGATCACTTCTAAGCTGCCTCAGACTTAGGCTCTACTTTTCAGCGCAAAATTAGGAGTCCTAAAGTTATGACTGACGCCCATTACGTGTGGGAGTTTCTCATAAATTCACCTGTCCTACTTTTAGCCATAAGATTCTTTGTGAATACAGGCCCTGGTATATATCTTATTTTATTTTGTTTTTTTTTAAGAACTTTTGTGCTGTGTAGTCTGTTTCACTGATTATAGTAGGAGCTAATCGTTTCGGCAGATGTATCTTTGACTGCAGTAATGTAGTCAGTGTAGCCTTTCTGTAACTCCTGATTTTGTAACAGCATTGCTAAACTAACTGCTGACTAACTAACTTACTGCTCTTTTTTGTCAAGTATTGTTAACTCCCCAGAGGAAGAGGGTTCGAAGGACGTCCGAGGAGGAGGAGGAGGAGGAACAAGACCAGCCTGGAGCCAACTGACTGGAGCCACACTGAGGGACTTGTTCAGGGACATGACCCATCTTCAGAACATGACCTGCCTACTCCAACAAAGTAACCAGTAATTCAGTAACAGATGCCTGTCACGCAGCCTTAATATCCTCTTTTCTCACACACGTGGAGACGGCAGGAACCACACCATCACCGTGACCAGAGACCGGGCTCCTCTTTCATGCGCTTTCTCTTCAAGGCCTGCACTATTTTTATTTGTTTATCATGTATTGAGTACACAATGGAATGTGCGCCATAATTTGTTGTGGTCAGTTTGTGTGTCATTTAATCTTGTCCTTAAGCTCCTATGCCTGCAAGCTGCTTAACGTTCACCGAACCCTAAAGACTTGCACAGCTAATTTGTGTGTGTTTATAGAGTAGGCAATTGTTTGCTCTCTTTTGATGTGGTCATGAGAAAATGCTAATTCTTTTTTTGTCCAAAATGCATTGCAGTTTTGAAGGTGGACCAAAACTAAATAAACACACTGACATTGTTCATGCGTGTGCTCCAGCAAAACACTGTAACTATAAGTGCATAAAGTATGACAACATAACTAAATACTAAATACACTTAAACCTACAACATCAAGCCCCCTATTTACAGTGCAAACATTGTAGATCATAGTGAGATAGCCAAGACTAGGCCAAGTGAACAGCATTGGAAACCCAGAACTCTGCTTCCACATGTAGCTGTGCAAATGTCACTCACTGAAGAAAGCGCTTTGCAAGACATGGTTCTGCTGGCATTGCAGTCACTGTAATTACAGTAGGTCAGTTTCGGACTGAAAACATTGATCTAAGCACAGCATCCAACAGAGAGCAGCTGCACATATTTTCTCCTGTGTTGTATGAGGCATTACAAATCCTTTCAGCCTTCCAGGAAAATGCTTCCATTTTCAAAAAAAAAAAAAAACCATCTCCGGAGATCTATTTGCCTTTATTTTGACTGGACAAGGTAAAAATGAAGCAGTGTGTTTTGGGTAATCTTCTGTGTAAAGCTGAGTGCAAACTAGCACTGAACTCCATTTGGATGAAGACACACCAACAGTGCAGTGAGTCCTGTTTGGAGAAGGGGGGGGTTGGGGGACCACTAGGGGTTCAAAGGTCTGGGCTTTTATTTTGGCGAACACCTCTGTTATATGGGTTAATGGTGCGGATCATGTACAGAAAAAGCTTGCATGCACACATCGGAAAAAATACTACGCAAACATGCAGGAAGCATACTGTACATGTGCATTGTGTATAGAGAGAGAGAAGCATATACTCTTTCACATACACGCTCACTCACACACATATTGGAAGAGTGTAATATCAAAAAGAGCTCTCTTTGCCAGATTGATTTCTCCCTGTTTAGGATGGTGCGTCTCCGGCTGAAACTCGGTCAGAGATCACCTTTTAAAAACACACACGCCCTTCTCAAGTGCGCTTGTCTGGCACGGCTACTGGGCTCTCAGATTTGTGGAATCCCCTGCATAAAGGGCCCTTTCTTCCAGCCCTGTATTGCTAGCCGCACTGAACTGCTCTACGATACTTGGGCTTTTTTCCCCTCTGTCTCTCGCCGTGGCTCCGGGCCGGGTTTTACTCCTGGCATAGCTCTGGCAGAGGCCTGTGGAGTGCTACACACACACACACACACACAAGCTTGCCTCTCCAAAGTGCTCTCACCCCAAGAGCAATCACAGAGCTGGTGCTTCTGAATCATGGCAAACGCTAAGTCTTTCCACTTTTACTACACAAAGGGGAAGCCTTAAAAAAAAAAAAAAAGCCTTGTTAGCCTCAAAGTGCCCATATGAATCCAGGTTTCTATTACACAGCCTCCTCTCCCATCGCAACTACATTACTTATGGGCTCCGTCTGCTGATCCAGATCCAAAAGACATCAAGGGATGTTGGCTCCCTATTTTCTTAAAATGATTCAAACAATATGTGCATGGCAGTG
The DNA here is from genome assembly GCA_015244755.2 of Tenualosa ilisha. Classification (NCBI taxonomy): domain Eukaryota; kingdom Metazoa; phylum Chordata; class Actinopteri; order Clupeiformes; family Clupeidae; genus Tenualosa; species Tenualosa ilisha. The sequence goes on from PYXC01000860.1 coordinate 748,284, forward strand.
TGCCGCAGTGAGCTGATCAATTATTTCCTAAGTGCCTGCGGGGCTTGAGCGCTTACACACACAATGATGCTTAAATGCTAAACCAATATCTCGTTCTTTCAAAGAAAACACAGGAAAGGGCCCGTAAAAAGCAGCCGCTCAAACTGAAATCTTTACCAGAACATGGCTGATTTGAAGACCAGCCTCTCCCTCCAGCTTTTCCACTCTTGTGCCACACACCACGAGGATGCATAACACACCACACGCATCCTCTTTCTCACACACTCACACACACACACACCACTCTATGCTAGAGTGACCACAGATCGCTTCAGTTCAGCATTTCGCAGATGGTGTGTAATGCCATTGACACACACAGGTGAGGAGAGACCCAGGGTGTGTATACAGGCAGGCCAAGCAATACATAATAAAGTTCCTGTTCCCATTTCACCTGTCCTCAATCTAGTAAAAGAAAGACTTTTACACAGAACTGCTTTGATGGAGTCTGTCCATGATGTATGAAGCAGTGTGAGTGTGAGTGAAGCGTTGTGAGTATCCATTGCTCATCTTGAACAGATGTGAAACCTCACAGTGAGTGGAGGGTGACGTTAAAGGAGATATCTGGTGTGAATCAGTCCACAGTCCTGTTGTTCGAGGTTCGAGTGCAGTCTAGGAAAAAGAACCAGCAAATTTGATACGACACAGACTGAATAGCAATGGCAGCTTACTATCAAACAGGGCACAAAAACTCAGTTGCAGTTTCAATTTCCAATTCCCCATTCAGTTAACATTGACTGCCTGTTCGCTATTAGGTGTTATGTTATGTATAATTTGCTGGTTCTTTTTTCTATAGACAGAACTTGGTAACCTCGAGCAACAGGGCTTTGGTATAATTCAAACCAGATTTCCCCTCACACACACACCAGCCCAAAATCTACACTGAAGAGGTCTTCACCCGGGCCATTGTAAGGGTTGTGTTCAGCTATCTAACAGCTGACTTGATTCTCTCCAAGCCCATGGCAACCAACAACAAGTTCGTTTTACTGCTAATGGGCCTCTTTAGGAGCCAGACCTGAGGTGTTTGAGGCATATGCCCTCAGCAAACTGGTCCTCAACTCCTCACCTGACTGACTGGTGTTTGGCCGAGGAAGCCAGCTCACAGTGGAACGGGGGTATTCCAAGACGGTGGTGAAGTGAAAAACCAGGGCAAGTTAAGCCTGTGGTGGTACTGGTAAACCTGCTAATAGAGGAGCCTGGAGTTGTCATTCTGTTAATTACACAAAGCCAGTAGGCTAGTCTATTAGCAGGTTTACCACTTTCTCCAAGTTAACTTACCAGGTTTATCACTGAACCATCTTCTTGGAATACCACCCAGGTCTGACCCCGAGATGCATTCTAATTCACTTAAGCGTAAGTGTGAACATTACTGCAGTCAGATTCACAGGCACATTGGCAAAGACAAAAGTTCTACATGAACACACTGGGCTGTGAGATAAATGGTGGGTTGCCATGTTGATACAAAATCCTTCAAACTGAAGTGCAGAAGAACCCTGCTCACCCCAAACATTCAGCACTGTTTGCTGAATTTGGATGCACCTCCCATGCTACCCCAGACCTGCACGTCTATGGCAGTGAGAGCCAGATTCCTTTTTAATTGCGGAGGATGGGTGTGGGCAGGGAGGAACTCACAAAAATAATGTAGTACATGAAATGAGAAGTTTTAGTTTTTATAGTACAGTATGATTCTCAGGTTTGCACAATATTTACATGGCAAAATCCTGCAGTAGTCTCTATTTCAGTCTTTCTAGAGGTACAGTCCATATTTAGCCACGTATGTGACTACAGGAATGCCACTTCTTGGACATATATCTCTTGGCCCAGCAGATCTTTGCAGAAACAAACCACCCATCTACAAGCAAACCTATGGTGATCCTATTAACACAATGGAATATCACATTCTTCATGAAGGCAAGTGACAGGGGCCATAAACTGCTGGAGTCCCAGCGGTATGACTGTTGGTGTAATTCAAGCCTTGTATAACATTAACCCCGTGAAAAGCTCTGTGATTTAGACAGGCTATCCACTGAGAGACGCAACACTGTGAATGAACAGGAAGCCCAGGTCAGAAAGACCTCCTAATGAAGTTAACACACCAAAATATCTTAATACTTAATGACCACTTACTATAGCAAGCAGAGCTGTTACCACAGGTTTTTCTTCACTTCTAGAATATTCCAGACATTTTCCCTAACTGTTGCTGCCATGCACACTGCACATGAAGCACACTATGCATTGTGCCTCACCATGTGACAAATACACACACATCTCAAAAACAGCACAAAGATCTGTGGCATTCAAGGCATCTTAAAAACACTTGATCCCATTAAACAGCTCAGGGAGAGAGAGAGAAAAAGAGAGACAATCTTGGTTGTCTCTGGAGAAGTCCCCCCCCCCCCCCCCCCAACACCTCGCTAAGGCCCCCCTGTCCAAATATCCTCTGTCCAAATAGTTGGGCTGATTATCCTTCTTGGGGGGCGGGGGGGGGTTTACACAGTAAACTGATTGTTTCCCTGGCTAGCCTACTCCAGGCCTGACGCTATGTTTGCTGTGAATGGCTTGCCCTGATGCTATGTTTGCTGTGAATGGCTTGCCCTGATGCTATGTTTGCTGTGAATGGCTTGTCCTGATGCTGTGTTTGCTGTGAATGGCTTGTCCTGATGCTATGTTTGCTGTGAATGGCTTGTCCTGATGCTGTGTTTGCTGTGAATGGCTTGTCCTGATGCTGTGTTTGCTGTGAATGGCTTGTCCTGATGCTGTGTTTGCTGTGAATGGCTTGCCCTGATGCTGTGTTTGCTGTGAACGACTTGCCCTGAGATAGGCCACATGCTACGAATCCTTCTTTCACTATGTCAGCCTTCCACCCAGGCTTCGGCCATTCTTTTCCCTAAAGTAATGGCCTACCTAAGCCATAGAGGTCAATAGCCCATTTTAACCCCCCCCCCCCCAATAGAGATTGATTTGACCCCTGACCAGGAAGTGATCCAGTAGTCAGTGAGAAACAGTGACAGTGACAGAGACTGTGACAGAGACAGTTAGAGACTGAGAAACAGCAAGACACAGTGTGAAACAGTGAGACACAGTGAGAAACAGTAAGAGACTGTGAGAAGTAGTGAGATATTGAGAAACAGTGAGAGACTGTGAGAAACAGTGAGAGACTGAGAAACAGCGAGACACAGTGTGAAACAGTGAGACACAGTGAGATGAAACAGTGAGAGACTGGAGAAACAGCGAGACACAGTGTGAAACAGTGAGACACAGTGAGAAACAGTGAGAGGCTGTGAGAAACAGTGAGAGACTGAGAAACAGCGAGACACAGTGTGAAACAGTGAGACACAGTGAGAAACAGTGAGAGACTGTGAGAAACAGTGAGAGACTGTGAGAAACAGTGAGAGACTGAGAAACAGCGAGACACAGTGTGAAACAGTGAGACACAGTGTGAAACAGTGAGAGACAGTGAGAAACAGTGAGAGACTGAGAAACAGTGAGAGACTGTGAGAAACAGTGAGAGACTGAGAAACAGCGAGACACAGTGTGAAACAGTGAGAGACTGTGAGAAACAGTGAGAGACTGTGAGAAACAGTGAGAGACTGAGAAACAGTGAGAGACTGTGAGAAACAGTGAGAGACTGTGAGAAACAGTGAGAGACTGTGAGAACAGGTGAGAAACAGCGAGAGACTGAGAAACAGCGAGACACAGTGTGAAACAGTGAGAGACTGTGAGAAACAGTGAGAGACTGTGAGAAACAGTGAGAGACTGTGAGAAACAGTGAGAGACTGAGAAACAGCGAGACACAGTGTGAAACAGTGAGAGACTGTGAGAAACAGTGAGAGACTGAGAAACAGCGAGACACAGTGTGAAACAGTGAGAGACTGTGAGAAACAGTGAGAGTGCTGAGATGGGCCCCTGCTCTTCCACTCAGGATACGACCCTACTACAATCCTCACTCCCGGGAGCCCCCCCACTCATTAACGCATGAACCAAACGAGCGCAATCGCTCATTATAATGTGCCCACATATCAAGGTCCCTCTTCTCCTCCGCCTCTTTTATCATCATGCACCCCCACCTCCTGTTTTTCTCTGTGCTCCTGCGTTTCTTTCCTGGAGATGTTCCAAAGCTCTCTGCATCCTTTAACAGCTGGATATAAGACTGGGCTGCATGGTGATGAGAGGCAGCGTGAGGTGTGGTGGTGTCTGGTTGCGTTTAATGGCAGAGTATGGATGGGCTTTTGTCTGTGCTCCAGCAGGTGATATGGGCTCTGAGGACAGCACACCTGGACCGCTGGGGCGAAGCAGAGCAGTGTCTCAGGCTCAGAGCTGGACACCACACACACACACACTCACACACACACACACTCACAGACACACACACACACAGGACAGCACACGTGGATCGCTGGGGCAGAGCAGTGTCTCAGGTTTAGGGCTGGCCACCAGAAGAGCTCCTGCATAATCACCTGATACATGAGGCTCCTGAGGCCTTGCTTATGCAAAGCAATTAGATGCCCTAGCACAGTCTGACTTACTATTTCTGACGATACAAGGAGACGCCTTGCAGTAAAGAACAGTAAAAATTAGTAGCCAAAAGCCATAAACTGAACTGAAACCACTGTTTTGAAACCATTCCTATTCTGACATATTACATCAAGTATAACTAATCAATCTTGTTGCAATGTTTTGTTCAGCAGTATACAGTATTTAAAGTGAAGCCTGACTGCTGTTTAGTAGACACCTTTACAGAAAACAACACAGACTAGCAGCGTGAGTGATGACACTCAGCGGATGAACATAAAGAGACCATCATCACATCCATGATCATCATGATCATTCTCTACAACCATGATCCATACAACAATGATCTTTGCATACATGCTTCTTAACACTTTACACCCTGCCTGTGTATGCTGCCAGAACAGACCCATTTGATTAAATGTGTGTGTGTGTGTGTTTATGTGTGTGTGTGTGCGTGTGTGGGAGCCGCCAAAACAGGCCTGTTTGACTAAACGTGTGTATGTGGGTGTGCGTGTGCATGTGTCTGTATCTGTGTATGTGTGTGTGTGTGTGTGTGTGCACATGTGCATGTGTCTGTGTGTGTGTGTGTGTGTGTGTGTGTGTGTGTGTGTGTGTGCATGCGCACCGTGAACCATACCTGACATGTTCATAAACATTTCCAGCAATCACAGATCTCTTCTGCAACATGTGCACAAGGCAGCTATTGCTGCCAGGACCTCAAAAATAAAACTGAAAAAACATGCACACACCATTGCATGCAAACACACACACACACACACAGACACACAAACACTCACATAGACGCACACACACACACACACACACACAGATACAGACAAACACACTTGGCCTGATGCAACCATGCATGCCAGTGTATACATAACTCTACCTTAAACAGTTGTGTCAGTCATGCTGTGGATACTAAACCCATTGACATATGTGATCACACTCCAGTTAACGTTTAACGTGAACACAAACTACACTCTTGATGTGAACGTGAACACAAACTCCGCTCTTGATGTGAACGTGAACAGACACCACACTCTTGATGTGAATGTGAACACACACTCCGCTCTTAATGTGAACACACACCACACTCTTGATGTGAACGTGAACACACACTACACTCTTGATGTGAACGTGAACACACACCACACTCTTGATGTGAACGTGAACACACACTCCACTCTTAATGTGAACATGAACACACACTACACTCTTGATGTGAACGTGAACACACACTACACTCTTCTCATGTATCTTTGTGCAACATTAACAGTGGAGTCTGATGCACACATACATGACAGCATATTGAATGTATGCACACACATTTTCCTCTTTTCTCTCCCAACTCTTTCTCTCTCACACACAAACTCACACACACACACACACACACACACAAACTCCTACACATCACCCAAACTCCCCTTCCACCCCATTTCCCTAGGCAATGGTTCTAGCCGCTCCTGAGCTCATACCCAACCCCAGAGCCACACCAGGGGACCTGCCCTCGTTCTACACAGAGAAAGCACGCAGGGTCCTGCGCTGAGCAAACAGATCTGGCAACTCTGCTCTCCATCTCTCTCCACCACTCCATTTCTCTTATTCCTTTCTCTCTCTCTACCGCTCAATCTCTCTTCTCCCTCCTCCCTCGCTCTCCACCACGCAATCCCTCTTTCTCCCTCCTCTCTCTACCGCTCAGTCTCTCTTTTCCCTCTTCGCTCGCTCTACCATTCCACCCCCCCCCTCTCTCCTTCCCCATCTTTGTCTCACACACATACTGGATTCATCCTGTTTTTGTTCTCTCTCCATATTTCTCCACCTTCTGGCTTCGGCCTCTACAGCTTTGAATAACACCTCCTGTACATACACACACACCCCAGTGAAAATACTGCCGAGGGAACTGTGTGTATGTGTGTGTATATGTGTGTGTGTGTGTGTGTGTGTGTTGATGTGGCTCAAGTATACCCAATCTTGACTTTGTCGGAGGACACCACTTGTTTATCAAAAAGGCAGCTGTGAGGTTTATTGTCCCAGTTATTGTATACATTTCCATCCAGAGAATTTCATGCATTTGTGAGCCTGGTGAGGTTCATCAGGAGTTGAGAGCGATGCTCACACATTGAGCCGTGCTGATGGAAAGCAGGAACAACAGGGAAAACATGAGGCCAAGAACCCTTAGATCTGCTCACAAATGTGTACTAAATGAAGGCATAACCAAGACAACAAGTCAAAAGTAAACTTGTCAACATTAACGTGTTGAAATGCCTTTCATCTCAAACACACTTATTTAAGCATTTTTTTTCCATTTTGAAACAAACTCAAATCTAAGTCAACTCTAAATTTATACAAATATTGCTGAACTATTGTACCATTATACAAAGCCAGATACGAACAACCAAAACATCCGTGATTCATTATGGAACATCAGCAGTGGTGTATTTTTTAGGCCTGTGTGTATGGACCACACAGACACAGAGTGGCAGAGGCCACAGGTTTAGCTGACTGGCTGCAATTTTCATTTAAAATGAATGAACTGTGAGAAGCCTGCAGATGAGCTTCTGTGGAATATCACAGTACTGACTCACAGTGAGGCCCACCAATCTGAGTGACAGGTCTGTAACAGGAAGACAAGTACTGGTGTGCTGAGAAGCTCACACACACTAAACACAAGCATGACAGCTCCAGTGTCAATGCCATGATTGTCTTTTGCACTGAAGTAGAACTGGACTACAACCACAACACTTCATGTGTGTGTCTGCATCTCCTGTAGATACTGAGAGAGAGACCTGGGTAAGAAACACAGAGAGAAAGAGAAAGAGAGCGAGAGACAGAGAGAGAACTGGGTAAGAGACACACAGAGAACGAGAGAGAGAGAGCGAGAGAGAGACCTGGGGTAAGAGACACACAACAAAAGAGAAAGAGAAAGAAAGAGAAAGAGAGCGAGAGAGAGACCTGGCTAAGAGACACACAGAGAACGAGAGAGAGAGAGAGAGAGAGAGACCTGAGGTAAGAGACACACAGAGAAAGCGAGAGGGAGAGGGAGAGAGAGAGAGAGAGAGACAGAGAGAGAGAGACCTGGGTAAGAGACACACAGCGAGAGAGAAAGAGAAAGAAAGAGAAAGAGAGAGAGAGAGAGAGAGAGAGAGAGAGAGAGAGAGAGAGAGAGGGACCTGGGTAAGAGACACACAGAGGGCAAGTAGGGAGGGAAAGATAGATGTGTCTATACATATGAATGTGTGTTTGTGTAAGTGAGTAATTGTGTGTATGCTTGTATCTGTGTGTTTGTATGTGTGTGTGTGCATGAATGCATATGTGTGTATCTGGGCGTGTGTGTATGTGTGTGTTTATGAGTGTGTATGCATGCATGTGTGTATGTGTGTGTGTGTGTGTTTATGAGTGTGTATGCATGCATGTGTGTGTGTGTGTGTGTGTGTGTGTTTATGAGTGTGTATGCATGCATGTGTGTGTGTGTGTGTGTGTGTGTGTGTGTGTGTGTGTGTGTGTGTGTGTGTGTGTGCGTGCATGAATGCATGTGTGTGTGCAAGCCTCAACAGCGTTGCTCTCTGGCTCTGCCTGTGTAATTTACTGTCTCTGTGCTGGCTCAGCTGTGGGGACGTGTCCCGGCCTGCCAGATCTGTGGGCCGGTGCTCAGCTCAGCTCAGCACAGCATTCCTCCACGCTGGAGACGAGAAGAGAGGGAGGGGAGGAGTGGGACCTAGCACACACACAAACACACACACACACGCACGGACGCACGCACGCACACACACACAGGGTACAGAATCCCCCCACACTACAGCATGAGATCAACCCCCTCATACCCAACTAAATCACTAGAGTAACCAAACACACACACACACACACACAGGGTACAGTTCCCCCCACACTACAGCATGAGATCGACCCTCTCATACCCAACTAAATCACTAGAGTAGCCAAATACACACACACACACACACACACATAGGGTACAGTTCCCCCCACACTACAGCATGAGATCGACCCTCTCATACCCAACTAAATCACTAGAGTAGCCAAACACACACACACACAGACACATGCATACTGTAGATTCGTACACACACACACACACGGACATGTGCTTTGCAGACAGATATGGAAAGTATATCAAAATAAAAATGCAATGCAACTGCATCATACTATTTACACCCACAGTCCTGTCCAATGAAAACACACACACACACACACACACACACACACATTCACAATCTCGCTGTCCCTCTCTCTCTCCATCTCTCTCTCTCTCTCTCACACACACAGAGCATCCCTGGTTTGGGTGCCTCCTCCTACAGTCTCACAGCACTCACTCACTCCTACAGCACAGGACCCCTCACATTGGTACTTCAATTTGGTCAAATTCTCACATGCCAAACTGTTACCATGCCAACCAAGCATCCCAAAGGGGTTGTAGAAAGCTCCCCTCACACCCCACCTCCCCACCTCCCCTGCACCCTCACACCCCACCCCCCCTGCACCCTCACACCCCACCCCCCTGCACCCTCACACCCCACCCCACCCCCCCTGCACCCTCACACCCCACCCCACCCCCCTGCACCCTCACACCCCACCCATACCCCAAGTCACACGGCTCCTGCATGTCCCTGGCATTAATGAAGGAAATTGCACAAAGCCAGCCCAAGATCTGAGAGGCCTTATCTTAATTAAATCTTAATATCGGAGAAATCTCATCTGGACTCATAAAGGTCCTGGGAAGCGCCTGGTGTTGACCCGCCCCCACAGGAAGGGAGAAGCCAGAGGCTGAAAGACTGTCCACAAGTAAACACAAGTCACACACACAGACACAGGAGTTCACAACATTGCACCTGAAAACAAGTTAATACCTGATTCACAACCTTAAGCGCCCCTGTTAGGCCCTGAGGTCTGTGCATATGTGTGTGTGTGTGTGTGTGTGTGTGTGTGTGTGTGTGTGTGTGTGTGTGTAACTCCTTGGAAAGTAGTGAAAGTGTTGAAACATCAGCGCTTGAGGACATCCAAAGTTCACAACACAGCCCCATAAAGACACACCCTTCTCCTTGCTGAGCCAAGCCCAGGTCTGCTTTAGTGTTCCACTTCAAACATGGGGGTCAGAGAGAGGGCTGTGTCCGACCCCCACTCCCCTGCCTAACATTCCCCCACCTCCATCTCCCTCTCTGATCTCTGAAGAAATCAGCCATCTGAGATCCAGACCTGGTGTGGCTTAGATTTGTCGAACCTATGCCAGGACAGGACAGGACCGGATGCCTGAGCGAGCATCTGGTACAAGACTAGTCCTTAAGTTTTACTGCCCTCTGCTGGTGTTGGTCAGGAGCCACCAAACTTTGCTTCATTGTTTCAGATGTACAAAAATCCTAGAATAGGTGCTCCATGTTGTGGTTCACAAGGGTGTCATGTAAACAGGGTGTAGTGGAAATTAGTAAAGATGGTGAGGGGGCACTACTGTGCCCACATGAGCGGGCACTGCTGTGCGTCTTTACCTGGCACTTTCCTGACACACAGATGGAGGAGTCGTTCTGTCCACAAGGTGTTCCGTCAATCACCTGGCCAGACTGTCGAACATAGAACCGGAACCCAATAGCCCGACAGTTCAGCTCACAGTGCTGGTCTCCGGGAACTGCAGCAGGGAGAAGAGATGGAGGGAAGAGAAATCTGTTGGGGTGGTGGTGGTGGTGGTAGCGTAGTGGTTAAGGAACCTGCCTAGTGCGTAATTAGCCTGGAAAGTTTTGGGTTCGAATCCCGGCTGCCACCGTTGTGCCCTTGAGCAAGGCACTTAACCCTAAGTTGCTCTAGGGGAGACTGGCCCTGAACAATTGATAGTTGATGAGTTGTAAGTCGCTTTGGATAAAAGCGTCTGCTAAATGCATAAATGTAAATGTAAATGTAAATGTTGGACTTCACCGGCTATGCCACTGTCCTCCACAAGAGGGCAGCACTGTGTGTGTACAGTCTGGATGAGTCTATGGTAGCAATACCAGGAGAAGACATTATGAGCAGAGCTGATCCACAAAGGAGCCTCTCAGGGGAACGCTAACAAGGCAAGATCAGTGGAGAAGGACTCAGTCATGTAGTCCTAGAGAAATGCAGTGTGATTCAACTGTGTGAGATAACCAAGTGCTGTCTGTAGGAAAAGGAAATGTGAACATTTGATACAACATAGACTGAATAGCAAACCAGAAGATAACATTAACTGACTGGGCCATAGTGCCTCAAGCAAGGCTCTTAACCCTAAGTGCCTCAAGCAAGGCTCCTAACCCTAAGTCTCTCTAAGGGAGACTGGCCCTGATGTAATGGATAGACAAACGTAAGTTGTTTTGAATAAAAACGTCTTCTAAATGGATCATATGTTCTTGCTCTTTTTCCGAGTGACAGCATTCAGTGACCTCAAACAACAGGGCTTGAACTGCTTCACACCCGATTTCACAAAATGAACATCTTCATCACCGGACAGCAATTGATGGATCTTAAGCCAATTCACTTCCCATCTGACTACCCATACTTTTACACTTCCCATCTGACTACCCATACTTTCCCATCTGACTACCCATACTTTTACACTTCCCATCTGACTACCCATACTTTCCCATCTGACTACCCATACTTTCCCATCTGACTACCCATACTTTTACATCTGCAAACCAGACTGATCACAATTTCCTGTAGGATCAATAAACTATCTTTATCTATCTATCTATCTATCTATCTATCTATCTATCTATCAGACATTACCATCTCTCTGTTATCATCTTATCTATCAGAAATGATTTCTCTGCATGCAGGGGCCTTGCATGATTAGCAACCTGCCTGGTAGTAACCTGGTCCTGCTTCCGTATCTGCCTGTCTCTCTGCCTACATATCTGTCTGTCTCTGTGCCTGTCTTTCAGCCTGTCCCATCTGTTGCGTGTGTACACAAATGGAGCAGAAACCCCACAGTGTTGTGTGGTGTGTGAGTGGGTGGGTCTGAGGTCAAGACAGACAGCTCTCTGTCAACCTCTCACCCTCCCCATGCGTCAGTCACGTGTCATTGCTAGGCAACAGGCACGGCAGGAATGAGGGAAGCTTTAGTCCAACTGCTAGAGAGATTAAGAGACGACACTGGCAAGGCTTAGTGGCATTCACTAAAACTGTACATTGATACATTTGTACTAATTATAAAGTCAAGAGGAACATATATATCTAACTAATATTAATAATTAATTAATTATTAACCAATTGATACAGATCTAACTGGCAGTAATCGGTTCTTGTTGAGAAGACACATCATCCATTGCTAGCCAACCCAGCTCCAGAGGAGCACACCTCAGAGTGCACAGGTGAACCCACCTCAAAGTGCACAGGTGAACCCACCTCAGAGTGCACAGGTGCTAGTGAACCCACCTCAGAGTGCACAGGTGCTAGTGAACACACCTCAGAGTGCACTGGTACTAGTGAACACACCTCAGAGGGCACCTTTGCTAGTGAACACACCTCAGAGTGCACAGGTGCTAGTGAACACACCTCAGAGTGCACAGGTACTAGTGAACACACCTCTGAGGGCACTGGTGCTAGTGAACACACCTCTGAGGGCACTGGTGAACACACCTCTGAGGGCACTAGTGCTAGTGAACACACCTCTGAGGGCACTGGTGCTATTGAACACACCTCTGAGGGCACTGGGGCAAGTGGACACACCTCTGAGGGCACTGGGGCAAGTGGACACACCTATAGCAGCATAGGCACGCGAGCATGTGCTCCTGGGGTGAGCCGTGCCAGGCCTGGGTAAGACCGGGTAGAGTCTGGAGTAGCAGCACATCATGTGTCCTCACAGCAAGGACCAACCACAGCCAATTCCACCTGTGGATCCTGGCAAGGCCTGGACACACACTCAGCATGGCAAAGAGGGATGGGCACCGTGTGTGTGTGTGTGTGTGTGTGTGTGATTGTGTGTGTGTGAGAGAGAGAGAGCACTTGTATCTAAACCTATCCATAAAAATTCGATTAAATTGTTTGTTTCTGGACAATCTAACATGTCACAACTGACAAGAACAGGCTTGTTTAAAACAGAACAGCCTGTAGATGAATGTGCTGTGTGACTGTGCGTACACACACACACACACACACACACACACACACACCTCATCACCCACTACATCATGTCCTATAAACCTTACGAAAACAAGCAGGTGTTTTGTAAGAGGGGAGTGATTCTCTGCCTGGATGTTTGACTGGAGGAATCTCTCATTAAGCTGGAGAAGTCAGATGAGTCATAGGATCCTCAGCAAAGACCCATCAGTCTGCCTCATTATTACCCTCTCCAGTGCTGCACACACACACACACACACACACACACACAGACACACACACACTACACACACACAAAGACGCATCAGTCTGATTATTACCCTCTCCAGTGCTACACACACACACAAACACATGCATGCTCGCAGGCACACACACACACAGATGCATCAGTCTGCCCAAATATTCTCTTCTCCAGTGATTCTCTGGCATTTGGACAAACACGGAGGTACAGTCCCACTTTTACAAGCCGTCCAAGATAACCGAAGCACCCTACAATATTTGGTCGGTTGCCAGGATACCCATGTCCAACCGTGTTTAAAAGGAGGCCTTCCTTGTGCTTAGCGAGGTGTGAGGGACCACATCAGAGGAAGCCCCGGCCTCTCCCACCCTGGGCCATAAACGTCCAGCAGTCGGACAGAAAGTGTACTGTAAAGGTCATGACCTTGAGGTGGGGGCTGTTGTGAGTGCACTGCAGTGGCAGTGGCTGCTTGGTGTAAATATATCACACACACAGTCAAAGGCAGTTTAGGTATCAACATCAGCTAAAGGAAGTAATGGGAATATATCATATTTATATTATATTTATATAGTTATTTATATTATAAATAACTATTTATATTATAAATAACTGCACAGTTCAAAAGGTCAAGTCAGGGTCAATTTAAGCTTATGCTTACACTGTTAATGTGTTTCCATGGGATGACCCCATATTAACCGTCATCCTCCCAGACTGCTTGGCAAATGGCCATGAGTCGGAAAAGCCCTCCAACAGTCAATCTGCCTCAATGCTGGAGGTCAATGAGAGTAGCACTCTCAAATTAGTCACTTTCAAATTAAAGGAGAAATCTGGTGTGAATCAATCCATAGCCCTGTTGCTCAAGGTCACCGAGTGCTGTCGGTAGGAAAAAGAATGAGAAACTTTGATTCAACATAGACCAAATAGTGACTCAGCAGTCAACACAAACCAAGTGGGGCACAAAAACTCACTTTCAGTTTTATTTTCCTATACCCTATGCCCCATGCAGTAAATGTTAACTGCCAGTTCACTGTTCAGTCTGTCATATCAAATTTTTTGGTTCTTTTTCCTTTGTGCCCTTAAACAACGGAGCTATTGATTTGATCACACCGGACTTCTCCTTTAACCCTGCTGGTCCACTTGTTTGCCCTCTCTGTGCTGATCCCTCTGATCTGTTTTGATCACAGTGTTAAGTGAGCTCCCTATAGTGCATTAGGAGACTAATAAATCTTCTCACACAAAGAGCACATCTCATATGACACCCAACATGTCAGATTTCCTCTCAGTTTTTTGGCGTCACCTGACAACTCACTTGTCGCTGCAGGTCATGCCTAACGCCACATTGTTTTAAACACACCCAAGCATTCTAAACAGTGCTGAACACACCCCAGCGTTCTTAACAAGGCTGTTGTGACTCATGCTTTGATCGACGTGGTTGAATACACTGTCTGAGTAAATTAAAACTCCTTGATGTATGAAAACCAAACACACACAGTCATTTCTTTGAATATATGCAAGAACATGCAGTACTTCAAAGATATTCAGTGATATGAGATCATCTTCTAAGCCATTTGGGATGAACTTCTCTATCAAACTTTCAAAGCTGCTGTAGCTGTAATGAGGTGTGTTGCACTTGCAGTGAACTGTGTGAGCACTGCGCTATGAGTGTGTGTGTGTGTGTGTGTGTGTGTGTGTGTGTGTGTGTGTGTGTGTGACTCACCCTCATTGAAGGGCTCCCACTCGTACAGGCGTCCCATGAAGGGCTGGCTGTTGTAGGAGGAGCACTGCACCTCACGGATACTCCTGCTAGAGGCTGGGCAGGGCTGGGCATGCACACATACATACACACACACACACACACACACACACAAACACACACATACACAAATGCATACATAAAGACACACACACATACACATGTGCACACACACATGCACACACATGCACACACACAGAGACATGTACAAGGACACATACATACACAGAAGAGAAGAGAAAAAACTCTTGGTTCAAAATCTGTTCCCAGGAACATGAAACGACATCACACAGTAACATGATACCGCTGCTTCCAGCCAAGAGCAGACATCAGAGCAAGTGAGTGTGGGGCAATAGAGAGACTTGGGGCAGGAGAAAAGAGAGCATGAGGGGCAGTAGAGCCAGGCAGACTGATGAGGGGCAGTAGATGGACAGATGGTAAGAAACAAAAGAAGAGAAAAGAGAGACACTCTTGACACCGAATGAAACGAAATGGAGGAAGACAAAGAGAAACCCCAATCAAAGAGGACGTGTTGAAGTCTTGAGGCAGTGGTGAGGTGATGAAGTATTCCCCCCTGGAACCCCTGACTGTTGGGGTCAAAAGTCATCACCACTGACCTCTGACCCCATCTGGTTACTGAGGGAACAGTGGGAGTTGAGGCTGTGATGCATTCCACCTCAGGATCCATTGCTGACTTTTACGAGCAGATCTGAGGGCACAGTGGCATCCCTACACCTCTCCACCCTCACCTCTGTATCCCCCTCTCTCTCTTTCTCCACTCTCACCTCTGTATCCCCCTCTCTCTCTTTGCTCCCTCTTACCTCTGTATCCCCCTCTCTCTCTTTCTCCACTCTCACCTCTGTATCCCCCTCTCTCTCTTTCTCCACTCTCACCTCTGTATCCCCCTCTCTCTCTTTGCTCTCTCTTACCTCTGTATCCCCCTCTCTCTCTTTCTCCACTCTCACCTCTGTATCCCCCTCTCTCTCTTTCTCCACTCTCACCTCTGTATCCCCCTCTCTCTCTTTGCTCACTCTTACCTCTGTATCCCCCTCTCTCTCTTTCTCCACTCTCACCTCTGTATCCCCCTCTCTCTCTTTCTCCACTCTCACCTCTGTATCCCCCTCTCTCTCTTTGCTCCCTCTTACCTCTGTATCCCCCTCTCTCTCTTTCTCCACTCTTACCTCTGTATCCCCCTCTCTCTCTTTGCTCACTTTCACCTCTGTATCCCCCTCTCTCTCTTTTTCCACTCTTACCTCTGTATCCCCCTCTCTCTCTTTCTCCACTCTCACCTCTGTATCCCCCTCTCTCTCTTTCTCCACTCTCACCTCTGTATCCCCCTCTCTCTCTTTGCTCCCTCTTACCTCTGTATCCCCCTCTCTCTCTTTCTCCACTCTTACCTCTGTATCCCCCTCTCTCTCTTTGCTCACTTTCACCTCTGTATCCCCCTCTCTCTCTTTTTCCACTCTTACCTCTGTATCCTCCTCTCTCTCTTTCTTTCTCTTTTGTCTTCCTCTGTGTGTCATATCTCTACTACAGTCAGGCCTGCTGTGTCCTCCACAAACCATCACTTCACTGCCCTTGTCCTCCCTCCACCAGACTGCTGCTATCACCTCCACAGACCCATGGCCACACACTCCTCCACAGACCCATGACCACACACTCCTCCACAGACCCATGACCACACACTCCTCCACAGACCCAAGGCCACACACTCCTCCACAGACCCATGACCACACACTCTGCCCTGTTACATCCAAACACCTCCATTCTTTTTAGCTCATAATTAGTGAGAATAAACCTTATTGTTGTGTCTAATGTGAATGTTCTCTTTGAGTGTGTGTGTGTGTGTTTGTCTCTATACATGTGCTACACTCTCACTCGTCTCTATACATGTCTCTACATTGTCTCAGTATATAGACATGATATAGCCATAAGCCCCTACATATACACACATTACTTCATGTGTGTGGCACCTGGATACTTGTGTCCATCTCTGCTCTGCATGCAGTATCCCAGCGGTCCTGCATCTGTCCTCATTATCCCCTTCCATTGCTTTAGCTCATAGCTAATTAACCCTTTCTATGAAAGCTGTAGTGCTAATTATGTTATTATCAGTATGGGATAAATGTGGTATTTAATTACAACATTACTGCTAATTACAACACTTACTGTTTGATGAATATTGCCTGCAAAGCTACATTAGCTGTAGACTTAATCACACCCTTGACACCTCAACAGACAAAGGACCCAGCGTCTTGCTATTGTGAGTTCAGTGCAAAGCCAAATCAGTGTCCTGAGAATAAAGGAGAAACTCCAATAATTTGCAGAAGAAACAGCACAGAAAATGACCTGCTTACTGCAGATCCTTCCAGAGGGGCATTAGAGTGTGGAGGATCATTCCAGCTGATCACTGTGACCTGTCCAAGATGCAGGGGGAGAAGAGACCCTCCCTGCTGATTCAAGCTCAACTGAGACGGACTTTCAATTCATTTCAATTGGAATTCCATTCTATTAACTCAAACCTGATGTAACACCTGAGTGTTCTGGGAAGAGTGTGTGTGTGCTCTGGGAAGAGTGTGTGTGTATGTCTGTGGGAAGAGTGTGTGTGTATGTCTGTGGGGCTTACACTAGTGTGTGCTCTGGGAAGAGTGTGTGTGAATGTCTGTGGGGCTTACACTAGTGTGTGCTTCGGGAAGAGTGTGTGTGTATGTTTCTGGGAAGAGTGTGTGTGTATGTCTGTGGGGCTTACACTAGTGTGTGCTTCGGGAAGAGTGTGTGTGTATGTTTCTGGGAAGAGTGTGTTTGTATGTCTGTGGGGCTTACACTAGTGTGTGCTTCGGGAAGAGTGTGTGTGTATGTCTCTGGGAAGAGTGTGTGTGTATGTCTGTGGGGCTTACACTAGTGTGTGCTCTGGGAAGAGTGTGTGTGTATGTCTGTGGGAAGAGTGTGTGTGTATGTCTCTGGGAAGAGTGTGTGTGTATGTCTGTGGGAAGAGTGTGTGTGTATGTCTGTGGGAAGAGTGTGTGTGTATGTCTGTGGGAAGAGTGTGTGTGTGTGTCTGTGGGGCTTACACTAATGTTGCAAATCCTGTGCTGGGCGGGCGAGCCGTGACACGAGGAGGCCGGCAGCGGGTTGTAGGGCCTGGCGGCAGCTGAGGCCTGCTGAGGCTTGGTGCGGGGCTGGTGCAGGGGCACCCAGGTTGAGCCACCCCGGGGCTGGGAGACAGGGGCCTGGTGGTGGGAGCTACCGTAGCCGTGGTAGGGGTTATGAGCTCTGGAGGTCTGCCGGGGGCTGCTAGGTCGGCCGTCCCTATAAGCGGAGCGTCTCTGCCGGTGTGAACGCTGGTTGGGGGAGCCTGATGGGTCCCTCTGCAGAGACACCACAAACGGCATTCGTCCGTAGCCATACTTCCCCGGGACAATGGGACCAGATCCAACCCTTCAAGAGAGGACACATGTGAAATACATAACACATTCACAGATGTCTGTGCCCACACACACGCGCACACACACACACACACACAAACAGGAACAGTGATAAAACTATTAGAACATTTTTGCTTTCGACCAGCTGGTCCTCCTCATTAATTTCCACCTCTTGTTGAAGTCTGCGCACCACTAGCTGAGGCCAGGGATAGAACAGTGCTGAAACTCTGCTCCATTTCAGCCAGATCTGAGCCCCACTTGGCGCAGAGTTGGCCACCATCTGAAAGGCTTCACTAATTAGCCAATCAGGATAAACAGAGGAGAGCTGCTGCATTCCGAGCCTGGAATGTTCTCCTCTCTGATTAGCAGATTGGCAGGCTGGTATGATGGGTAACTTCCCAAACTTCCCAAACGTCAGGGAGGGAAATCTCTGGATCTGCTCCCACTGCATGTGTGGCATATCATAGATGCAGAACAAGGGGGGCAGAAGCCCACACACAACTAATGAAGCCAGTATCTGTAATTCAAACCTGCTGGCAGCCAGCGGGTGCAATAACATGTATTGAGATGTATTCAGGCTTTACCACAGGCTCGGGCTGCCTTTCAAATGGATGCATTTAAATGGATACATGGCTGAATGCATGGATGGTTGGATGCTTACTCCTGCCCAGAC
This sequence comes from Tenualosa ilisha, assembly GCA_015244755.2. Lineage (NCBI taxonomy): Eukaryota > Metazoa > Chordata > Actinopteri > Clupeiformes > Clupeidae > Tenualosa > Tenualosa ilisha. The sequence goes on from PYXC01000860.1 coordinate 767,000, forward strand.
CTGCACTACCGTGGGGCTCCGTGTCAGCTAGCAATGAGCTGACATGCTGAGCCAGTGCCAGACTAACAACCAAACCCACAAACCCGGTGAGAGACGCCACCAGACGGGCATGGATGTGGCTCAGATGTGCAGCTGCCCAGCTTTAGTGCCTGCCTGTGGTGTTGACGGCCTGTCCTGGTCCTGGCACAGTGCTGCTCAGTCCTTCTCATCATGCCCAGCCCAGCAGGCTGGAGTCACAGGAGGACGAGGGCAGAGCAGCCGAGTCCCAGCAGGCTGGAGTCACAGGAGGACGAGGGCAGAGCAGCCGAGTCCCAGCAGGGCTATTCACTCCCCTGGGAACAGCAGCAGAGGGTCACTGCCTGGGCTTTGGGCTCGACAGCAGAGAGGCTGGACTGATGAGAAACAGTGTGTGAACTCCAGATACTTCTCAGTGGAGAGACGCCAACACACCATAAAACAACATACACACATACACACACACAGGAGTCTCAACACCCAGGGGAAGTTTGGACAGGAGAGGCAGGAGAGACTGCACAGCACAACACAACAGAGCAGTGGCCATTCAATCTCACAGTCTCACATAAAACCTTATTACTGTCTGACTGTCTTATTTCACTGTCTTACTCTCTTATTTTACTGTCTACCTGTCTTATTTCACTGTCTTAGTCTCTTATATTACTGTCTAACTGTAGCTACTGCAGAGCAGGAGAAAATGATTGACACATCAGCCTACGCTGTTAATTTGTCATTGAGTGAGTCATGTCAGTGTTACGATGAATTCTTTGACTCAACCGAATCCAGCAAAAGTCCCACTAAATGCTCAAGTTCCAGTCAGCAGCGGGGTCAGTCCCACTAAAGGCTCACGTCCCAGTCAGAGGTGTGGGTCAGTCCCACTAAAGACTCAAGTCCCAGTGAGAGGTGTGGGTCAGCATCTAGCCTCCTCTTTTGTTCCTCTCAGACGTCCTGCAAAACAAGAAGCATCTTATTCTTGCAGCTCAGCACACAAATGGCAAGTGGTTGCAGCTACCTTCCCTCGGGACGGCTCACTCGCGGCTGAGTCCTGGCTTCGCCCGTCTGCGAGTGGTTGGCATGAGAGTACCCAGCGTGACGGTACAGCGGTACAGAGGGTCGTAGGGCAGACACCACCAGGGGCTGCCCACCGGGGTGTGGAGGGTAGTGGGGAGGCAGGGGTGGGGTGTAAGCTGGCAGACAGGGTCTCGTCTGCTCTTGGACCCCTCCACCACAGCTGCGAGAACACTCAGCCCACGGCCCCCAGGACCCCCACGAGCCGGAGGGGGCCCCCTGGTGGCCAGGAGGCTCCTGCTGAAGTTTGGGCCTTTCAGCGGCAGCCTGTGGGAATACACATATTGACTGACTCATTAATTGATTGATTTTCAAAATAATGGAAAAAAACACCTTTGTTGTTAGTTAGAGGTTTAGATCTGGCAGTCCAGATAACGCTGATCAAAGGCAGCAATGTAATGTGGTGAGCTGTGTGTGTGTTGTAGTTTCACCCAGAGGGAGAGGAGCATTTTACTCCTTATCTGGTGTCCTTTGTACCAACTCATTGAGTCATTCATCTGTAGCTATAAACATGTTGATGCTGTGTGACCTTGTGGTTGTGTGAACATCTTTATTCATCAGAGCTCAACCCGCTTCATCGGTGGTCATCTGCAAATGGTGCATCTCCTCTCTTTCTTCCTCCATTTTTCACCCATCCACCTACTGAGAGTCTGCCAGAGATGGTATCATAGGCCACTGCTCCTCTCTCTGTCTCCTCTCGTCTGGTGCCAAGCTGTTTGGCGTGCCAGGTCTCTGGTGCCAGGTCTCTAGTGCCAGCTCTGAGCGTGAGCGCGGAAATCCAGCTCTTCCTCTGTGTCACTTTGTTTGCATTCGTCGCTGGCGTTCTGAAGCAGCTCGCCGCAAAGAGCCGTTTAAAAAGGGCAGGAAAAAGGGCCCCTGCTCTTGGCTGCTGCTCATATGGGTAAGAGGATACGGCACCAGTGGGCCTGGGGTGGGGTGGGGTGGGCATGGGGGTAGAGGGAGCTGGCACTGGGTTCCAGCGCTGTCTGTCAGCGCCCCCCCCCGATGGGCATTCACACAGCCCTCGGGCCTCCTGAGTACTGCCAGCCTTTGTAACTCGAGTCCAGTGTCATCCCAGAGGTCACCCGGAGGTCAAGCAGCTGGACTCCAGGGAGCAGAGCTCCAGCCCCAGCCTTCTCTCCCCTGCTGGCGGGAATGCTGGAACACTGTCCTCATTAAGGCATTGGCCAGCTATCCTGCCAGTCAACCAGTACATTACACTTAGCCAATCAGAGGGGACACCTTCAAGTCAAGGTCCACCCCTTTCCCTTTTTTACTGCAGGGGTCTTTCTCTGCTCCTCAAAGGTTAGGGTAGAGGGACGTGATGACAGCTGATTTCACTTCTTCAGCCCCTCAACCACCGGCACTTTGTAAGAACTGCAGAACTATGAAAGTGTATGCGTGTGTACACTCCCCCCCCCCCCCCCCCCCACACACACACACACACTGCCCTGGAGAACTCTCAGTGGCCGACAGCATGTTTACAGAGTGAGATCACAGAGCATGACACACTTTAACAGCTCTGTGGTTCAGCACCTCCATCGTGACCGACCACAGCAGTGGCTGTAAATCTGGTTGACTCAGGGGGTGCCATGCAGTGCTCAAGTGTCCCATATTTACGACCAGTGGGCATTGTCATGACAGGATGCCCGCAGAGTCTGAGTGTACAAGTAATAATGCTTGGTCTAACTGCCTTTAATAACCCTATGCACCAATTAAGACACTCACCCTGGAGCGATCTGTTGCATACTGGCAATACAAAGATCCCAGGCTCACCAGCATCACTGTTACGAAGACTCTAGGAGCAAAAAACTGAACGTTTGAGTTTCATACAACAAATGCAGAATACAAGTTGGAGAAGAAAAACAAAAACAAGATTATCACACTCTCCGTTCAGTCACACAGTAGCAGACAATGTTGTAAAAAGTTGTAAAAGGTTTTGTGTGTTTCGTCATGTTATTGTATTGTATCATATGTGACAATTTAACTATCTTACCTCGTCCACCATAGTAAAGATGTCCACATACTGGCAGTACGCTGCTGACAAACGGTCGGTTGGATCTAAAGGAGAACATAAAACTGAAGCCTGCTTATGGCCGCGTGCACACAAACTAATGCTTCTCTGTTCCGCTTAACCGTGAAGAGGGACCCCTGACCTCACGCTCTATAAGTGACACCACTTTCACATTTAACGGCAGCTAGCAGACCCCCCCCCCCCCCCCCATATGTCCCCATAATATCAGGACAGGCGTTTAACACTAGATAACGGCGAAATAGGCATTAGCCATTTGAAATAGCACAACATTGTAATATTATATATAATTATATTATGCCATTGCACTAGTTATATGTGTGTGTAAATAAAGTGGTTTAACAGCTGATAAAATGTTGATTGTGGATGCAGTATTTATAACTTATGGTCCAGTGAGTGACCATTAAACATCAGCGATTATAACTGCGTTGAATAGTTTTTAAATACTCCTACTGCAGCTACATGATGAAGTGACGTTTCCTCGAGTAATACCTCCGACTCTGCAAAAAAGAAAAATAGAAAATAAAACATCTTACTCACAGCTTTGGTGATGGTAAATGTCAAGGGTGCAAGTTGTGATTAGGTTTAAAAAAAACAAACAAAAAACAAAAAACAAAAACAGGATTATCACGCTCTCCGTTCAGTCACAAAGTAGTAGAAAACGTTGTAAAATTGTAAAGTTTTGCGTGTTTCTTCATGTCACTGTATTACATCGAATTTGATACTTCAATTAACTCTGAATCAAATAGTACCGTGCAACTTCCCATAGATCCATTTTGTGAATGAAAGTAAGAAAGTCACGGGCACAGCCGACGATTTGAGTGTTGGCGCGGAGATTTTGCGAGATGACCGATGTTTACCAAGTAGTATGCGCAACTGAGAAACTTTTTTCAAATTGTAATCCTTGTCACCACGTTGACTGTTTGCGTTCAAAATAACGCAAATATACCCTGTCAATCGATGCAGCCAGGTGGAAATTATTCACGGGACAAGGTGAGAAACTCCATCATCACCGCGCACCACTTTCATAAAAGTTTAGAACTGTCCTCTGCTGAGTGCGTCATGCTTCATAACTTCACCAACGAGTAGCAGCTTCTTGAACATAATGAAAGGTGCATTTCGAAAAGTGTCTCGCTCGGAAAAGGTGACCCTGCTATCTACCAAAATGCGCCCTGCCCGTGATCCTTGTGGCAACTATCCAATGGTCTTTTTGGCGCCTCTGGATTCATAAATTAAAAGCACCAGCTCCCCTTTCACTCCGTGCCGCGCCGGTAATCCACCTCTTTTGAGCTGACACAATGAACTGCATTCTCCACTGATAAGACATTGCGCTTGACTCAGGACATCGTCTCGTGTGCGCAATCTGTCATATATGAAGTTTGTCTTTACGCATTCACTGCTGTCCAACCACAGACTAATTCTCCGACTTGTAGCTCGAGACAATTCAACACATTGCGCCCTCTAGTGCCCTAGTCTGTTTGTGTGTAAGTCCAACTGAGCGTGTGTGGATGTTGTGAGTGAAGTCGAGTGGCACGCAGAGATATTTGGCAGCGTACAACAGTCAAACTTGAGCCAACTCTGCTATTTTAGACGGCGGAATTATTCCGAGCAATGCTGCACTCATGGGATGCAAGCACCATTAAATATTTTCATAAAGGCAGGCGCTGGCACTCAGGGCAGACCTCACATGGGTGGCCACTACTTTTTCTTATGTGAAATATGGACCGAACAACCTTTCATCATTGTTACTTACTGCGGGGAAACATGCTGTGACCCACCCAACGAAATCTGGGCCAAGACAGGTAGTAACGTCACACCCCGGATTCCTGTCAGTGAAAAAAGCCGCGCTACCGCCAGAGGCTCGCGGAGAGCATTCGTCTCAGCTCATCTCCTTTAACAGGGCCAGACGAACGGGCCACAAATCCCCAACAATGCTTTACAGAGTTATTGGCCTTTTGGGATCAGGTTTTTGAGGAAGGAGGAACCCGTATTTATCTTCAGTTGGCTAATGGGCCATATTTAAATGTTCAACGACAAAACATTGTCGTTGCGCATGTATTCAGGAGTTTAGCGAGGGAGGTATTTTGCCTGAACCCTGGCTTGGGTGTGTGAGCACGACCTTCGCTGGTTCAACTGGTAAATCAGCGCTTTGTGAGAGAGACTCCAGCTTTGTTCAGCGGGCCCTACGGAGTTGCCTAATTTCACTGCGCACATTTGTCGCTCGGGTGAACCTGCAACCGGAGCTGGCGTTGCATAGGCAGCACACTGGCCAGGCGTGACATACTTGGCGATTTGCCGAAGACTCCACGGGGTTTGGGAGCAGAGCCGTCGGTCAACAATAAACACATCCTTTAAGTTTGGTTCTGGTCGCCTGCATTTCCTGTTGCACAAAAGTTACGATCTGCTGTCACAACACCGCAGATTCGGACAATGTTGATTTGTGCCCCCAAACTTAGGTTTAACTCGTCTGTTGCCAACCGTAGCCCACAGTCGACTAAACCCAATTAAAATCCTTAATGGCCTTCTGTTTCCGATGATCTATTCAAACTATACAATTGGCAGCAGTCCTTGGCACAATAGCATGACTCCACGTGGTCTTGCCGCAGCAGAGCGCACAATATAGCTGCGTCGATACTTCTGTCAAAGCGAACCTAAAGATTTGCCCGCAGTCAGGACCGCTGCCAAATGCTGTAGGGCCAGCCACCTTACTCAGGTGCAGTCAGGCAGAGGGATGCATCCGCCAAACCCTCCTCTAATATGTACACTCGGTTTTCTTTACATGACTGCACTTGCAGCTCAAAATATAACGCAAAGGGCCAAGGGGACCTCTGTGTATGCATAATGCAAACAATGAACAAAAAGGACCAAATTCAAGTCTTGTTTTAACTGGTTGACTGGTTTGAATCTACTGCTGGCTTACGTGTAAATCTGTACCACTGACCCCATCTATAGAAAAGGGTCTCAATGAAAACATGTAAATAACATTCAGTGACATGTTTCATACACTTAAGGGGACACAGAATGGATGAATGGAGCATTGTATTTTGTTCTCTGATGTTAAAATAGCTCACATTCAACTTTAATTTACCGAAAAAATACTCAAGTGCAATTTTACAAGCCCAGTTAAAACCTTATATTTATGCTGGGGATTAAAATGGTAATTTTGGCTAAATGGCGCCCTCTTTGGCAACCACAACTGTGAACTACAATTGCTTTGTGCCACTTGGCATCACATGTCGGCTAGTTCACTCATGGTTTAGTGGCTATTTCTAAGTTTAAGATTTCATAAGAAGGAACGCACAAGCATGCTTCATGTTTATGATAGCCATTTGACCATACACAGCCTCTCCTAATTCATCAAAGCCAGGGCAAACATGCTTTTCCATTCAATGTCTCCTTTAAGAATGTGACATGTCCAAGAAGGCATTTTAAACCCTCACATGATCTTTCTATAAACATTAGTACAAGAGCAGATTCTGAAACAGGCTGGGCCCTGCCCAGGAAACCACCTAGATTGTACCCCTCAGAAGACTGAGGGGGAGTGGGGCTGGGGGTGGAGAAAGACGGGTCAAGGAACAGTGGATGGAACTACCTCCTGAGCAACTGCCATCTTGCTGTGCCGCACACGGCCATTATCTTTGCTCTGTCTGCCACCTGCTCCCAGGCCTCGTGCTCCCTTAATGCTCTTTGGGGGCTGCGCTGAGTAAACATTTACACAATCCTGGGGCCAGAGCGAGGATAAGCCTGCATTAGCTACTGTCTGAGCCGGGCAGCTGGCCCGTCAGGTACCCCACCTGCACTGTGCCCAGGACACCACTCCACCACACACTGATGCCACATGCTGGCATCTCGGCTTCTTAGACCTGCCCTTGGCAGCAGCCCCGAAAATAGACTTTCCCTTCCCCCCTCCCCTCTCCTCTCCTCCTCAAATGGCTCCCCTCCTACACACAGGCATGGGGAGAGAGTTTGGGCCAAACAGCTGCTCTTGCTCTCAAATCTAATTGTGTTAAAATGAAAGACTAAAAAAATCACATCACCCTCAAAAACAGCAGGGAGTGGTAGGCCCTGGACAGGAGAATAAACACAATGGCGGAGAGTCAGTTTGAGAGATTGGAGAACAACTCTGAGACCATGACAGAGAGAGCAGAGAAAGAGATCTGAAAGCAGAGCATGGAAGAGTGTGAGTAGAAAGAAAAGAGAATGGTACAGATAGATAGATAGAGAGAGCTTGAAGTGATGGAGGTTATCGACCTAGGGTAAGGGAGAGAGAGAGAGAGAGAGAGAGAGAGAGCTTGAAGTGATGGAGGTTATTGACCTAGGGTAAGGGAGAGAGAGAGAGAGAGAGAGAGAGAGAGAGAGAGAGAGCTTGAAGTGATGGAGGTTATTGACCTAGGGTAAGGGAGAGAGAGAGAGAGAGAGAGCTTGAAGTGATGGAGGTTATTGACCTAGGGTAAGGGAGAGAGAGAGAGAGAGAGAGCTTGAAGTGATGGAGGTTATTGACCTAGGGTAAGGGAGAGAGAGAGAGAGAGAGAGAGAGAGAGAGCTTGAAGTGATGGAGGTTATTGACCTAGGGTAAGGGAGAGAGAGAGAGAGAGAGAGAGAGAGAGAGAGAGCTTGAAGTGATGGAGGTTATTGACCTAGGGTAAGGGAGAGAGAGAGAGAGAGAGAGAGAGAGAGAGAGATTGAGGTGATGGAGGTTCCTAGTTTTATACTCCAGTCAGCATGTGATGTCTAAACTCCTATTTATCCCTCTCAGCCCCCATCTGGTGGTTCTGACAGGGTCTTGGCACGACCATTAGCACATTTCTGTACTCTTCCATAAACATGTGTCGTGTACATGATAACACTTGCTTACATTCATCTGGATCATTCTCATATGATTTGAGAGGGACTTCAAAGGTGCTGCTAAAGCTGGGTGATCTCATTCGCGCGGGCACCATCCATCCATCCATCCGTCCTCCCTCCCTCTCTTTCTCCTTCTCTCCCTGTGCCCCAGCGCTTCTCATTCTTCATTAATAACTGTCCCGGGGCTTTTTTCCTGCACCGCTATCAAAGAGATTGGTGGATTAGGGTGAAGAATTCCTCGCTGACAGCAGGTCTTGAAGCATGTGGGTCCCAAGCAGTCAGACTGGATTAATTAAAGCTGGCCTCTGACACTCTCTCTCTCACACACACACACTCTCGCGTAACAAAAACATGTGTTTTGCTTACAGAAGGTGAATCTCCTCCTGGCTGCTCTCCATGGGAGTGTCAGAGGGAACTCGGGTAGCAGGAGTCACATAAACACACACACACACACACACTATCCAATAAGCCAAAGATTCACATAATTGTTGGACCCCATTCATTTGCCCCTGAGCCGAATGACCCTGTCAGGCCTTCATTCATCCCATGTAAAACATGAGGCCTTTGATACCTCACACACCCCCATCCCATCCATCTCACGTGGGAAAAGGTGAAAGGGTTAGAGTGTCTGACGGTGTCACTTCCTGTAAATATTCTCTCTGACACCCACCTGATAGGTGCTGAACTGGAGCGGATTCCTCCAGCTCCGAGGTCATGACCCCTAATACAGGCCAACGGGCAGGGAGTCTCCTCTGAGCACGCTCTGTGTGTGCTGCTGTGACGTGGAGTCTCCACCAGTGGTGCCGCTGGCTCCCCCCTCACTCCTAGCTCTCTCTCCCTCCCTCCCTCCCTCTCTTTCACCCCACCCTCTCTCTCTCTCTCTTCCACCCCGCCCTCCCTCTCTCTCTCTCTCTCTCTCTCTCTCTCTCTTCCTCTCTTCTCCCTTGCCCGACATGCTCCCACATGCACTGTAGGATTCCCTCCCATCTCTCCAGGGGTTCAGCACCAAGGTGCCACACACTCATCCCTGCAAACTACTTTCAGCAGGGCGTAATTACTAGCTTGACAAGCACACTTGACAAACAGTGAAAACTGGTCTCATTTCCCCTCACCACTATGGGACTGAATCACCAGAGAGAAAGAGAGAGAGAGAAAGAGAGAGAAAGAGAGAGAGCTGTCTAGAGTACATATGCATGAAAGAGAGAAGATAGAGAAAGCTGACTAGCGTACACACACGAGAGAGAGAGGGCTCTCTAGAGTACACACACACACACACACACACACACACACACACACACGATGTACTTCAGCCAAATGTGGCCAGAGCCTGAAGCTCCTTGGGAAGACAGCAGAACGTCCAGCTCTCAAGGTTAATTACGTCACACACTCACACACTCCTTCCCTCTCTCTACACTGCAGGCTCCTGTTCTCTGAGATCAGCCAGGGTCACTCTCAGCCTGTAATTAAACACCAAAGTTACACTTAAAGCATCTTCAACTGGAATGAGGTTCACTTACGGTCATAATGACTGCCATCGTAAACACGGATCCCACCAACAGTATGACAGAATTACCCCAGTGAAACTACTGGGACAGATGAATCTTCCCTAAACGTTAAGGTGGAATGAGTTTTAGTAACTGTCCTGCGTGGGTGAGATATTTAGGTTGGGATGTGTATGTACTGATACACTTTTGCCGTCCTCTTTGAACACAAGGTGTGCTTTAAAATGTGTCTGTCAATTATTTACTTTCTAAGGGACTGAAATGCTTGAGGTGCAACAAGCTGTCTGTTCATTAGTGTGGCCTGTCCCTGGGAGGGCAAACAGCCTGTTTGAGGGTCTCCCCACTCTGTTCCGCTTTTCTGACATTTCTGACACTTCTCTGGAAAAAACCCATCAGATGGAGAGCTGAGAGGCCAAGCCATAAATTCTCACCAAAAAAAGAGGTTTTCCATCTCCACTTAACCCCAATCCACCTCCCACCTATCTATCTGTCTGTCTGTCTGTCTGTCTGTCTATCTTCCTGTGTATGAGAAGGGGACTCACCAAACACATGACTTTCTATCTATCTATATATCTCTCTCTCCATCACTCACTAAACACAACTTTCTATCATCTATCTCTCTATCTATCACACACTAAACACGTGGCTTTCTATCTATCTATCTATCTATCTATCTCTCCATCACACACCGAATACACTGCTTTGATGACATCTGTCAAGTTTTCTTTCCTTCTCCTCCATCTGTGATCAGTCTCAGAGACTCTCTGGCAGTGGCCAAACGGCAGTGGCACTAGTGGAGATCCGCCCCAAACAGCATGAGCAAAGAGAGGGTGAGAGACTCCGCTCACTCCAGCCCAGGACATCCCCTCAAGGCACGGAGAGAACTCATCAATGACCTACCAGTCAGAGAGAGGGGGAGAGAAGAGGAGAGAGGTGGGAAGAGGGGGGAAGACGGAGAGGAGGGGGGGTTAGGGGGTTGGAACCCCAAACAAGGGAGGGAAGAAGCCTCAAGAGAGTCACTTCTCAGCTGCACCTGCCCCTCACCCCTACCCACACCCACGTGCACACACACACACACACACACACACACACACAGCTAAAAGGTGTCAGAGGAGTGTTACCTGTGTGTTTTACAACACACACATTTCACACCACTATAAATCAGTGCAGAGTTATCACCGTCATTTCATCATTGTCATCATCTGTTTTTAATATCAAGTGAATTACAGAAAAAAAGGGGAAGCAAAACTGAAGAGAACATCTAGAGAGAGAGAGAGAGAGAGAGAGAGAGCTATTTTTCCTTTTTCTTTTTTCTATCTCTCCTGAGAGAGTCCAGGGGGATGACTGACTAATGGTGTGTGTGTGTGTGGTTCACAGCGCCTTGGGAGTAACTCAAGTTCATCCGAGGTCTCTTGCTCGGGACTGGGAGGAGGATGTCCGTCAAGGCTCTCAGAACATCGGGAGCGTCCAGTGGTGGATATCTGAGGGTCTGCTATCACACCGAGAGAACCGCCTCCTAGCAGCGCCACTTCCTGGTATTCTGCTGGACAGGAAGTGAGGCGTGAAGAGTGCTGATAGCGCCGTGATCTGTACATTCAAGGAAACCAGTCGAGTGACATCTCAAGGACGGCTGCGCTGCAGAAGGTGAAGGTGGGCCCTGGACTAGCCAAGGGAGAAGTGTGTGTGTGTGTGTGTGTGTGTGTGTGTGTGTGTGGGAAGTGTTATTGGAATGTGACATACACCAAACACACTTCCTAGTCTGATTGAAAGGGACCAAGGTGAAGCCATGAGACTGTATGTTATTTTGGTTGAGTGTTTGTTCCCATGTGTTTATGAGGTGTGTGTGTGAGTGTGTGTGTGTGCGTGTTTGCATAACACGTGCAGTATGGCTCTGTTCGCTGCTTCATTTCAAGGGAAGACATAAGAACCATGTATGGCCCCACTCAATGCCTTGGTCCTCCTCCTGGCCACCTCACTTGCTGAGTCTGCTGAGACAGACCTGTGGGTAGCTCTGCTGCGGGGCCCCTGAGCGGCCCCTGAGGGGCCCCGGGCCTCCAGCACACAGTCCCTCACCAGCTGCACAAACATGGAGGGCCACAGTTTATGCAGGGCTTCACGCTTCACGCTGGTCTCCGCCGTACACTTAACCAGGGCCTGCACGTAGGTCTGGGCCACGGCCTCTGTACCCCCCTCCTGAGGATAGACAGACACACACACACACACACACACACACACACAGAGACTAAGAGAAAGGACAGGTGTTTTTGGCATTGCTGAAGATGAATGTCTATCACTGTCATTGTTTCATGCAGCCACATGTATTTGAGATATGTATGTATTTGATAAACATCAGAGGTTCATAATCTTGGCTATGAGCCATGTGAGCATTTGTGTGTGTGCGTGCGTGTGTGTGTGTGTGTGTGCGCACGTGTGTCTGTTACAAGAAAGTCTATGATAAAATGATCAGCTCTTTAATGCTTGCAAGTGTCTGTGTGTGAGAGAACATAAATGAGTGTGTGAGTGTGTGTGTGTGTGTGTGTGTGCGCGCGTGCGCTAACCTCTGGTCCGTCGCTGCAGGTGTCTCTGTTGGGGTAGTTGAAGAGCGCCCGGCTAAGCCCCTCCCCCAGCAGTCGCCCGTTCTCCTTCAGCTCCTCAGGACTTTGACCCAGCCTCCGTCCACGGCCCTCTAACAGGAACTGCAGCTGACGCTTCCTACACACACAAACACAAGCACACACACATACACACGCACACGCACACACACACACACAAACAAGGAGACACACACATACATTTGTACAAAAGACAGACCCACATAAAAACAACAACCAGTGTCACACAAATCCCACACATGATCTTGTACACCAGCCTGAAGCTTTGCCTTGGGCTTAACCTAAACTACTAGTCTGGTCTTAAGCTTAACTATCAGTCTGGGTTTAAACTAAACTACTGATCTGGGTTTAAAATAAAATACTAGTCTGGGTTTAAGATAAACTACTTGTCTGGGTTTAAGACAAACTACCAGTCCGAGCTTAAACAAAACTACCAGTCTGGGTTTAAACAAAACTATCAGTCTGTTTCTAAAGTTTCTTTTTGTTTCTGTGTCCTGGTCTATCCCATAAGTCTCTCATTCTCTCCTCTGGAGCCAAACTGAGACTGTTTGGTCAAAACTCAGGGACGGACACACGAGACATGAGATGGGATTTTAGTCCTTAGTGGAAATGCCTCAATGGGGTCTATTCCTGGGGAACCAGAGCATTGGGATTTTCAATGACAAAAACACACAATTAGTACCACATCCACAAATGATTGAATATACATGCAACACACACACACACACACACACACACACACACACACAGGATAGGATATATGGGTCAGACATAGGGAGGCAATAATGAAAGGAGATGGATTTCATGAGCCTCACTTTAAGAGTGGCCTCACAGACAGGCTGAGCAAGTATTGGGGTAAAGGAATACACACACACACAGACACACACACGCACTCTCTCTCTCTCTCATACACACACACTCTCTCTCTCTCATATACACACACACACACACACACACACACACACACACACAAATGAAATAAGCAGAGATTAAGGTTGAGATAAGAGAGATCCGTTAAAGGGCAGAGGGTATTATGACCACTTTTAAGAATGGCATTCTGATGATCTACTGATGGCTAACCTTTCCTGACATGTCATTCCACACACACACACACACACGCACACACACGCACACCTCGGGAAACCTGAGCCCTTGTGCGGCCCCGCACCATGCCCATTCCTGTAGCGGTGCAGAGGTGAGCCCACACAAAGACACCTAGGAGACGCGACAGGGAGCAGGGAGGCAGCCTGGCTGGGAACCTGCAGGGACCCTTCACTATATCTCAGGCCTCACACAGACAGACAGACAGAGAAAGAGAGAGAGAGAGAGAGAGAGAGAGAGAGAGAGAGAGACAGACTGAGAGAGAGAGAAAGAGAGAAAGAGAGAGCGAGAGAGAGAGAGACAGACAGAGAGAGAAAAAGAGAAAGAGAGAGAGAGAGAGAGACAGACTGAGAGAGATAGAAAGAGAGAGAGACAGACAGAGAGAGAGAAAAAGAGAGAAAGAGAGAGCGAGAGAGAGAGAGACAGACAGAGAGAGAAAAAGAGAAAGAGAGAGAGACAGACTGAGAGAGAGAGAGAGCGAGAGAGAGAGAGAGACAGACAGACAGAGAGAAAAAAAGAGAAAGAGAGAGAGAGAGAGAGAGAGAGACAGACTGAGAGAGAGAGAGAGAGAGAGAGAGAAAGACAGACAGAGAGAGAAAAGAGAAAGAGAGAGAGAGAGAGAGAGAGAGAGAGACAGACAGAGAGAGAAAAAGAGAAAGAGAGAGAGAGACAGACAGACAGAGAGAGAAAAAGAGAAAGAGAGAGAGAGAGAGTTCATGCAACAGACTGGGTGGTGTTTGCTCATGTAAACTGCCTCCAGTTTTCCACAGCATTGCATAACATTTGCTAGAATACAGACATGGACAAAGAGGACATAGATAGCATCTAGATCTAGCATCTAGATAGCCCTAACACACACACACACACACACACACACACCCTAATGCACGCATTCAGACTTTCACTGAGAGCCAAATCAAAATACTGGGGCACTGGGCCATAATTATTAGTTAACCTCTGCCTGACCTGGCCAGTTCCACCTGATAGTGTTTCACTGGGCATCCAGAGAGGATTCATCTCTGCTTCCACTACCAGCCAACCAGTTCCTTCACTAACCACCACACCAATCCACTCTATAGGGAATAGTGACAGCTCAGATGCTTAGAGCATGTTTGTGTGTGTGTGTGTGTGTGTGTGTGTGTGTGGGCACCAATGTGTGTTGTATGTCAAAGTGTATGAATGCAGATATGTGTGCATTTGTACAATCATTTGTACAATAGACAGAATTTGTGTGTGTATGCGTGTGTGTGTGTGTGTGTGTGTGTGTGTGTGTGTGCGCGTGTGTGTGTGTGTGTGTGGCATATTAGCATGCATGGACAAGTCTTTGTTAATAGCAGCAGAGTCTCATTCTCCATCAGCATCATCAGCCATCAGCCTCCTCCAGTCCACTCCACACAGATGCAGCAAACACAACAACGCAGGGCAACACTTGCAGAAAGACCAAAATCTCACACACACACACACACACACACAGAGAGAGGGAGGCAACTTGAAAGCCCACAGCTGGCAGCAACCGTGTTGGTATTGTGAGTTGTGGCAGGAAGGTGTGTGTATGTGGGGGGGGAGGTTGTGCGCTGAAAGCAGCAGAATGTCATCTCATCTCTGATCTGGTTTTGTCTCACGTGCACACACACACACACACACACACACACAGATCTCTGATCTGGTTTTGTCTTGTCTCCACTCCTCCTGGCGGGAGTGGGCTTGCTGACGGAGCTGAGCGGACGCGATTAGTTATCTACCAGCCACTCAGACCCCGCATCTCACTTGCACCTCTCCAGCCTCGCACGCATGCATGCACACACACACACACACAACACCACAAATGCAAACTTGCAGACAAACTATTATTAAAGCATACACTCACTCACACACACACACACACACATTTTACCAATACACATTTACATTTACATTTAGGCATTTAGCAGACGCTTTTATCCAAAGCGACTTACAAAAGAGGATAATATTCAAGCTACAACACAATGAACTAACAAGGAGTGCATATTGCTAACATAGAATCTGCACTGTTTTAAGTTGAAAGTGCAATAGTGTAACACAGTGTAGAGAAATTAAATTATTAAGTGCATTCTCAAAGTTTACACCAGGAGATATTCTTGGAAGAGCCTAGTCTTCACGAGTTTCTTGAAGGTGGAGAGGGTATCAGTTGATCTGGTAGCACTTGGGAGGTCATTCCACCAGCGCGGAACCAGATATGAGAAGAGTCTGGACTGACCTGCACAAGGTGTTGGCCGTGCTAGAAAACGTTCCTTAGAGGAGCGTAGCGGTCATCGGGTGACATAGGGCTTCAGAAGAGTATTCAAGTAGATGGGAGCAGAGCCATCATTCACCCTGTAGGCCAACATAAGTGCCTTGAATTTAATGCGAGCAGCCAAGGGCAACCAGTGAAGTTCAATGAACAGAGGTGTGACATGTGCCCTTTTTGGCTGGTTAAAGACCAGACGTGCAGCTGCATTCTGGATCATCTGTAGCGGTCTCACTGCACAGACTGGTAGGCCTGATAGGAGGACATTGCAGTAGTCAAGACAAGAGATAACCAGGGTCTGAACAAGGAGCTGGGTTGCATGTTGGGTTAGGTATGGCCTGATCTTCCTTATGTTGAATAGGGAAAAACGGCACGACCGAGCCACAGAGGCAACGTGATCTACAAAGGTCAGTTGGTCATCGATCATGACACCTAGGTTTCTTGCCACTTTGGTGGGAGAAACAGACAGGGAGTCGATCTTGATACTGATGTCGTGATGTATGGCTTGTTTGGCTGGGAGGACCAGCAGTTCAGTTTTGGAGAGATTTAGTTGGAGGTGATGTCCTTTCATCCATGCAGATATATCAGAGAGACAGTCCGAGATCCGTGTTGACACCGTGGAGTCGTCCGGCGGAAAGGACAGATAGAGCTGGGTATCATCCGCATAGCAGTGGTAAGAGAAGCCATGGGAGTGGATGATTGAGCCCAGCGAGGTGATGTACAGTGCGAAGAGAAGGGGCCCCAGCACAGATCCTTGGGGTACTCCTGTGGTGAGTTGGTGAAGTGCCGATGTCTGTCCTAGCCACGATACGTTGAACGACCGTCCAGTAAGATAGGACTTGAACCAGGAGTGCGCTGTGCCATCAATGCCAGTGTTGGTCAGCTTGTCCAGTAGGATGCTGTGGTTGACCGTGTCAAATGCTGCTGATAGGTCCAGCAGGATGAGCACTGAGGACTGACCTGCCGCTCTGGCCTCTTTTAATGCTTCCGTCACAGACAGAAGCGCCGTTTCAGTGGAGTGGCCACTTCTGAAGCCGGATTGGTTGGAGTCGAGGAGGTTGTTCTGAGTTAGAAATCCTGTGACCTGTTTAAAGACAGCTCGTTCAATGGCTTTGGAAAGGAAGGGAAGAAGAGAGACAGGCCGGTAGTTCTCTACTTGAGTGGGAGCAAGGGATGGTTTTTTGAGCAGTGGTGTTACCTGGGCTTGTTTGAAGGCAGTGGGAAATGTACCCCTAGTTAGTGAAGCATTGACCACATGTGTGGTTGCTGTCACAATTGTGGGGTTTATGGCCTGAAGAAGGGTTGTTGGGATAGGGTCCAGAAGACAAGAGGTAGGCCGGCTGTCTGTGAGAAGCTTAGACACCTCTGCCTCGGAGAGAGGAGTGAAAGAAGAAAAGGAAGCAGTTGGTGTAGAGAGGCTAGGAGAAGGAACCTGTGTAGATTGGTTTGAGAACTGACTACTAATAGCTGCAACTTTGTTAGTGAAGAATGCAGCAAAAGTGTCAGCTGTGAGGTTAGTTGGAGGAGGTGGAGGAGGTTGGTTTAGTAAAGATTTAAAGGTGGAAAAGAGTTTCTTGGTGTCCGTGGCGTTGTTAATCTTGTCATGATAGAAAGCCTTTTTCGCAGCAGTGACACTGGATGAGAAGGAAGATACTAGTACTTGGAATTGTGCTAGATCGGCCGAATTCTTAGTTTTGTGCCATTTCCTTTCAGCAGCTCTGAGGTTAGTGCGCATTGACCGAAGTGAGTCATTAAGCCACGCATGAGACTGGGTGGGTCGTGTGGGTCTGGTAGACAGAGGGCACACACGATCCAAGCAGAATCTCAGCGTAGAACAGAGTGACTCTGTGGCATCATCAACCTCAAAAGAAGAGAAACTTCTAGACGGTGGTAGAGCAGATGCCACCAAGGAGGAAAAGTGAGTAGGAGATAGATTCCGGAGATTGCGACGGACAGAGACAGAGGGAGTAGGAGCAGATGGTTGCTGACAGAGGGAAACCTTGAACTGAATAAATACACACACTACGCCACAAATGCACACTTGCAAACAAACTATTATTAATACATACACTCACTCTCACACACACTCACACACAGACACATTTAATTTTGTCTTAGTGCTCTTACAATTGTCCTCTTTCTAGCCCAGCCTGAGGAACACCAGTCCCTCTAACCACCTCAGTGGGAAACAACAAACCAACAAACAAAACTTTGAGGAGACTACTGGAGGTAACATGTGTCCATGAGGAGACTACTGGAGGTAACATGTGTCCATAAGGAGACTACTGGAGGTAACATGTTACTGTGAGGAGACTACTGGAGGTAACATGTGTCCATGAGGAGACTACTGGAGGTAACATGTGTCCATGAGGAGACTACTGGAGGTAACATGTTACTGTGAGGAGACTACTGGAGGTAACATGTGTCCATGAGGAGACTACTGGAGGTAACGTGTCCATGGAGAGACTACTGGAGGTAACATGTGTCCATGAGGAGACTACTGGAGGTAACGTGTCCATGGAGAGACTACTGGAGGTAACATGTGTCCATGATGAGACTACTGGAGGTAACATGTGTCCATGAGGAGACTACTGGAGGTAACGTGTCCATGAGGAGACTACTGGAGGTAACATGTTACTGTGAAGAGACTACTGGAGGTAACATGTGTCCATGAGGAGACTACTGGAGGTAACATGTGTCCATGAGGAGACTACTGGAGGTAACGTGTCCATGAGGAGACTACTGGAGGTAACATGTGTCCATGAGGAGACTACTGGAGGTAACGTGTCCATGAGGAGACTACTGGAGGTAACATGTTACTGTGAAGAGACTACTGGAGGTAACATGTGTCCATGAGGAGACTACTGGAGGTAACATGTGTCCATGAGGAGACTACTGGGGGTAACATGTTACTGTGAGGAGACTACTGGAGACAACATGTTGGCAGCCAAATGAGAGAGAGGATTGTGGATTGCATCTCACAGGTGATCCATTAACACATTAAAAACTCTTGTGCAGTGAGTGTGTTCTCTGTGTCGGTGCAGAAAGGAGAGCTCTAAGTGGCCTGAGCTCAACTCGTTTCAAGGCGTCTCTCTTTCTCTCTCTCTCTCTCACTCTTTCTCTCCATCTCTGGCACAGTAGGGCCAACACTGGGAGCAGCGCAGCGGAATGTGTGCTGGCATTTCCACAACACGCTGATAGAGACACCACAGACGTGTGTGTGTGTGTTTATGTGTGCATGCACAGATACTGTAGCTGTGACGGTGAGAGCACAAAAGTGTGTATGTGTGTGTGTGTGTGTGTTTATGTGTGCATCCACAGATACTGTAGCTGTGAGGGTGAGAGCACAAAATGTGTGTGTGTATGTGTGTGTGTGTGTGGTTAACCAGTGGCCCTACAGTGCATGGGGGCCAGGCAGGTATGTCTGGTAGCCACTGATGTGGCCGTCTGTGAAGTCCGGCTCAGCTCAGCAATGAATACACACACAGTGCCTCGTCACACCCCAACAAACACACACACACACACATTTTGAAGCGATGATCCTCTTTTAGTTCTGTGACACACAAAACACACACTGGCACACTTGCTAATGCACATACACAATAGATTCCATTCTGATTCTCTCACAGAAAGAGGACCACACACACACTGAATTACAAAAGTTTCCCTTCACCTAAGTAAGCACTCACCATCTCTGTTTCACAGAGAGGACCACACACACACACACACACACACACACACACACACACACACTCTCAGTCTCCTGAGCTCACCTGCTCTCTTCCAGCAGCAGTAGTAGTCGGCAGTGTGGCGTTTCTGTGGCAGCGATGTGACCCAGCGTTCCAAACAGACGCTCTGCAGCGATGACATCATTAATGGTCACCTAACACACACACACAGACACGAGACACTCAAGGTCAAGCGACCTTCAGAAATGTAAAGCACAGACAGAATTTTGACCAAAGAATCTCAGAACATCTTCCTGATGTTTCTTTTTGTATTCCCAAGCAGTACGGAGCAATGACTGTGTCTACCGGGGCTTTTCCACTGGCAGTACGGAGCAATGACTGTGTCTACCGGGGCTTTTCCACTGGAAGGTTCCAGCACTACTTCACTCGACTCGCTTTTTTTCTTTTCCACTGGGAGTTAGGGTTAGTAGGTAGTTAGGGTTTGGGTTAGGGTTAGCTAACCCAAGTATTTGGTACCCGTTATGATTTCTCGTACCTGCGTTGGCCAGGTTCTATCCGTGCTGAACCGATAATAAGATGTGCCATAAACAGACTGACACACACTGATTAGTCTGAGAGGGTCGATGCAAGTTTAGGCTACATGGGAGAGAATCAACTTGCCGGTCCAGTCAACTTTGAATGTTGTTTATTCCTACAAATTTAGGATAGTTTATTCCTATAAATTTAGAATAGTTTATTTCTATACATTTGTATATTCCTTATAAAATATAAAATAAATCAAATATTTCAAGCTACTGCACTGCGTTTGAGAACATTGCGCCATCAGAGAGGGTTGAAGTGGAGCGAGAGGTGCCAACATTTGTTTCTGTCAGCTTCTGTCTTCGTTGCACAACAGTAAATGGGACACATCTGGAATTTTACCAATGCATTGGTTGTTATGTCTTTCTGGAGTGATTGAGGTTTTTGTATTGATCTGTCATCCGCAAGTGTTTGGCATCATTTCAAGCCTAATCGTGGAAGTTGTTACTGTTTGGATTTGGAGAAAATGAACTTTATTTCAGCTCAGGCAGCAACCACTTACTACGTATATGTTAGCGCTAACGCTAGCGAACTAGCTAATGTAACATTTTACATTGAGAAGTGGTATTTTACTGAATGACAACCAGCTGGATAACATTACTGACATTAGTTTAAGTGGACAGAGCAAAATGTTAGTTTACAACAATATATTAAGTTTAAGCGCCGTCCAAAGACTGATAGGGGCATAGGAAAATGAAATTGAAAGCGAGTTTCTGTGCCCCATTCAGTTATGTTAGCCGCTGGTTCACCACACCTGGTTGACCTCAAACCACAAGGCTATGGACTGATTCACACTGGATTTCTCCTTTATTCTCAACACACACACACCCAAACACACACCTCCACGCCGTTGAGCCTCTGCAGGTTGAAGTGGTGAAGGCGGTAGAGCAGGAAGGGTCTCCACAGGCTCAGGCCCACCACTGGGTTGCCCTCGGGGTGGATGGTGACCTGGTCGAGGCGCCGCACCTGAGCCAGCGCTGCCAACTGGGCCAGACGACTGATGCTGGTCTCCAGGAAGATCAGGTGCTGGGGGGGGCAAGAGAGAGAGTATCATCATTAATATACTGGAGAACACCATTTCCTAAGCTGCTGTTGGTGTGAATACAAGCCCCCCCCAGACTTATGCCCCTCTGGCAGGCCTACATAAGCCTGAGTGTAGACAGCAGCCTTGGGTGGTGCTCACCGCCAGGTTGGGGAACTTGACTCGCACGCGTGGGAGGGTGGGGACGATGGCGTCAAAGTTGATGTAGCGGAACACGATGGTGACGACGGCCGCGGCCGTCTGCACGCCCCAGCCTCGCTCCAGAGCCTCCAGCGCGCCGGCGCCAAACAGACGCAGCGTCTCGCCGTCCAGCTCCGCCAGGTGGCTCTCGGACAGCGAGAGGGACTGAACACTGCTGCCTGCATCCTGTAACCTGGGCAACGGTAGGACGGACACACACACACACACACACGTTTTTGCAATGATTCATAACTCATGTAAAAACACTGCTGTACACTACCGTCTGCATCCTGTAACCTGGGCAATGGGAAGAGCGCGCACACACACACACACACACACAAATTATTACAATGACTGCCATAAAAGAACACATAAAAACACACACACACACAGAACCTGCATACAGAACCACTGCTGCCACCTGTGTCCAGTAACCCGGTAAGAACAGCTCAGCTATATGGCTGAGGAGATCCCACACAAGTCAGGGACCCAAAGGACTACATGACAGGTGCAGCCCAGTGCAAGCACAGGATCAGAAACACACTGGCATCACAGCGCACACACACACACACACACACACACACACACACACACACAAAGAACAGAGGTCAGCTGCTTCAACAAAAACCTTTCTAAACTCTGAATGACTGTCAGTGATGGCTTTTAGAAGACCAACCTTAATGGCCTTTGAGGTCTGTGTGTGTGTGTGTGTGTGTGTGTGTGTGGAGGGTGTGTGTGTCACAGCAGTAAGTACTCCTGTGTTTTAGATGCCAAGGTGACACCGAGATCTGAGCAGTCAGTGGACAACAGTATCGATTCATGAGTCTAATCAGCCCACACACACACACACACACACACACACACACACACACACACACACTTGAAGAGGTCTGACCGGCCGGTGAGGAGGGCGACAGGAAGATCGGTTGCGGGGCTAATCGGCTCCATTCTGCCAACCTCCATGGGCCACTCGGCACCTGACAGAGTCGTGAGAGAGGTGCACCAGGGCAGGTCTCAGGGAGTCTCACACACACACACACACACACACACACACACACACACACACACACACACACACATACCCCTGACAGAGTCATGAGAGAGGTGCAGCAGGGCAGGTCTCAGAGAGTCACACGGACGGACGGATAGACAGACAGACAGACACACACACACACACACACACACACACACTCACCCCTGACAGAGTCATGAGAGAGGTGCACCAGGGCAGGTCTCAGGGAGTCACACACACACACACACACACATACACACACCTGTATGCAATCCATCAAATCCATACTACCAAAAACCTTATTCATACTCATTCCACTAACACAATGTCAACAAACACACACACACACACACACACACGCACACGCCTATATACAAACACAGAAATCCATAAACCCAACAACCACAATGCTCAAAAATAACATCCAACTATCATAATGTCAAAGAACCCCCCACACACACTCACTCTCTCTCTCTCTCTCTCACACACACACACACACACACATTCCTGAGGATCAGGTGCTCCAAAGGCTTTCGGAGGTAGCGCCCACGCTCCTCAGCCAGCCCAATCAGTGGCCTCACATTTCCCCAACTGCAAACCCAATAGCAGCCCAACCCCCTCCACACACACAGCCCAGCCCCTCCACACACACAGCCCAGCCCCCTCCACACACACAGCCCAGCCCCCTCCACACACACAGCCCACCCCTCCACACACACAGCCCAGCCCCTCCACACACACAGCCCAGCCCCCTCCAGACACACAGCCCAGCCCCCTCCACACACACAGCCCAGCCCTCCACACACACAGCCCAGCCCAGCACTGATGGACTAGAAGACACAGGTGGACTACAAACAGGCAGGCGGTAGATCACTGTCTCAGGTGAAGGGTGTGTGTAGGTGAGGTTAGGATCACTGCCAGGTGAAGGGGGTGTGTAGGTGAGGGGTAGGATCACTGTCTCAGGTGAAGGGGGGCTGGAGGTGAGGGGGGACGTAGGATCACTGTCTCAGGTGAAGGGGGTGTGTGTAGGTGAGGGGTTAGGATCACTGTCTCAGGTGAAGGGTGTGTGTGTAGGTGAGGGGTTAGGATCACTGTCTCAGGTGAAGGGGGTGTGTGTAGGTGAGGGGTTAGGATCACTGTCTCAGGTGAGGGCGGGCGAGGGAGAAACCCCAAGGCAACGCGGCGGTAATTTGTTGGCCGCTTCTCGTTGGCCGGTGGGGACGGGGACACAAGAGGGAGCTGAAACCAGAGCGGCCCCCTTTGACAAGGCCGCCATTGTGAGCGACGCCCAATCTGATGGTGGAGGCGTCTCCCTGTGCGCGGACCGGAGAGGACGGCACAACCTCCTCCCCTCCTGTCTGTCCAATGACCTCACACTTTCTCTATAGCGCTCAGTCTACTGGCCTCTCTCTCTCTCTCTCTCTCTCTCCATCCTTTATCTCTGCCTGTACCCCTCTCTCCCCCTCTGGCTCACCCAGGACCCTCTCCCAGCCTGGAGATGGGCATGGGGAGACCTTCAGAGGAGAGGAGGGACACAAAGGAGCCGTGGCCCAGAGACACACACGCATTACAGCTCCTCCCTGAGAGACCTGAGGAGAATCAGACCACTTTTGTCTGACTGCAGACAACAGAGGGACAGAGAGAGAGAGAGAGAGAGACACACACACACACACACACAGAGAGCAAGAGAGAGACAGAGAGGGAGAGAGAGACAGAGAGAGAGAGACTGTGTGAGAGAGAGAGAGAGAGAGAAGGAGAGACAGAGAGAGCAAGAGAGAGACAGAGAGAGAGAGAGAGAGACTGTGTGAGAGAGAGGGAGAGACTGTGAGAAAGAGAAGGCGAGACAGGGGCACAGACACAAAAGCGGAGCAGAGAGACACCCAGACAGAGAAAAGAAGGAAAGGACAGGCGGAAGAAGATGTATCAAGAAAGCAGGAAAGCAACAACAGCAGGAGAGAAGGACAGAATGAGGTCAAGACTTAGAAGAGACAGACCAAGGAGAATGTCAGCTAGCGAGGGAAAGGTGAAGAGGGGGGGTGGTTAACACTGCCATAAAAAGGGACATGAAGTGGAAGAGTGGAGACAAACAACGCAAGGGTCCCTGTGTGTGTGTGTGTGTGTGTGTAAATGGTGTATGGGGCTTATCTCTACAGGTGTGCCCAGCAGCCAGAGCACATCCAGGTGAGACAGCCAGGTACATAAAGAAAGACTGCAGGGATACAGAGGTCCAGTCTTCCACCGCTCCGCTGAGAGATGGACAGATACAGTGAGAGGAGAGATGGAGAGAATCTGTTTTTTTGAGTGTGCTGTTCCTGTCAGACCTGCTGGTTTGGATTGGATGCTTGACTGGAGTGAACCTGTGAGTCACCATACTGTAGTTGGATACACAAACACACACACACACACACACACACACACACGTCTTACATCATGGCAATAGCAGTCAACAAAAGTAACAGTTATTACTAAGCATTTGACTTGATGGTATAAGACCCAGTTGATGTGTGTGCCATTTGGAGCATGCAGTAACCTGAGAGATGTGGACTGACCTAGAGAACACGCACGCACACACACACGCACACATACACACACACACACACACACACACACACACACACACACACACACACTCCATATGTATGCAGTCTCCACTCTCTACTCTGCCAACACGCCACATTGTTCCACCAATAATGCAACAGCATTCCATTACACAGATACTTTACATCCAGTCTAAACAGACTCCCAGCTCTGAAAAGGCCTAAACAAGACTGTCAGTGTGTTAGGGAGGGGCATTACCCATAGGTTCTTCATACTTCTAAGGACATTAGCCAGTGTGCAGTCCAGGATAGGCCAGTGTATGGTGACTGGTCCAGGACAGGCCAGTGTATGGTGACTGGTCCAGGATAGGCCAGTGTATAGTGACTGGTCCAGGATAGGCCAGTGTATAGTGACTGGTCCAGGATAGGCCAGTGTATAGTGACTGATCCAGGATAGGCCAGTGTATAGTGACTGATCCAGGATAGGCCAGTGTATAGTGACTGGTCCAGGATAGGCCAGTGTATAGTGACTGGTCCAGGATAGGCCAGTGTATAGTGACTGGTCCAGGATAGGCCAGTGTATAGTGACTGGTCCAGGATAGGCCAGTGTATAGTGACTGGTCCAGGATAGGCCAGTGTATAGTGACTGGTCCAGGATAGGCCAGTGTATAGTGACTGGTCCAGGACAGGCCAGTGTATGGTGACTGGTCCAGGACAGGCCAGTGTATAGTGACTGGTCCAGGATAGGCCAGTGTATAGTGACTGGTCCAGGATAGGCCAGTGTATAGTGACTGGTCCAGGATAGGCCAGTGTATAGTGACTGGTCCAGGATAGGCCAGTGTAACACCTTGCTAGCATTGCTACCCAGCATTTGAAAGACTCCACCAAGGGAATCCCCAACCAACAGAGACCCAAAGACACAAAGACACAGAGAACACACAGCAGACACAGAGAAAGACACACAAGACACAAAACAGAGACACAAGACACAAGACACAGAGACACACAGAGACACAAAGACACAGACACAGACACAGACAGACACAGAGACACAGACACACACAGACACAGAGACACAGAGACACACAGACACAGAGACCCAAAGACACAGGGACACAGAGACAGACACAGAGAGACACACAGACACAGAGACACAGAGGCCCAAAGACACAGAGAGACAGAATCACAGACACAGAGAGACACACAGACACAGAGACACAGAGGCCCAAAGACACAGAGAGACAGAATCACAGACACAGAGAGACACACAGACACAGAGACACAGAGGCCCAAAGACACAGAGAGACAGAATCACAGACACAGAGAGACACACACACAGACACAGAGACACAGAGAGACCCACAGACACAGAGGCCCAAAGACACAGGGACAGAGGCGCTGGTGGTGGTTTAGGCCCCACAGCACAGGGGTGAAAGGAGCCCCAGGTGATTGGGATGGCAGTATCCCACAGGAAGAGAGTGTGTGGGTAGATGTGTGTGTGTGTGAATGTGTATGTGTGTGTGTGGGGGGGGTGCTCATGAGGGTGTTTGCCTTTGTGAATGTGTAAGTGTATATAAGAATGCTTATATGAGTATGTGTGTGTGTGAGTGTGTGTGTGCATGCACACATGTGCGTGAGAGTTTGAATGCCTTTCCTGGCGGGCCTAAGCAGGCTGTGTGTGTGTGTGTGTGTGTGTGTGGTGGAAGTGTGTGAGTGTGACAGACAGGGGGGCCCAGGTGGGTGTGGGTGAGCAGTCCGTGGTCCCAGACCAGAGTTTATTCATTAGCAGCCTAATGCCCTACTGAAGCCATTCCATTTCCCCCCAGTGTTTCTAATAACCTACAGGAGAACCCAATCCTACCCAAACACACACACACACACACACACACACACACACACACACACACTCTCTCTCTCTTACGTTCACTTATACTCTCCCAAAATTTCATTAGGGCTCCCATTCGACCCCCTTCCTCTCCATAATCCCAACAAACTGCTGGGCTACAGGAAGTCGCTGGGCTGAGTGGCAGGCAGGGCAGGAGGGGGCATTTGGGCGGAGGCTGGGACTGTCTCTGAGGGCTGGGACTCTCTCTGGGTCTCATCGCAGTGAAGCTTTGTGGCCGGGCAGGAGAAGCCATGAGGGGGAGGGTCTGGTCTCTCTCTGGGTCTCACCGAAGCGGAGCGATGCAAAGTTCTGTGGCCGGCCGGCAGCCAGGCTCCTGTCCACAGGCCACACACACACACACACACACACAGCCCGCTGAGGCCCGCCAGGAAAGGCTTCCACTCAAACAAACTGAGCTCAAAAACAGCAGCAGGGGTCCAACGGGGCCGTGGTAGCTCTGTGTGTGTGTGTGTGTGTGTGTGTGTGTGAGCCTATAATGTGGAGAGTGTAGGGCTGAGAAAATGGGAAATGGGGCAGGGGTCAGCCTGAGGCGAGACTAGAGTCAGGTAGCCCCATTAACAGTCACAGTCACACACACACACAGAATTAGGTAACCTCATATAGTCATATACAACCGCCTCCACACACACACACACACACACACACACACTCTTCAACGTGCAGTATAGTACACATATATACCCCCCCCCCCAACACACACACACACACAGCAGAAACCTGGCCAGTTTTCCAGTCTCAGACAGACAGGCACCCAAAGTGTGTGAGGACAGACAGGGGGTCTGCCAAACACACTTAATCACACACAGTCAAACACACAGATAAACACTGCAGAGCCGTGCGGACCCCTCTGCCCTCTTTCTAATCGTCCTCTCTCTCTCTTTCTCTCTCACACACACACACACACACACACACACACACACACACACACACACACACGTATGTGTCTTTCACAAGCTCTGCTGCCTCTCTCCTCCTTCATGTGCCTTCTTCCCTCTCTTCTTCAGTCTGCTGTCTAGACACGTGCCGTGTGTGTGTGTGTGTGTGTGTGTGTGTGTGTGTGTGTGTTGGTCCTGTTCTGGCCTCTGTCACCTACTGTTTCTCTGTAATCAGAATGGATGGCCAAGCCAGGTGCCCCCGCAAGCAGCCCCTTCCCAAGATACAACAGTAACAAACGATCTCCGAGCCATTCCCAAGATACGACAGTAACAAACGATCTCCGAGCGCGGAGGGCTCCAGACTAGAGCAGATATTTGTCTGCCGTACAGGCCAGAGATAAACACATCCCTCTGTGGGCTGAGGGTGAGGGCTGCTTTTTGCTGAGCTCCCAACTTTAATAAAGCAACACTAAATCTCAAAGGGCTCTGGCTCGGAGGAGACAGTCTCTCAGTCGCCGTCTGATTGTTTGTGTGGTGGCTCAAGGTTAGCCCTAGGAAGGTTAGGGACGAGGAATCCATGTTCTTTGTCTCTCTTTCTCTCTCTCTCTCTGTCGGAGTCGGAGACTCTAAATCATCTGAGATGGCAGCGTGTTCCTGTGGAGCGAGGGATCCATCTGGTCCAGGTCTAGTACCAACAGGAATCAAAGCCTGGGCCCAGTGGATGGCATCAGAGATGGCCCACTGATGGAGAGGAACTACAGTTCTGGGAGTTCATTACTGGGGGAGCCGTGCTGGGTGATGGAGGGAAGTTCTCCTAATGAGGCAGGTTCCAGAACTACTACAGCGTCATACAGCGCCCCACTCATATACACACACACACACACACACTCACACTCTCACAGACACACACACACACACACACACACGTTCCTGAACTACTACAGCATCATACAGTGCCCCACTCATACACACACACACACTCAAACTCTCTCACACATACACACACATTCCTGAACTACTACAGCGTCATACAGCCCCCCCCCCCCCACCCCCCACACACACACACACACACACACTCACACAGGTTCCTGAACTACTAAAGCATAATACAGCGTCCCACTCATACACTCACACACACACACACAATCTGTCCTCTCACTATCTTGAAGTCTCTTAAGCCACTCTGCATGTTTTTCCCCTTCTACAGTACATTACACCTTTCACTCTCCCACTCAACCTTTCAGAGAACCTCCTTCAGTCTCTTTTCTTTTCATCCTTCTGTCCTCTATCTGACCCCTCTCTGTCTCTGCACCCATCTTTACCCCTCTCTCTCTAATGCAGCACATGGGTTTATTGAATGTGAGCACTACAAGCACACAAGAAAAGTCTGACACTCCTGACTCTAGTCTCTCTCCCTCTCTCACACAGTCTCACATACAAAAGGAAATCCTTTTACCTTGTTAACCACAATACCACATCCTAATACAAATATTCAGAGACCCACAAAACTCACACACACACACACACACACACACACACACACACACACACACACACACACACCAACATGCAGTCCTTTCATGCCCATCTCTTTAGCTTCTCTAAACATGTGATTCATCTTCTATTATGTGACTGTTGCCAGCTGTCCTCACCAACAGCATCCAGCCCAAACCACACACACACACACACACACACACACACACCCCTGTCTATTCACACATCGCACTAAATGTGGAGCATGCCGCCACACATGTCAAACAGAAGGCAGCTGTCAGCAGCCTTTTCTGTGCGCCCACTGATGCTAAGAGGCCATACACAAACACCACCATCCCTTCCACCATGCCCTGACGCTTTCAAACACAGCACACACACACCTAAAACACACACACACACACACACACACACACAGCATACAAACACATCTCAAATGCAGCACACACACACACATCAAACACACATACACACGCACACACACAACTCAAACACACACACACATTTCAAATGCAGCACACACACACACACGTCAAACACACACACACAACCCAAATCTCAAACAAAGCGCACAGACACATCTCAAACAAAGCACACACACACACACACACACACACACACACACCTCAAATACAGCACGTGCATACACACACCTCAAACACACACACACACCTCAAACGCACCGGCAGTGGTGCTGGCAGCATGCTGGTAAATAATGACCGCTTTCATTCCTAGTACTTATGAATGATGCCATAAGGTTAACCTCAGATACACACACACACAAACATAATAACACGTGCACACACACACACACACACAGCCAGCGCTAACTGGCTGTAACGTGCAGCATGAGACTATGAGCTCACTGTGTGTGTGTGTGTGTGTGTGTGTGTGTGTGTGTGTGTGTTGAGCGCTGTGTTGACCGGCCCAGTCATGTGCATCTTTCCAATAGAATGTGAATGTTCATCATAACAATGGCACAGTGTTAATAATGCCTTCATTCATTCACAGATGCCTATTAGAGTACTTCCCCTATCTCTCTCTCATACACACACACACACACACACACACACACACACACACACACACACAGATGTCTGAGGGGAAACTATATCAACAGACACCTGAGGCTGCGGGGGACTGGTATTCTCATCCACATGGTCAGGCTTGAGCAGAATGAGGAGAGCAATACCATGGGCCCCCATTCTCTCATTGTCTCTCTCCTCCTCCCTCTCTCTCTCTCTCTCTCTCCATCTCCTCCTCCCTCTCTCACTGTCTCTCTCGTTCTGTCTTTCTTCATCTCTCTTCAACAAACCCACCCCCAGGAGAGTCCCTCTGAATCCGCAAAGCTAAAGCAGATGAGAGGTTCAGCCGTGTGTGTGTGTGTGTGTGTGTGTGTGTGTTCAGAGAAACCACGCGGGACTAAGGCTGCCTGGTCCTCAGAGGACCACCTATCACCCAGGCCTTTCATCCCTATGTCCATCCAGAAGTTCCTGTCGCAGCGTGGTCTCCTGCTCAGCAGGACAGACAGGCACCAGTGTGAGGAGGAAAACAGTTCCCCTCTCTGTCCGAGCACGTCTCATAAATCAGGGCCAGAGCCGAGCCCAGTCACATCCGTTCCTGTAAGTACCATCAGGGCATTACTTCAGCCAGACCGTGACCAGAGAAATTTGGTTTCCATTACAAAACAGGGCAGGCTGAGGCACAGAGTGTGTTCCAATCCACGCACTTTGTGAGTGCACTTCAATACAGTGCACTATGAGCACTGTGCACTTGCTGAATTTTGGCAAATAAGGCTTTCCCAAATGGAGTAATTTGAGCTGTGCTTACCGGAAGTTACAGTCGTAACGCATTAAGCAGTGTTGTATTTAGGGTTAACATTTACACAAGATTAGCAGCCTGCTATTATTAAAAACCTTGTTGTTAGTGATAACTAGCTTATCATGCAAATGACAAATACTGGCTAGATCAGTTTTAATAAGCAGCAGGTTGTCCCTCCTCTTCCGTTATGTTGCTAAGATGGTGTCCATTAAGTGTGAGAAGGTCACATTTTGACCGTTAGAAGTGCACCATCCGGGTACTTTTTGTTCCCTTTGCTAATGTGGACGTACTACACCCTCACACCAAGCATCTGAAGTGCACCATCCGGGTACTTTTTGTTCCTTTTGCTAATGTGGACGCACTACACCCTCACACCAAGCATCTGAAGTGCTGACGTGTGCAAATTAAAACACACTTACAGTCTCCAAAACAGTGGTGGCAGCGCAGCAGTCAAGGAACCTTGCTAGCATCCTAGTAGCCTGGAAACTGTGGGTTCGAATCCCAGTTGTCACCGTTGTGCCCCTGAGCAAGGCACTTAACCCTAAGTCTCTCTAGGGGAGACTGGCCCTGATGTCATTGATAGTTGACAAATGTAAGTCACTCTGGATAAAAGCGGCTGCTAAATGTATACATGTAAATGTAGCCCCTGTAGATGCACTAGTGATGAATGAGGCTGTGAGGTAGTCCAGACACACTAGTGATGAATGAGGCTGTGAGGTAGTCCAGACACACTAGTGATGAATGAGGCTGTGAGGTAGTCCAGACGCACCAGTGATGAGGGGGGGGGGGGGGGGGGGGGGGGGGGGGGGGGATGAATGAGGCTGTGAGGTAGTCCAGACGCACTAGTGATGAATGAGGCTGTGAGGTAGGCAGATGCACGGTGATGAATGAGGCTGTGAGGTAGGCCAGATGCACCAGTGATCAATGAGGCTGTGAGGTAGGCCAGATGCACTAGTGATGAATGAGGCTGTGAGGTAGTCCAGATGCACTAGTGATCAATGAGGCTGTGAGGTAGTCCAGGTGCACTAGTGATGAATGAGGCTGTGAGGTAGTCCAGGTGCACTAATGATGAATGAGGCTGTGAGGTAGTCCAGGTGCACTAGTGATGAATGAGGCTGTGAGGTATCCAGTGAACCAGGAGGGGGAACAGGTTTCTCTTATGAAAGGAGGAGTTACAGTCTGTGAGTCGCCCACCAAGGGCGTCGCCTATGATTCACAGCCTCTGGCTCCTTGGCACGCAGAGGGATTCTCTACACTGTCTGGGTCAGCACATCTGCAGGAGTGCCTGCCCCTCTCCCCCCAGCACACACACACAAATGCGCACAAACAAACTTGCACGCACACATACACACACCACACCACATGCACACAAACAAACTCACACACACACACATAGCCCACCACAGCTACTGACAGCTGAGCATGCCAATGTCAGTCAGAGCCAGTCCCAGACCCTGACATCCTCTCCTGAGCAGACAGACTGTGATATACAGCTACAGCCAATTACATTTAATGACAGCCAAGGGCAGGAAATGACCATTGATCTTAGCCAATCAAAGCTCCCGAGTCAATCACCTGACCAACAAAGCCTATCAGAGCCTTTTGTGTCACTGCCCCCACATTCTGGAACAGTCTACCCCTCTTATGCAATACCCCTTCTCCGCTCTCATTCAAACAACACTTAAGACACACCGGTTCAGTGAGGTCTTTGCTCCTAACCATGGCTATATCCACCCCTTGAATGATTTTAATAGGATCACATATTTCTGAATATGTGAAAATGAATATCACAACCTTAAAAGACGTGAACATCCCACAACTCTTAGTACACATGTGCAGATGTCACTCTAGGACACCCACAGATCTGGCCACTGCATTGTGTTCTAAGATGTCACTCTAGGACACCCACAGATCTGGCCACTGCATTGTGTTCTAAGATGTCACTCTAGGCCACCCACAGATCTGGCCACTGCATTGTGTTCCAAGATGGCTGCTGTTCTGTGGTCCAGAAGTGCTGTCACGTGTATGTCCAGCAGGGCGGAGAGGTAGGGTGACGGGGGGGGGTGACCCCGCTGGGTCAGGAGTTGGTTAGACACTGCATCACTGGTCTGATACATTAAGCAGACAGTCAGCCTAGGAGAGGAGGTGGAGGGGTCCTCAACACAGACCAACTATGAGTCCCCACTCTCTCAACTCGAGCAAGAGCTGGTCAGTGCTCTGCAGATGTGTGTGTGTGTGAAGTGTGAATATGTGGTGATATTTGTGTTGTGTTTGTGTCTTTGTATGATAGGTAAATTATGGTAATTGCCTACAGTGTAAGTGTGTGAATGAGAATGGGAGAGAGATAGGGGGAGGGAGGGTGTGTTTGTGTGTACATATGTGTTTGATGTTGTGTGTGTGTGCGTGTGTGTATCTGCGTGTAGTACCTTGGATCTCGTGGACTATTGGGACGGGTGATGGAGCGTAGTCTGTTCTCAGTGACCCCTGCTGGACGATCCAGGGCCAAGACAGGGCTCACCCGCCTAACAGACACAGGGCACAAGGCAGAAAAACTTAGAGAAGTTAAGAGCATATCAGACTCAGTGACCAGAGGTATGTCAGACTAGATGTACCACATACCGGTACATGATATGACCACACGTTGTTGCCATGCAAGAGAATCAATTCGGAAATATAATAAGATCACAACAAACCAAACACAAATCATGAAAATTTAACAGAAATGAGGACAATCATAAAATTGTAGATCTTAAAATAGCACCAGGTCGACAGCTAAGCTAGTTTGCTCATGCATGACAATTTACTTTAATCAAAGTCCTTTTAGGGCAAGACCCTTCACTCAGCAGCCATCTTGATGATGCCTTCGGGCACTTATTTTGGCTAGTAAGTGCAGGCCCTATCAAAATGAATGGGGAGATATCCATATCTGCGGCAGGTCACGTTCACTTAAAAAGTGTATTGTGTGAATCCCTGTTTAAATCTGAACTGAAAAATGTGACTATCTTCACCACTGCTGCCCAAATAACACTTGAATAAGTGTTAATTAAGTGTTATTTTTAATAAGGCGTTGCTCTAAATATCTCTTTACTGCATCAACTTTCACCACATGGCTAAGACGGAGAGAATAGACAACTGGCTACTTTCATTGCAGGGCAGGACTTGGACATCCAGTTGACTGACTCCACCATCTTTGCATGAGGACGGCCATAAAACCCTATGGAGAGTTTTTTTAAGCGATGTGTCTCCTCCTATAAAACCATCCCTGCTTCCACTCCCTGCTAAAACACCCACCTAAACTCCACTGAAACAGAAAGAGAAGTTGTCCTACACTAAATCAAGAGCAAAACGGCGTCTGTGCATGTTTTCCTGTGCGCGCCCATACTAAAGTGTCAATGGTGTCATTGACCCAGGCACGAGCTTCTGGTTACTTCCTTATTGTGTGAAGGGAAGTAGGAGTGGGTGTCAAAATAAAAGAGCCATCAGTATAGTATACTACTAATGATGACACATGGTGATTATAATAGCAGTAAAAAAGTTGTTTACATTGTTAAGATTGTTAGTTACTTTAATATTAATTTATTAGTAGCTATCACACTGTAGGTCTGATAAAAGTGAAAGAGGCAGAACTGTATTTTATATCTGTGATTCTGTGTAATCTCTATGAAAGTACATAGATAAATACTTTGCATTTACGGGAAATTAATTCTGGATCTTCCCGTTTAATTACTTCATTTGAAGTAGAAGGGTGTCTCTTACTATCAATTTTAACGAAAACTACAAAATAATGTATAGTTACTACCATTTCCTTATTGACAACAAATAGTGGTAGTATCAGTAGTCAGTTGGTACCATGATTTTACTAAATTACTACAAAACTACCCTCTTATTAACGATCTGTAAAGCGTTACCGCACATGTTATAACACCAAAATAGAAATCTATTAATGTTCCACTAGCAAAGACCATGCACTGTAGTTCTGGAACCTGAGTGTTTACATGTGTTTACATGCATGACCCCTTTCAAAGCAGTTCACTGTAAATTTCTCATTATTGGCAGAATGGAGCAGAAGATGCCTAAACAAGCATGTAAATTGGACACTAGATAACAATGCACAAATGAAAAAAAAACATGAACACTTGAGTCACCATGATGGGCTGGACTGAGCCTGGAGACCAACATAGCACTAATATTTCATAATCAAGGGCACTCCAACAGTCATTCGGGCAAAGGCAACGTGGAGGAGGCCTACACATATTTTATTTCTTCTGTTTCTACCATAGTTGGGTTACCAGCACATGACAACATCACAAGGAGAGACATGAGGCATGTCTGCACATCTGTACCTGGGCTCATCTGGAGAGGGATCCTGAGCGATACCATTGGTCTGCTCAGAGCTGTGAGTGGGGCTATTCTCTGGGCTCACTTCCTCCTTCGACCCGTTCTGGGTGGGCAGGTCCAGACAGGACTTAAGTCCCTCCCACTGCTGTGCGGCATTCCGAATGGCCAGCCGCCGCTTCTCCTGGATAGACAGCCAGATGACATGTGACAGAAAGAGACAGAGATCCCAGTTATACATGGATGCAGTTGAGATGGTACACAATGACACCCAGACAATGCTAATGCTAGACAATGCTAACAGATGAGACCCTCCATCCAAACTATGGAGTGTATGAGCATTCAAATGTGAGGCAAGTAAACACACTGATGCTACTTAAGCTACGTATCCTACTGCAAATGTAAGGGACTCCCTCAACATGCCTTGACCTTCTCCATCGTATCCTAAAGTCTGCGGACCTCTGAACAGTCTCCTTGCTGAGGACAACTACACTTATAACCCTACAGAAGGAACCCAGTTGAGAGACCTGTACTTTCAGAACCTTTTTAAAACATTTCCAATCAATACAGTACCTAAAAAAACATTCCATTTGAACCTCACAAATACACTGGCAGAGCATTCAAAGAGAATTAGAAGAGATAAAGCTATGCTATGAGTAGGTGTATCAGATCAAGTGTCAAAGGTGTGTGCTGTGAATGAATCCTACAAGCTTTGCAACACTAGCACCTTCTGCCTACACTAGAGGAACAAGAAGGGAACTTCTCCACGATGACTTAGCATGAAACCAAGGGATAAGCATTTCAACGTCATCATTACAAGGTTTCTTGTTGATTTTGAGACAATTACCAGCCGCTGCTTTGTTCAAATATCTGACAATGGTCCATCTGTGAGTCATGTTAATCAAAGCAAAGACAATGTATGTAGAACGGTGGCTTAAAATAATTTAAAATGGTACAAAAATTAATCAAAAAACTCTAAATAGAACAAAAAAGACAAGAGGTCATCATCAAAGAGAGCTTTTTTTTTTTTTACCCTTTTCTTTATTCATATCTCATCAACTCTCACAGCATAAAGCTGTGTCAATAGTCAGTTGGTACCATGATTTTACTAACTTATTACTACAAAACTACGCTCTTATTACCGATCTGTAAAGTGTTACCGCACATGTTATAACAACAAGATAGAAAACTATTAATGTTCCACTAGCAAAGACCATGCACTGTAGTTCTGGAACCTGAGTGTTTACATGGAAGTTCAATCAGATCTGAAAAGAGAAGCTGTGTCAATAGTCGTAAACGTATTACTACAAAACTACGCTCTTATTGACATGCATCCTCTTCCTTCATTGAGAAACTGCCACATCAAACATTTATACAAACACAGAATTTTGTTATCTTGTACCCTCCACATCACCTCAAAAGTTCTGTGCCCTCAAATGTCGATGTTCTCACATCCATGGGCAGAACTGCAGGGGGGCATGCATCTTATAAATCAACACTGACAGTTTTATTCAACCATGGGCAGTGTGGAGTCAGATTAGGTCACTGGATGAGTTTGCCCTGGGTACAGTGTTGCCATGGCGATAAATACAGTCAACAAAATATGACAAGTCAATCCAGCCGCATCAACATGGGGGACACAGCCCAACTACTAGAGAAAGAGGTTTTCTGACGGAAGACTTTGGGAAGAGTCCTGATATTAAACTTTTAGTGGGTTCAGCAAGGGCATGAACAAACTCTCTCCTGGATTTACCAAGTCATGATGCTGCAGTGCTGTTGAATCATTATCTCGTATCTATGGTTACAACATCCCCTAGTATCCAAGGGCACCATCACAAAACAGCCGACATCATTAAGAGGTGCTGATTATTTTTCTCCAGGGAAGGAGATGCACCATGTGGAACAATTTTCCTGTTTGATGCAGACGAAAGTGGATTTAAAACACTGCAAATATGTACACTTGCAGACTTCATCTCCTTCGTTATGCAACCAGTAGCCAGCTGATAGTATGACAAACACTCTAATGTGCCATCACTGTATTCTGATGTACTGAAACATCACTAAAAATGTCATGGACTTATCAACAGCTGCAAAACTACAACTTCTATTGAAAAGTGTTCAATCTCGGTGCCACGTGCTCAGAAGAGACACAGAACATGACTTTTATGGCTTTTGTTTTTTCTGTTTTCTGTCCTCCTGGTGTCTAGATGATTAGTGGAGTGTGCTGTCTGCATCTCAGACCACTCAAAAGTCCATTTAGAGTGATTACAGGAAAATTACATTGACAAGTGACAGGTCACCCTCAAGGTCTCCAGACCAAGCAGCTAAATTTGACTTCACAGCCTACAGATCCAGAAACTTCCACCAAGCCATATTGGGCAGCAGGCCTTTTCTGGACAGGGGACCCAAGATGATCCATTCTCACTTACTGAATTTCTGCCGTTTCTATGAACTTCTCCTGACCTGGCCAAGTTAATGAGCAATGAGTTATTTAGCGTGTCTGTGCACAGGCCTGTAGATGACTGTAAATATGGGCCTAGACCTCAGGTGAGAACAGAGTTCTTGCACATGGAGTGGCATCGCTGAGTGGCCTCTCAGGCCTCAGCTATAAATGCAAGTGAGAGACTAATGTGGAGAGCATCTCTCCAAAACAAAACTCTTTGAGCCTCATCACTGAGAACACAGATGAAATACACAAACAGCTCTGATTTGAGCTGATCTCTCCGGGGGATGGGCACTCCAACGGTTGGCATGGCATTGAGTTTATAGGCACCAGATCCTCTAAGGCAGAATGTGGCCCTCCTTCTCTACGGGGAGTCTGCATTCCCTGCGGATCTTTCTACGACACCCGGCTCCACTGAGCTCCTCCATTTAGCTTGGATTAGCTGGTTTTGGATGGAGGTGCTATCAACTCCTGACAAGATGGTCTGTGTCTATCTATACACCATGCTATAATATGCATTATTGCAAAACACAGACACACAGAAGCACACTCAACACACACACACACACACACACACACAGATCCTCCCTTGGAGGCAAAAATAGTCAAAGTAGCTGACATTTTCCATCCCCATACATTCAGGCAATCCA
>PYXC01000860.1:810000-815000 GCA_015244755.2 Tenualosa ilisha
ACAAAAGTACCCAATCGTGGCCGATACATAAAGTGTCTGAGTGAATTGGATATAAGTATGATGGGAACCAACAGCAACGAACAACACACACACACACACACACACACACACACAAAAACACAAGCACACAGGCAGGGCAGTGTGTCTTACTGTTATGCGTTTCATGTCCAGGAGTCTCAGATGCAGCATCAAACGCAGGGCAGCTTGCCTGTACCATGTCTCCTCCGCTACAGGGTTCCCATCAAGGGTCAGTTCACACAGGGAGCTCGACTCTCCCAAACAGGACAGCTCTTCAAAACTACACACACACAAACAAACAAACACACAAACACACACACACACCAAAACAAGTAATGTAAAAGTTAACTCTCTGACTAATACAAACTTATAAACCATGACTGCACAAAAACAGGATGTTGCCAAAGACTAGACAGCATATTTCATGTTTACAGACAGTGTACCCAGCATGCACTGCAGGCAGCTATGTAGGTATGACTAGGCAGTGCTTCCTCCTGTAGCTGTTTATGGCCTTAGTGTGGGGCCTCTATTCTTTCCCTCTCCTTATCTAGCCCTCTATCCCTCCCTCCTTTACACATCCTCTAGCATACCATTCTTTCTCTCTCTCACTCACACACACACACACACACTAGCCAGTTGTCACCCAAGATGCTTAGTGGCACAGTGCAGTTGCAATGTTTTCAGGGCCAAACTTAGCCTAGCATGTGACCGGCTAACCGGCAAAACTGTGCATGTGACAGACTGATAAAACACAGACTGGCCTCTGGTACTACTCAAACAGTAGCCTAGCTTCAGTGCCACACAGCCAGCACCTCAGACTGCAACAGCGTCTCATCTGAGAGGGCCTCAGCGGCCTCTGGAGGTTCCTGTCATGGAGCCCGAACTGACGTGAGTAAATGCTTCCCTACTTCAAACAGCACCCAAGCTGGGAGAGGCTAACTGATCACAGGAAGGGACACTACAGAGGCTGCCTGGACCCCTCCCTGCCTGCCCCCTTGTCTCCTCATCTCCTATTTCAACAGAGACACACACACACACTCAGAAACCCACAGACATCCAACAGAACTAGGCTCTGACCACTCTAGCATTAGCCTAGCATTCATCCAACAGCACCCTAACCACACACACACACACACACACACACACACACACACACACACACACGAGTCAACCCCACTGGGCGACCAATCATCAAAGCCTGTCACCACCCCTTAAAAAAAAGACAACTACTCTGTCCTTCACCAGGCAAAGACAGAGAGAGAGAGAGAGAGAGAGAGAGAGGACAGGAGGAGAGGATGGATGAATGGGGTGGGAGGCAGGAGGCTAACTCTCCCACTGCAGAGGAGACGGGGCTAGTTAGGCCAGGAGCCTCCCGCTACATCCAGAGCTGGAGCCTGAGTCTCCCCTGACACCGTGATTAGGAGGAGGCAGAGCGGGCAGATCCTCCTGCTGGTCGACCTGATACTTGACCCAGGAGCCGGGGGAGGTAGGAGAGGAGGGGGTTAAGCAGTCAGACAGTCTCCCAAACAGCCTCCGCTTTCTTTAGCCTGTACCCTTCATCTCTCTCCCCCCTAAACTCACACCGGCAACCACACACACACACAGACGCACACCGTCCCTCTCTCTCTTCCTACCCCCCTCTCTCTCAATCTCTTCCTCTCCCTGCCTTCCTCCCTTCCGCATCCTGTCGTTCTCACGCGCTCTTCGCTCTTCTCTCTTACCTGCTGATGCTGTTACAGCTGAGACTGAGGCGCTGCAGGCATGGAAGCCGGTCCACCTCCGTCTGAGAGAGAGAGAGAGAGAGAGAGAGAGAGAGAGAGAAAAAGAGGGATGAGGATAGAGGGTGCCGGCAGAGAGAGAGAGAGAGAGAAAGGGAGAGATGGAGAGAGAAAGAAAAGAGAAAGAGGAAGAGGAGGAGGAACGTGAGGAAGTAGGAGCTTTCCCCGTTCCCACAGTCACCTTGCAGCTCCCGCATGCAGCCCCATCCG
This sequence comes from Tenualosa ilisha, assembly GCA_015244755.2. NCBI lineage: Eukaryota > Metazoa > Chordata > Actinopteri > Clupeiformes > Clupeidae > Tenualosa > Tenualosa ilisha. The sequence goes on from PYXC01000860.1 coordinate 812,007, forward strand.
TCCTGCGCATACACACACACACACACACACAGACACACACTCTCTCTTGCCTTACACTCACGCTCACTCACACACACACACGCGTGCATGCTCACACACAAACACACGCAGAGCAGAGGAGAGGAGAGGAGAGGAGAGGAGAGGAGAGAAGGGAGGGGCCGCGTCAGTGCGGGGAGGGATGGAGAGGCGGGGGGAGGGGAGGGATGGAGGGATGGAGGGGGGGAGGGCAGGAGTGGGAAAGCACAGAGTGTGCGCTAATGCAGGCGTAGCCCTCTGCAGGAGCTGCTCTCACACTCACACACACACACAGTGCATCACACTCAGACACACCCACACACAGCCTCCTACACATCCACAGACAAAACACATTTATGCGTCTACTAGTATACAATTAATGCATGTGATGGAAACCACCACATAAAAGGAAGATCACAACAACAAGTAAGTAGGTGTTGGTTTCATGCTCTGGAAACAAATCCTTGCATGTGCATCTGGTGCGTGATGGACAGCATGTTGATATTGGATTAAGTAATTTAATATCATTTAATATCATACCTGTAACATATACACTACACAACTATACACAGAAATACACAAGATGAATCTCCCTGACATGCTCCTACTGACAAAACATGCGCACACACACACACACACACAGAGGACGTGAGAGCTTCAGACAGTCCTGGTGGGGTGCTGGTGGTGTAGACAAGAAGGGCTAACACCCCTGGGCTTCCCCCTCCATCACCACCCCAATCAAATCAATGGCAGCCCACAGCAACAGCAGCACAGCAGGGGAGGAACAGAGAGGGGCAGGGCACACGGACCAGGGCAACAGCACACTGTCGTCATGGACAACATACACGCACACACAAACATACACACACACACACACACACACACACACAGACAGACACACGCACTCACACACAGATGATTTTGGCTTAGGGTTGGGCAGAGTGTGTGGTGATCAGAGCAGAGTTAAGGAAGGGTGAGCTAGAACAGGAAGTTAATAAAAGAGGAAGAGCGGCAGAAAATGGTAGATGGATCATGGATGGATGGATGGATAGATAATGAATAGATAGATAGATAGATTGGTTGAGGCGGGGAGAGAGAGAGAGAGAGAGGAAGGGAGGCATGGACACATGGGAGAAGGGGTGTGTAAAGAGCAAATGCTTCACTTCACACACACACACACAACACACACTCTCCCTATCTCTCACACCTGATCTCACACACACACACACACACACACACACACACTCACTCAAGAGGGCAGGGCAAGAGTGCTGACTCAGCCTGCACTGCAGACGCACACTGCCTGATTCTGTGATGCCAGCTAAGCCTTAGCTACACTTTAGCTAATACACACACACACACACACACACACACACAAAGGGGAAAGGAGGGATTCAGTACACTGAAAATGAGAAGGTGGCATTTTCCAGCTTTGCAGTTCATTCAGAAACAATACTAACCTTTTTGCCTTATTTAGTGCTTCAGGGAAAACTAAGACACACACACACACACACACACACACACACACACACACACACACACACACACACACATTGAGTGGGCTATGAGAGTGGACTATCTGAGTACTGTGTACTGGTGGTGCTGCGAATGACAATGTGTTTGGGTCACTGTCTGTGTCCTTGCATGTCTCCTTGTACGTGTGTGTGTGTGTGTGTGTGTGTGTGTGTGTGTGTGTGTGTGGTTTGGCTTATGCAAAGCCCATCTGTGAGAACAGGCTCAGCCACTAAGGACAGGCTAGTGAGGGACCCACATTTGTCTAATAGAACTAGAGCCCCAGCTGCAGGATAACACTACCAAAACACACACACACACACACACACTCACACACACACACACTCGCAGACACAGACGCACACACACACACACACACTCACAGACACAGACATACATACACTCACACACACAAATACACTCACACACACACACACACACACATACACACACGCAGACACAGACACACATACACTCACACACACACACACACAGACACACACACGCACACACACACACACTTGCAGACACAGACACACATACACTCAAACACACAGACATACACATACACACACACATACATTCACAGACACACACACATTCACAGACACACACACACACACACACACACTCACAGACACAGACACACATACACTCACACACACAGACATAAACAAACACACACACACACACTCACACACAGACACACACACACACACACATAGATTGTATTTCTAGAAATGAGGAACCAAGTGATGAAACATTAATTTAAGACGACCACAAGAGCAGTCTCACTGTAGCTGGTCATCAGTCTGATCTACTACACTACGGAGATACAGGCTCCTTTAGCCAATCAGAGAGGAGCGTTCCCTTGGAATCGCCCTTGTGACCTCACACCACCCATAGTACCTCAGGCCAGCTCCAGCATGCCGTCCAGATGTGTGTGTTGTTTTCATGAAGCAATTCATTTTCACTCCATTCACCAAAACAACCCACTAGTACACACACTGCCACTGCTGTAGCTTATAAACACATACATGCACACACACACACACACACACACACACACACACACACCACGCACACACTGCCACTGCTGTAGCTTATAAACACATACATGCACACACACACACACACACACACACACATACCAACACACACACCACGCACACACTGGCACTACTGTAGCTTATAAACACACACACGCACACATACACACACACACATGCACACATACATACCAACACACACACCATGCACACACGGGCACTACTGTAGCTTATAAACAAACACACACAGACACACACACACCATGCACACACTGCCACTGCTGTGGTTTGCTGTGGGAGACATCAATGTTGAGTGGTTAGCTACAGGCAGAACTGATCAATATCATGACTGCTCTGCTGATGACGGTGCTGATGCTCACTGGAAGCTGGAGCATAAACCCTCCAGGTTCCGCAATGA
>PYXC01000860.1:820000-900000 GCA_015244755.2 Tenualosa ilisha
CACACACACTGGATAAGTGAATCTATGACACACACCACACACACACTGGATAAGTGGATCCATGACACACACCACACACACACTGGATAAGTGGATCTATGACACACACCACACACACACTGGAGATACGTGGATCTATGACACACACCACACACACACTGGAGATACGTGGATCTATGACACACACCACACACACACACTGGATAAGTGAATCTATGACACACACCACACACACACTGGAGATACGTGGATCTATGACACACACCACACACACACTGGAGATACTTGGATCAATGACACACACCACACACACACTGGAGATATGTGGATCAATGACACACACCACACACACTGGAGATACTTGGATCAATGACACACACCACACACACACTAGAAATCTGTAGAAGTGACTGTAGATGTATATCAAGTGTTAAAATGATGCCAAATTTTGCACAAAAGACATGAGGAATTAGAACACATACTTACATAGCAGACATGACAGATATCAGACATGCTAAACACCACCCTCTGCACACCTCCACCTACTCACCACAGAGGAAATGCAGTTCCTTTTCAGGTTCAGTTCCAACAGAGAATCCAGACCCTGCAGGCCCTCCACCCGAGAAATGCGGTTCCCCGCCAAGTTTAGAACCCGCAGCTCCGACAACTGAGACAGGTTCTCCATGTGGGAGATCTAGGAGGAGAGAAAGGATGGATCTAGTAAAATGGCCATTTTCACTCATTTTTCATATTTTTAGGGCAAGATCAGATTTGGGATGAGATAACAGCACTTAAGAAAACGTGGGCACACAGCCATTAGTCTCTGCATCCAACACTAACACAACACTGAAACTGATGGCTTCTCTCCTGTTTAGGTTATCTGTCTGCGCTGCTTGGCACCTGTCACTGAATCTCCACCTCACACAAGCACTCCAAAAAGATACACACACACACACACACACACACACACACACACACACACACACAAGCACTCCAAAGAGCACTACTCACACACACATACACACACACGCACGAGCATTCCAAAGAATGATACACACACGCAATGCAAGTGAATCATAACCGCATTGTGTTTTCTAACCGCTCATGAAGTGAAAGTCATGACCCAGTCAGTCTAAGTGAAGAGGTGGTCATTAAGAAAAGCCTCCTGTTTACACTGGGATTGGCCCAGTCAGAGCAGCTCATTTACTTTTCCAACCTGAAACACACAGGGAAGGACCTGTGTGAGTGTGTGTGTGTGTGTACACAACTGAGAGAGTAAACATGTGTCTACACGTGCAAATACATAGGTGTGTCTGAATGGAACAGTGAGTGTGAGTGTGAGTGTGTGTGTGTGTGTTTGTGTTTTTGTGTGTGTATGTATGTGTATCAGAGTGTGAATTATGTGTGAATGAGCTGTGAATGAGAGATTTCTTCTTATCTGGGTATCATGTGACACATGCAGATGGGATGTTTCTGCTACTTTCAGAGAGGAAGCACTGGAGGGCATCTGGGCACATATGGCTGCCTCGTGGGCACACACTCCAGCTGTGTGAGGGCCAGGGGAGTGGAGCATACGCCAAGCGGACGTCCCTATCTAAAGGGGTCATCTAAAGGGGCCGCTGTGGTGGGAGTCTTTCATTACTGCAGCCCCAGCATAGAGGGCTCGGCTCAGAGTTGCCATGTTACACAGTGCAGAAATCATCTACCCAAGGACCAGTGAGCTCCAGATGAGCAGGAGGGCTCATCTCCACAGGTGCACCTGGCGCTGAAGCATGGCAGTAGCATCCCTCTACAGTATGGCCCTGGGATCAGCCCTGGAGAGACTCCTGCAGGGTCCAAGTCCAAGGCACTAACTGAGGGTCACTTAGAGGTCATCTCTCAAGGCCTGATCATGCTCCCCTGCTTACAGCAACGTCATATAGACACAGATGCCCCACCCACCCACCAAGGTGGCCATGTGAGAGCCAGTAAGAGTACTGAGCCTTTAAGCTGAAAAAGATCAGGAGGCACAAGGAAACAGCACCACTCAGACACCCTTGATTCGTACAAAAACATCAACGTCTGCAACTGAGTAAATAAAAGGCAGATAACCAAACACTCTTACAAAAGAGACATGAGAACAGACTGTTTCCTATGGAGAGACAAAAAGCAGGAGAGCAGGATTACTGTTCTAGAATAGTACACAAGCAATCTGTTTGTTCCTGCCACTGCCGGTCAGCCATCACAAACTGCAAGCTTTTCTGAGCCTCTGATACAGCTTATTATTCTGATCAAAAGCCAGCTGGATATAGAGCTTTTATCAGCACAGTGTCTATCCAATGCAATTAGGCTTGTCTGAGAAGACAAAATCATATTTTCCATGCAGACGCGACAATTTGCCTTCCAATAGGCCAGACAGCTAACACCATGTGGCCTATGTGCTCAGAGGCTAATTTTCCTGCTTTTTAAAGCCATGTATTTCTGACAGGCCTTCCTGATTATTACCCAGTAGGCTGCCTACTGTGTATTGTATGTAAACAGCATTTTGCTGTGCAACTTTAAAAGTGGTAATAGGCAAGCCTTCAATTTTTTTACCTCCAGAGCACCCCCTGCAGGCGTGGTATATTCTCACCAGACCAGTGTGGATTTGTTTACAAACCAAAGCACTGGAACCAGCCATGATCTCATGGAGTTCTGTTGACTGACAAGGTAATAAACACGATTTCAGTTTCATTCAGTTTAGGTTTTGTTTAACACAACTCGCATCTTGCGTTTCAAACTGCAAGTGCTTGTAACTGCACGATTAGTATTATTATTTTTATTATTATTTTACATTTAGCAGACGCTTTCATCCAAAGCGACTTACATTTCAGCATTTTGAATTTCAGCATTTTGAGGAGCCTTCATTCAGCCTTCATTCACGATGAGCCATTTAACCATCAAAGTGACTAGGAAGCTGACTAATGAAACTAAAACTGTTGCCTGGTAATCCCTTTGAAGGAGGAATCCAGTGTGATTCAATCCACAGGTGTGTTTGAGGTGCTCAACATGCTCCAACAACCTCCAACCCAGCTCTCCTCTCCTCTCCCTGCTCTCCTCTCCTCTCCCTCCTCTCCTTACCCCTGCTCTTCTCTCCTCTCCCTTGCTCTCCTCTCCTCTCTCCTGCTCTGCTCTGCTCTCCTCTCCTCTCCCCTCCCCTCCTCTCCTCCCAGACAGATTCAGTTCCAGCACTCTGAGACCCCCAGCTCTTGTTCTGGCCGTGTTGATGTTGGCCCCAAGTCTAAGGGGCAAAGTGAAGAGGAGAGACAAACACACACTGTTTTGACTACTGATACAGGGAGGGAAGACGTGTGTGTATGTGAGAGAGAGAGAGAGAAAGAAAGAGAGAGGGAAAGAGAGAAAAAGAAAACGGTGAGGTAATGCTTCTCCTTTCTCTTTCACTCTTTCACTCTCTCTTTCTCACACACACACACACATACAGGGCAGCCTCTGTGCACAGGTAGCTTTTATACCTTTCAGTAAGGAAAATGGTCCAAACATGACCTTTGAGTGGACCTCAGTTTTTGCTATTGTGTCCATACAAAAGACTTGCTGTGGTCCGCACACTACTGTAGTTTTGGCTGAGGGCCATTTACAGTGTCCACTGCCGAGTTTTAAATCTCCACCAGCTGCTCTGTGTTTGTGTTGGACTCAGACTAATTTGGAACAATTGTCTGCCAAGAGCCTCAATAGGAATGGATTCGCCTTACTCTTTCTCACACACACACACACACACACACACACACATCTGCTTGCTTTCTTTCTCTCTATCACTCACAGATACACACATATACACACACACACACACACACACACACACACACACACATACCCTCTCTCTGGAGGAGAGGGATCAGTCAGTCATCTTGAGGTGGAGTGTCTTGCTAATGAATTGCTCTCTCAGATGAGAAATCCATTCAGTTTTTCTCCAGTCCCTCAACAGCACCTGATCCTCAACCTCACCCTACATCCTCACCCATCCTCACACTGTATCTTCAACCTCACACTGTTCCCCTGACCTCACACTGTTCCCTTGACCTCACACTGTTCCCTTGACCTCACACTGTTCCCCTGACCTCACACTGTTCCCTTGACCTCACACTGTTCCCTTGACCTCACACTGTTCCCCTGACCTCACACTGTTCCCTTGACCTCACACTGTTCCCCTGAACTCACAATGTTCCCCTGACCTCACACTGTTCCCTTGACCTGCCACTGTTCCCTTAAACTGCCACCGTTCCCTTGACCTCACACCGTTCCCTTGACCTCACACTGTTCCCTTTACCTCACTGTGTTCACTTAACTTCACCATATACCCTCAACTTCACACTGTTCCCTTGACCTGCCACTGTTCCCTTAACCTCAGTGTGTTCCCTTGACCTCACCATACATCCTCAACCTCACACTGTCCCCTCTACCTCACCCTACACCTTTAACCTCATGCTGCCACACCCGACCATCTCCTTCACACTCACAGCAATCTCTCATCAAATCAGATTGAAAAACAGTCAAAAATAAATAAATAAATAACAGACTCGAGTTACAAATGACTGTGGAGTGGCTTCCGTCGGGGCAGGTCAAGGCATCCCAAGAATGCCAGTGTGGTTTCCTCCATTCATTAGCACTTAATTCAGCTGGCATAGCTGGCTAGATGGGGCTGGGGCATGAAACCCTAATGCCCGTGTTTACGCTTCACGGGCCTTCAGTCAGGATGGCACACACCTGGCAGCCAACTGCCATCTGAATGCAGCTACAGCATGCTGACTTCTTACTAATAACAGCTCTTGAGGAAGTAAACAAGGTGTGAAAGTCTCTCTCGCTCCCTCACCACTTTATCTGTGTGTTCCTTACTGATAGAAATCCCAGAACAGAACTGGCATTTGATAGGGCAAATATACAACACTTACTTCTCATTTAGATGTACAATCTGCACACTTATTACCACAAGGCTACAGATGCGTGAGGTTTATTCTTCTCTCTCTCGGCAATCAGCATATTTATTCACACAAGGCTACAGAAGCATGTGTGTGAGGTTTATCTCTCTCTCTCTCTCTCTCTCATTGCAATCAGCATGTTTGCTCCCAAAAGGCTACTAGTATGTGTGTGTGTGTGTGTGTGTGTGTGTGTGTGTGTGTGTGTGTGTGTGTGAGGTTTATTCCTGTGTCTCTCTTGCTCTCGCTCTCATTGCAATCAGAATGTTTGTTCCCACTAGGCTACAGATGCGTGCGTGTGTGAGAGCTTTTCTTTGCACGAGCCCACAGCTCCTGGGAGAGTAAGTCTTTCAAGGGGACAAGAAAGGAGAAAGAATTAGAGGGGGGAGAATATAGACACAAACAGGAAGAAATAGATAAAGAGCACTCCAATGTTCCCAGAAATAAACTGACAGAAAGGCTGACAAAAATCACTCGTGATGAGAGAATCAACTCGTGATGAGAGAATCAACTCGTGATGACAGAAAGTGCAGTGAACGTTAGCAGGTGGAGACACTGTGGCTGACACCTGCACTACTTCTGGGCAAAAACATCTCTGCTCTCAGCACGAAGAGGCAAACAGAGGAGGAGGATGGCAGCAGGAGAATACACATCAACATTTACAACTGGATGAACTAAGAACCCGTAAAAAAGTTGGATGAACTGAGAACACATAGAACACACAGAGCAGTTGCGTGAACTAAGAAAAGAACAGTTACATGAACTAAAACCACATAGAACACATAGAAGAGTTGTATGAACTAAGAACAGAACAGTTGGATGAACTAAGGGAAGAACAGTTAGATGACCTAGGAACACATAGAACAGTTGGATGAACTATGAATACGTAGAACACGTAGAACAGTTAGGTGAACTAAGAGCACGTAGAACAGTTGGATGAACTAAGAACACATAGAATAATTGGATGATCTAAGAACATGTAGAACAGTTGGATGAACTAAGACCAACTAGAACAGTTGGGTGAACTAAGAACATGTAGAACAGTTGGGTGAACTAAGAACATGTAGAACAGTTGGGTGAACTAAGAGGACGTAGAACACTTGGGTAAACCAAGAACACGTAGAACACTTGGGTGAACTAAGAGCTTTCTTACCCTCTTTTAAAATCCCTATCTTTACACTACCCCTTCCATATCCTTGACAGCTAACAACAGCCCTGCCAACAAACAGAACAACAGACTACTAGAAGGATTTCAAAGGCTTCTATACACTGTCTGCTAGCCGCCAACTCTACCGCAGGTAGAGGGGTGAACAGCGCTTCTGTCAGGAGGCACGCTATATGTCAATCAAAAGCCCATGAGCGCACCTCCGAGCACAGCGCTGCACCTTCTTGGGACGAGTTAAATTACACACTAGTCATTCTCCCTGGCGGAGGGCTGAGAGTGTGCTCTGTGTGAGAACTATAAATGTAATCATCTGCCCTGTGCTTAAAAGGTTTCCTACTGAGAGGGGGGGCTGCAGAGGGATATGCTTACATCTTTTCCAGAAGTTACTCTCTTTCCTAACAGCAAGGGATTCTGGGAAAGGTTCAACAGAGCATGAGGATGAGACAGAGAGGGACAGAGGGACACACACACACACACACACACACACACACACACACACACACACAAGCAGAGGGTGGCAGTCTGTAAAGAAGACAATGGAGAGAGATGAAAGAGAGAGAGAGCGTGGTTAAAAGTGTTAGGAGAAATAAGAGGAGACATGAGAGAGGAGAAATAAGAGAGAGAGAGACACAGAGTTACAAAAGAGAAACAAAAATAGAAAGTTAAAAAAGATATTCCAAATGCTATTAACAGCCAACAAAACAAAGCGAGACTGAGCATGATTAGACAGACAGGACGGCTAAAGGCTACATAGCAGAGCCATATGCTCACATTGCCTGGGCCTGTGCCAGTCCAGAGTGCAATGGGCATAGCCTGGGCCTGTGCCAGTCCAGAGTGCAGTGGGCATAGCCTGGGCCTTTGTCAGTCCACAGCACAGTGGGCATAGCCTGGACCTGTGCCAGTCCAGAGCGCAGTGGGCACAGCCTGGGCCTGTGCCAGTCCAGAGCGCAGTGGGCTGGCATCCCACGCACGCAGCCTCCATTTGGAGTCGGCTTTGAACGGAGCCCCTGCGGCTCCCAGCATGGCACTGCCAGAGACGCCATCGGGCATCAGGCCCGCCGGGCGACCTCACCATGCGTACACAACAGCGAGCGAGCGACGGGGATTCGTTTCATTCTGGAGCTGCACAGGCGCCTTTCCTTCCCAGGGTGTGAAGGTGGTGGGTGACTGACGTAGGTCTGTGAGGGGGAAGTGGTGGGTGACTGACTGACGTAGATCTGTGAGGGGGAGGTGGTGGCACCCACGGTGGCACCCACAGGGATCTGGCACTGTGAAATGCTTAATGCCCCTCTAGCTTTTCTGGTGTGTGTGTGTGTGTGTGTGTGTGTGTGTGTGTCTGAGGGAAAGTAGCAGACTTGAAAAGCCATTTCCACATACATATTACGGGGCTGAACACCATGACAGGGAGAAAGAAAAGAAACTGATAATACCTGATTATTGTGCATGTCCAGAATATCAAGCCTGGCCAGATTATCCAGGTGGCAAATCCTCTGAATCCTGAAAGGCATTGCAGGAGAGGCTGATACATATACTATATGTTTACATTGAGTTCCCATCAGAGAGACCTCTGTAGACGACACATAAAACATGCAACACAAACGATAAGTATATCTGGCCTGAGTCAGAGCATACTCTATTACACTGGCAGGCCTGAGCGTTATTGGACTTGGAGTAATTTGCCTGAGACCTGCCCAACTAAAAAAAACACCTGTGGCATGCTTTGAATTCAGGGCCCCCACGATGAGGAAAAGGTCGCGCTAAATGAGACGGGAACAATGGCAGACGTTAGTCACCAAACCCCTGCTGCTGACAAGGTGATTTGTGACTTTCATTTTCTCCAAAAAGGCCATTTGTCGGAGAGGGGAAGTTTCCTCCAGCAGAGTCCAGGCAGATGGGAGGCCCAGTGCCCCTTCCTACACTTGGGGCTTCAGCGTCAAACTGGTTTAACATGTAGAGATTCATGCCTTTCACTCCTTCAGCCTTGCTCAGAGACACCAATGGACACTGCAGTAGCTTCACATGGTCTACACTAACATACACACACATATGCACACAAACACACTTTCTGTTTTCAATCATTTTTGTATTGTACATCGCTGTGGATAGGCGAATTTGCCAAGTACAAATAAACATAAACACACACACCTGTTTTTCCCCAGCATGAGCACCCTAAGTGACACCAGGCCTGCGATGCCAGCGATGTCAGAGATGCGGTTGTCATACAGGTCCAGGAAGACCAGCCGCCTCAGTGGCTCCAGGCTGTGCACATGAGTCAGCAGGTTATGCTGGAGATTCAGCAGCCGAAGCTTCTCCAAACCCACCACTGGAGGGCACTCTACCAATCCACGCCTGACAGAGGGGGGAAAAAACACTCTGCGCTTTCAAATAACTGATAAACGACATGACACCATATCACAGTGTAAGACTTTTACATTTACTAATCAGCTTCGCCTAAGTGAACCACCAGTCTTCTGATTGGACATTTGCAGACATTTGTTTATCTGAGCTTCTGCATGTGGGGTTGCCCTCTGATAGGTCATTATTGCCACCTGCTGGATAATACTTACAATTACAAATTTGACATTTTATGACCTTTTCTTCTGACATTCAAAAAAGCGTTTCTCTCCAGAATAACAAAACGCTTGGCATCAGCCAATCCAATTACCTCAGCCACGGAAGCCATTTCTGGAGCTCACCTGTCCAAATCCAGGCGCTCTGGGCTGGAGGCACTGTCATCACGAGATCGGAAGGCAATGGGGAAACCAGGCAGGGAGCTGTCCAATGCTGCACCTGCACCTGCGGCCGTCGACTCACCTGGCAAAGATGCATCTTATTCTGTGAACACTGCTCACAGCAACCAAACAATCCCCCCAGCAGTAGGCCATGGCCGGTGTATGAAGGCTGAACACTGATTCTCCATCAGCTCACCACAACATTTGCTTGTATGGCAATACAATGACAGATGGAATAGAACAGAACAAACAGACTCTTTGTGACCAGCACACAAATGAGATGCCTTGAAACCTCCATAGTGTGAATTCTTTTGAAATAGTTTGAGATATTCACTGGGGATTATCACACAAAGGAAGCAAAAAGGTAAGTCATAAGGAAACGAAGACAGAAATGAGGGCTGGGAGTTAACTGAGACTCCACTACTGCCTAAAACTACCTCCACCCATGACCAGACTACCATATCATTATTATTATCATGATTACCATATCATGCTGTGGGATGCTCTGCCAAAACCATGGAAAAATTGTAGCTCACTTATGGTAACTGACTGTCCTTTTCCTGCATGACCTCTGCCAGTTGGGTTGCTCCTTGAGCCGTAAAGCTGCCCAGGGTTTCTTCCTTAAATAACTACCACAAGATGAAATGATATTGAGGCCTATAGGCCACCTGTGTAGGCTACCTGTTTAGGCCACGTGTGTAGACTACCTGTTTAGACCACGTGTGTAGGCTTCCAGTTTAGGCCACGTGTGTAGACTACCTGTTTAGGCCACGTGTGTAGACTACCTGTTTAGGCCACGTGTGTAGACTACCTGTTTAGGCCACGTGTGTAGGCTTCAAGTTTAGGCCACGTGTGTAGGCTTCCAGTTTAGACCACGTGTGTAGGCTTCCAGTTTAGGCCACGTGTGTAGACTACCTGTTTAGGCCACGTGTGTAGGCTTCCAGTTTAGGCCACGTGTGTAGGCTTCCAGTTTAGGCCACGTGTGTAGACTACCTGTTTAGACCACGTGTGTAGGCTTCCAGTTTAGGCCATGTGTGTAGGCTACCTGTTTAGGCCACGTGTGTAGGCTTCCAGTTTAGGCCACGTGTGTAGGCTTCCAGTTTAGGCCACGTGTGTAGACTACCTGTTTAGGCCACATGTGTAGACTACCTGTTTAGGCCACGTGTGTAGGCTTCCAGTTTAGGCCACGTGTGTAGGCTTCCAGTTTAGGCCACGTGTGTAGACTACCTGTTTAGGCCACGTGTGTAGGCTTCCAGTTTAGGCCACGTGTGTAGACTACCTGTTTAGGCCACGTGTGTAGACTACCTGTTTAGGCCACGTGTGTAGACTACCTGTTTAGGCCACGTGTGTAGGCTTCCAGTTTAGGCCACGTGTGTAGGCTTGCAGTTTAGGCCATGTGTGTAGACTACCTGTTTAGACCACGTGTGTAGGCTTCCAGTTTAGGCCATGTGTGTAGGCTCAATGCATTTGCTTGTTGCTAAAATTAGAGCCTTTCCCTGAAGCCTGATGGTATAAAAGCAGGTTGAATGAGTGTGAGAGCCCTTTCCTGAAGGTTGTTGTGTGAGTGTAAGGGCCCTTACCTGAAGGGGAAGTTGTGTGAGTGTGAGGGCCCTTACCTGAAGGGGAAGTTGTGTGAGTGTGAGGGCCCTTTCCTTAAGGAGATTGTGTGAGTGTGAGAGCCCTTACCTGAAGGAGGTTGTGTGAGTGTGAGGGCCCTTACCTGAAGGAGGTTGTGTGAGTGTGAGAGCCCTTACCTGAAGGAGGTTGTGTGAACATGAGGGCCCTTACCTGAAGGGGAGGTTGTGTGAGTGTGAGGGCCCTTACCTGAAGGAGGTTGTGTGAACATGAGGGCCCTTACCTGAAGGGGAGGTTCTGTGAGTGTGAGGGCCCTTACCTGAAGGAGGTTGTGTGAGTGTGAGGGCACTTACCTGATGGAAGTTGTGTGAACATGAGGGCCCCCACCGGAAGGACATTGTGTGAGGGTGAGGGCCCTTACCTGAAGGGGAAGTTGTGTGAGTGTGAGGGCCCTTACCTGAAGGGGAGGTTGTGTGAGTGTGAGGGCCCTTACCTGAAGGAGGTTGTGTGAGTGTGAGGGCACTTACCTGAAGGAGGTTGTGTGAACATGAGGGCCCTTACCTGAAGGGGAGGTTGTGTGAGTGTGAGGGCCCTTACCTGAAGGAGGTTGTGTGAGTGTGAGGGCAGTTACCTGAAGCCTGAGGGACACTGTGTGAGTGTGAGAGCCCTTACCTGAAGGGGAAGTTGTGTGTGTGTGAGGGCCCTTACCTGAGGGACATTGTGTGAGTGTGAGGGCCCTTCCCTGAAGGGAAGTTGTGTGAGTGTGAGGGCCCTTACCTGAAGGAGAGGTTGTGTGAGTGTGAGGGCCCTTACCTGAAGGGGAAGTTGTGTGTGTGTGAGGGCCCTTACCTGAGGGACATTGTGTGAGTGTGAGGGCCCTTACCTGAAGGGGAAGTTGTGTGAGTGTGACGGGGCCTTACCTAAAGGGGAGGTCGTGTGAGTGTGAGGGCCCTTACCTGAAGCCTGAGGGACATTGTGTGAGTGTGAGGGCCCTTACCTGAAGGGGAGGTTGTGTGAGTGTGAGGGCCCTTACCTGAAGGGGAGGTTGTGTGAGTGTGAGGGCCCTTACCTGAGGGACATTGTGTGAGTGTGAGGGCCCTTACCTGAAGGGGAAGTTGTGTGAGTGTGAGGGCCCTTACCTAAAGGGGAGGTTGTGTGAGTGTGAGGGCCCTTACCTGAGGGACATTGTGTGAGTGTGAGGGCCCTTACCTGAAGGGGAAGTTGTGTGAGTGTGAGGGCCCTTACCTGAAGCCTGAGGGACATTGTGTGAGTGTGAGGGCCCTTACCTGAAGGGGAGGTCGTGTGAGTGTGAGGGCCCTTACCTGAAGGGGAGGTCGTGCAAGTGTGAGGGCCCTTACCTGAAGGGGAGGTCGTGTGAGTGTGAGGGCCCTTACCTGAAGGGGAGGTCGTGTGAGTGTGAGGGCCCTTACCTGAAGGGGAGGTCGTGTGAGTGTGAGGGCCCTTACCTGAAGGGGAGGTTGTGCGAGTGTGAGGGCCCTTACCTGAAGGGGAGGTTGTGCGAGTGTGAGGGCCCTTACCTAAAGGGGAGGTTGTGCGAGTGTGAGGGCCCTTACCTGAAGCCTGAGGGACATTGTGTGAGTGTGAGGGCCCTTACCTGAAGGGGAGGTTGTGTGAGTGTGAGGGCCCTTACCTGAAGCCTGAGGGACATTGTGTGAGTGTGAGGGCCCTTACCTGAAGGGGAAGTTGTGTGAGTGTGAGGGCCCTTACCTGAAGGGGAGGTTGTGTGAGTGTGAGGGCCCTTACCTGAAGCCTGAGGGACATTGTGTGAGTGTGAGGGCCCTTACCTGAAGGGGAGGTTGTGTGAGTGTGAGGGCCCTTACCTGAAGGGGAGGTCGTGCGAGTGTGAGGGCCCTTACCTGAAGCCTGAGGGACATTGTGTGAGTATGAAGGGCCAGCGCTATGAGTGTGGCGACGGGGCTTAGTGCGGACGGACTGGCACCCCTGGTCCCATGTGGGCTTAGTGCGGACGGACTGGCACCCCTGGTCCCATGTGGGCTGACTGAGGGCGGCAGCTCGAGGGGCACGCAGATGGCACTCTGGACTCCTCTGCTCATTGGCAAACGCCAACAGAGGGGCATGCAGAGACCTCCTGCCAACATGGGCAAGATGGCGGAGGTCTACAGCGTGGCACACATCACATGGAGCAGGAGGACAAGGACATGAAATGGAGAGGTAGACAGAGATGAACTGAAACGAAACTGAAATGCTGCACAATGAATGAAATGACATCATGTATACTGTACACCACTAACACTCACTGACAACACAGATGCACTGACAACACATCAGAACATATAAGGTTCTGCGTATACCTAATCTTGATGGGGTGGTCTTCACTGACTCCAGGTGAATATTTCTGGTTAGTTCATGGCATGCTTGCAAGTCAAACTGCAAAAGACAGATTGTTAGCATGTCAGTAACAGGCCTCTCAAGTTTTCACCTCAGCTTGGAGTGAGATTGAAGCGGGGGGCGGATGGGGGACTACTTTAGTCATTTCTGTCATTTACGCAATAATATAGCCTGCCTATAGTGTGTGTGTGTGTCTGTGAGCATGCATGCATTTCTGTGTGTATGTAACTTAGACAGGCACTGTAAAATGCTACATAAAATTTTGAAAAAATAACCTAAAATAATGACCTCAGGTGAATTTTGTGGAAAGTAGTGCACAAATGAACTGGCTGCAGTGAAACACATGACGGCTTGTTGTGCAGGGGCTTAGCGACAAGATTCAAGATTCAAGAAAGAAAGATTCAAGATTTTTTTATTTGAATCAGGTCCATCTTATGTAGTTCTGTTACATTTTAATTATAATGATTTAGGATAAAACACCATCCTTAATTATCATCATCATTGTACTTTTTTCTTTGTTTCACATTTTTATCTTGGCCAATGTCTTTATTATCTCTTGATAAAAATCATGCCAGATTCAAAAAGAAACCATGGTTGGGTAAACTATGGCCTACGAAATATTGACTCTATTTATTTTATTCTATTTATTTTATTCATTATAGCTTTATTAACTGAATTATTCTTATTGAACTATTTGAAGAAGAATGTACCTACTCTTCATTTATTACCACTCATTCGTTGAGTTCTTCTAGGCTACATGTGCAGATGCCATGTTCTGTGCATGCCTTGACCAGTTTCACCGGCAAAAGGCAAAAACGCATAAGTGTGGGTAGAGACGGTGAAATCATTTCAAAACAGGACTATTCAAGAATATCTTATCTTCAGTTCTGTAAGTTCTACTGTTTATTTTGATGGTTTGTCACGTGGTCAGTGACAATGTTAACTATGACTATTTGAACGTGCGTGCGCTCAGGAGAGGGAGTGGCACAGAGGAGTGTGTCTAAATTGTTTGGTGCACTTATTACGGGCTGTGTGAGGTGACGTGTAGGCCTGCAAAACGTCAGCCTGGTGTAAAACCAGACACTCGTTCTACACTTTTGCTTCCTACAGAGGGTCTGGGCATTCATTAGTGAGATTCGATAGCTTGCTTTAGGTGTTTAAGTTTAAAAAGATTGGATCAGCTCCTGACTGGTAGCTTGCCTTCACAGCGCCTCCCTCTGTTCGCTGATTTGACAGGTTAAAATACCTCCTGAGACGAGCTCGCTGGGATCAAATCCAGAGTAGCACCGTAGGGAGATGATAATCAAGCAGAAGTGCTAGGAAGGCAAGGCCAGGCAAGCAAAACGTTAACACAACTTCTTCATATTAATATTAGGCGAATTCAACGTTACCTGAGTTTATCAATCCGACTGCAGCATTGGCAAAAATAGCCAATGGAATGGGAATTCACCTATTATTACAGGCTACACAGACGAACTTCAATAAGGAAAGTGTGTGGCGTGAGAGCTTGTGAGACCTGACTTGAGAGCCCTGGTCAGTAATGAGATGCGCGTTCTACTTGGCTTGTGTGTTCGCGTGTGTTTGTGTGTATTTGTGTGTGTGCGTGTGTGTGCGGGGGGGTACAGTCAGTCTCACCGGTTTTTGAACATCTCTGTCAGGTATCAGAGATTTCACTGCGGCAAGGTGCAATTTATAGCTGTTAACCTGTTGAAGAGTCAGGAAGGCAGAAAAGTTAAGAGTAATAGCGGCCTCCCTCCTTGGTATTCACCACTTGTTTCCTCAGCTGAGGGAGTACCATTAGCCTAGTTTAGCGGTCTCTGTCATTTACCAGAGAAATAACGGCATAGACACTTAATGAACCAAATCTGCTACAATCTATACATCTGGGGGGTCCTTACTTCTGGGTGTCTATTTGTGTTTTCTTGTTCAGTCATTTGGTATCTGAGTCATCTTACCGTGGGCATGAAGAACGGTGCACCGTTGATGTTTTGATGTTTGTGGGACCGCATGCTGACCGAGTGATAACCTGACCAGCAACGCTAGCCAAAAACTCAAAACGCTGATATCCTAGTGCAGATGTGATTTCTAGTCACACTTCTGCATCCGTATCATCGCTTTCTTAGCTTTGAATTTCTATAGTGGCTTTTCTGAATTACGCCCACCAGAGAATGTTACGATTAAAGCAACGTGGGAGGCTTTGAACAAACCTGCAAGTGGGGAGAAATGTCGAACCTTGTTAGAAAAAACAACCGTGCCACACTTCCTTAGCAACGACAACACGTTCCAGTGGTTACGCCAACTTCCGGTCCTTTTCAAGGTAGGGATTTCAGCAGTAAACACACTACTCGGTGTGTACACACGAGCCTGGACGCAAGCCTGTACTGTACTTAACCCCGTACCCGTGTTCGTGTGAGAACACCAGCCTGGAATACAAGGTTAACTTTCATAACTGTATTGAGGGGGAAAAAATCTAATTAATGAGTCGTTATCATTTTCCATCAAGAAAAGTTTTGATATTGTAAATACAAACAGTCCCTTTTTCTGTGACAGTAGACATTGACCAAAAATGAGACAACATGGCCATGACAGGTTTTTCTTCTGGCTATAGACTACTACATATTTTTTGGCACACTTTTCATGAGCCTACATCACAGTAGCCTTGAAAGCAGGCTGAAATAATGGATATAATAGGCCCATAAAATCCAATGATAATACAAAAATAAAAAAATAATAATAGCTCGATATTTTGAGAGCAATAGTATAATGATGCCAACTTTTGTAACTGAATGCACAATATAGTAGGACAGGCCTCTCGCACTCCTTTGAGTCGGGTTTTCTTAAATGTTTTCTGCTGCACTTTTTCTTTCTGTTATCACCTGTTATTCAGCCTCACCTCATTTAGAAGGCAGGAAGGTGTATGGCCACCAACTAGGCCAAGATGTCAGCCAGCCGATCCAGTGAAAGAACATTCAATTTGACACAGTGATGAGACGCAGCTTCCAAATTTAGGAGAGGGTTGGCAAAAGGAACAGAAGGAAGAACAGCTGTGGAAGCAGGCCTGGATCTAGAGACGGGCCAAGATTGGCAGGCTTATTATTGGCCCACCTCAATACTTTGTTGTAAACCAATAATTGATCAGCTTTTGATAGGTGCTTCAATTTTTCATTGTCCAAACCGTGATCCAAACATACTGTGCAACCATGCATGATACCAACCTCAATTTCAACCAGGGCTAACAACTGCACACATGGTCATTTAAAATGCATAAAAAACAAATAAGATAAGTAGAATGGATGTGTAAGTACTGCTACTGTAGCCTAATTTTTCATAACTCTAATAGGAAACGCTCATAAAATGGACTTTGTTATGCTGCTACAGCAGAGTTTCTGAAATGATGTTATCACAAGCACAGTACATTACTAGCCCATTACTGGTTTTATTGTTCTAAATTTACAACAGCAGATAAAGCTAGCTGACACAAGATAAAGCTAGCTGGAACCAGGCCAGCGTGATCCAACGAAATTTTAAACGTGAAAATTGCATTTTGCATTCACACTAGAAAACCGTGGAACCTTCGGTTGCAAGTGAACTTAAAGCAGAAATCCAGTGTAAATCATTCGATAGCCACAGAGTGCGGTCAGTAGGAAAAAGAACAAGAAAAGCTGATACAATGTATGTCTAATAGCAAATTGGCAACTAACACTAACCGAATGGGGCACAGAAACTCTCTTTCAGTTTAATTTTTCTATGCCCCATTCATGTTTAGTTCAGTTCAGTTTATGTTAGCTGCTGGCTCGCTATTCAGCCTAACTTGAATCAAATTTTCTAGTTTTCTTTCCTACAAACAGCACTAGGTGACCTCAAACAACAGAGGTATGGATTGATTGATTGATTGATTGATTGAAAAAAAAAACACTGTCATATTGACTGTAGAAATATGTTGTCCCCGTGAATTCAGGGAAACGCCCCCGATTTTCTCAGAGGTCTGGTCACCTTAATTTAGGGGAGTCATTGGGATTGAGCCCCTGACTTCGAGGTACAGTGCCCAGCATAAATGACTACCCCCCCTTTGAAAAGTAACAGTTTAAACAATATGTCCATGAAAACAAAAAATATTCCTAAAAATTTTGCAGACTAAGTTTAATATCACACCTGCGTAACATACAACATGAACGTTTGCTTAATAATATAACTTCGATTACATATTTTTCAGTTTTACTCAAATTAGGGGAGAGCAAAAATGAGTACACCCCCAACAAAACTATTTTATATAGTATTTTGTATGGCTTCCATGATTTTTAATGACGGCACTAAGTCTTCTGGGCATGGAATGAACAAGTTGGCAACATTTTGTAACATCAATCTTTTTCCATTCTTCAGTAATGACCTGTTTTAGAGACTGGATGTTGGATGGAGAGTGATGCTCCACTTGTCTCTTCAGAATTCCCCATAGATGTTCGATTGGGTTCAGATCAGGTGACATGCTTGGCCACTGAATCACTCTCACCCTGTTCCTCCTCTGAATGCCGACAGTGGCCTTAGATGTGGGTTTAGGATCACTGTCATGTTGGAAAAGTGCACCACGACCAAGTGCACGGAGTGATGGTAGCATTTTATTTTTTAATATAGAGCAATACATCTCTGCATTCATGATGCCATCAATGAAATGCAGCTCTCCAACACCAGCAGCACTCATGCAGCCCCACGTAAGGACACTGCCACCACCATGCGTCACTGTAGGCACCATGCATTTTTCTTTGTATTTCTCACCTTTGTGACACCATACAGTTTTGAAGCCATCAGTTCCAAAAACATTAATTTTGGTCTCATTACTCCACAATACAGAGTCCCAGTAGCCTTCATCTTTGTCAGCATGGGCCCTGGCAAACTCTAGGCAGGCTTTTTTGTGCCTGGGCTTTAGGAGAGGCTTCTTTCGTGGATGGCATCCATGCATGCTATTCCTCTGCAGTGTACGGCGTATTGTGTCACGGGAAACAGTCACCCTCGTTTGGCTTTCTACTTCCTTCCAGGTAACTGTAGTGAACTTGTGTGCCGATTTTCTTCAACCCTTCTCATCAGAAGACGTTCCTGTCGAGGTGTTAACTTTCGTGGACGACCAGGACATCTCTGTGACATGGTCGCAGTTCCATTTTCCTTAAATCTTTGTACCACTTTTGCTACAGTATTCTGACTAATAAGTAAAGCTTGGCTGATCTTCTTGTAGCCTTTACCTTTCTGGTGTAAGGAAATCATTTTCTTTCTCAGGTCTTGTGTCATTCCTCTTCCATGTGGTGCCATTGCTGCACCAGGGCATGGGGAGGGGTTTTCTTAGAGTAACACCCTTTTATAGTCAACTATCTGCTGGACTAATTGAATAATTACTCACCTGTGATTGAATTCTTGGTAAATTAGACATTTGTAGTCTAAAATCTTGCTTTGCCCTGAGACTTTCAGTGGGATGTACTCATTTTTGCTCCCCCCTAATTTGAGAAAAACTGAAAAAAAAACACTTTTGTGGTGTATTTTACGCAGATGTGATATTAAACTTAGTCTGTGAAAATTTTGGAAATATTTTTTTGTTTTCATGGACATATTGTTTAAACTGTTACTTTTCAAAGGGGGTGTACTCATTTATGCTGGGCACTGTAGTAGGTTAGTGGTTTAACTGGTTGCCAAATGGGGTTTTCAGAGCAGCAGCTTGCAAAAGCCATTCAACATGAGCGACCAGTATCTCTGGCACAGTTTTATAGAGCCTAACACATGGCTCAAAAATCAAACATCGAAGACGGTCTGGCTGAACACTCATTTAGAATTCATACATGGACAACCACTGCAAATTTTACTAAAGTAAAATATTTTGAAAATTTCAACTTACATTAGCCTATGTCTTACCTCTAACACACAGGTGGTATTTACATTTGCAGTATAGTAAACAAGGGCAGGAGTCAAGAGGATTACATGTATATGAGACATTACACATTGTGAGGTTAACACACTACTGAGACAAGGATCAGTGCTGTTTGTCTGTTGCCTTTGTATTCAGAGGCAGGCGCGGGGGGGAGGGGTCTAGGCAAGTCAGCTCTCTCTCTCTCTTGGGTGCAATAGTCTATAAATATCTTGCCTGAGTCAGAATGAGCCCGCTAGGTATGGCTAAAACGCAGTCAGTCACTCACCAGTCCACACACGCGGCAAGATCAACATGTGAAAAGCACTGAAGGCTGAAGAAAACCAGAGAGCCACAAAGCTTAAGAAGAGGGTGACTTCCTCTGTGTGCTGGAAGATCTGTGCGTTGCACAACAGATCCCTCATATTGCAACCGCAGCCCAGTAGAGTAAAGATACTCTGCCGCCATGTGGAGAGACTCAGGCTCCAAAATCTTAAGGGTGGTTCTGCTCATTACAAAACTAATCACCGTTGATCAAACAGTCACTGATACAAAGTTGCCCACACATTAGGTAAACCTTCAGTCATTATTTTTCTGAAGCCTGATGTTTTGACTTACCACTAAAACCCTACTCTTTTCACTCTCCTTTATTTGAGACTGTCTTAATAAAAATGTTTGAATGTTTGAACTACATTCTAAAGTGAACCAAAAGCTCATTCTTCATTATGGTGGCAAGACAATGGTTGCACAGGTAGACAGGGGTTCTATTAGATTATACTGACTGATATAGAGTATGCCAGGTGCAACAATATACTGATCCTAAAGTCATATTGTTGATGATTCTTTTGTAATTCACAAACATTTACAGCGGTTAGATTGTGGCTTGAAAAAATGGAAAATATGCCCTCAAACCTGACAATTATACTTTCCCATTTTTCTACTTTGAAATGTGGATTAAAATACGTCTTTTTCTTTGTGTGTGTGTGCTCCCACTCTCAGCCTTAAGTGCAGGGTCCTGTTGTGGTCTGCTCTTGCCGGTGAGATAATAAGACACTTGGGACGCTTGTAGCAGCATTACCTCACAGTAGGTGTTTGCGACTGGACTGAGCGAGCCATCAATAACAGTGACTGGGTTGGGCTGGGTGGCGCAGAGGCGTGAGTCAGCGCGCCATCTAGGCTACCTGCCGACGGGTGACAGACGTCACTGCTGTCACACATGCACATGCACACACACACACACATCAGAAAAAAGAGTGCATGGTGATCCGCTGGCAGGACTGATTGACACCATCATAATCATGACAAAGTGTTACTGGAAACACTTTGTTCTGTGGAAAGGGGAGAATTTTAAGCATTTGGATAGACTACAAAATAATGCTTTGTAAAAGTACAACCTCGTTATCTGTTTGATAAACGAACATATGTCCACAGAAGGGCAAATACTCATCTCATGTCCTTTATTTTCGTCTTTCCTTGCAAGCAAATCTCATCCGGTCTAAATGCCAAAGCCTATTATCCAATTTACAAGACTGGGGAAGTGGGTCGACACCGCTGACGCTGTTGATTGGCCCACTTCCCTTAATTGCGCCATTGTTATCACCTGAATTTATGAATGTGGCATGACTATATAGTCAATGATCAAACCATAGCAAACTCCCCTGATAAAACAGACAACAGAGACAAATGCACGCATTAATAAACGCGTTTCTCCGCTGTCTCTCATTTCTTCTACCTCCCTCCTGGCTTCAGCTCGCATTTTGCTGGTGGGTTGGGGATGAGTGCGGAAAGATGCCATTGCCCAATCCGAGGGCGCGTTTCAAAAGGAAAAAGCCTCTTACATATCAGGAAGTAACACCACAAGACGACTCCATCCCCTTCGCTTCCCCTGCTCCTAGCTGTGTCTCGCTAGCTGCTAACAGCTCCGCGCCGCCACCACAGGGCTTTCCGTGGGGTAGAATCCGGGAGCTCTGGCAAGCTGTGGAGCGCATCTTTGGGGCTCCCTTTGCCATCCATCAGCGCTGGTCCCAGAAGCCTCTCACTTTTCGCAACCCTTACCCCGTCGTTGCTTTCGATTCGAACGGCAACTCAGTCTGCAGCCAGGGCGGCACTGCCTTTGCAACGGAGGTAGACGTACTGACAGGAGACACGTTCACCTCGGGCAGCATGAGTACGACTATGGAGCTCCCCGCTCAGTCTGTATCAGACTTGGTGGGGCAGACGGTAAACGAGGTAATCACTGTGGACCAACACCTTTCGGAGATGGGCACCCAAGTCACGATAACTGTTGCCATTCAGGCAGCAGAGGACGAGGAGCTAGAAGCTGACGAGGAGCTCTCGGTAAACCATTTGGATATTCACGGAGGAAGCGGTAGCGAAGACGAAATTGGACGACATGACAAATCAAGGTAACGTTAGCCTATTAAACAAGGAAGTGGTCCATGATGGATTGTTTTCAAAGTAACGTTAAATAAGGCACATTGTAACAATGTATCCGGTTTGGGGTAGTTACGTTTACACGGTAATGTTAGTGTTGGAGGGAGACCATTGAGGTTATTTGATTGTCAATCGTGGTGATTGACTCGGGCATAGGCTAGAGTGAATACAGAAACTTCAGTGATGTACTGGATTTAAACACTTAATTTTACTACTGGAAAGTCATTCTATTAATCCCCTTGACGTAAACCTCGATTGTTTGTCAGCAGGTCAGAATGGCACCTTCAGACCTGTTGATCCAATTTCCTGCGTCATCTTTCGCTGGCTCTTGATTTCTGACACGGTCAAGTCTCTGCTTTGACCTTTTGCGTAAAAGTAAAAAAAAAAAAATGGAAGGTTATCAGGAAGGTCTTCCGAGCTGCATCTGGACCACGGCACAGGACTCGTTTGTCACCTGGCGCAACAAATCAGCTTCGCGTGCCGCGCCGTCCGAATGGCTTGCGGTCGGATTCTCGTGTCAGTTTATTTGGGCTTAGGTCCTGCACATGTGAGCGCTTAAGGATGCCTTTTTGACAGCTGACCGACGTGGAAATAAAGCACCAGTGCGAATAGCCATAGGCTAAGTAGTCGCTTTTGTGTAGGATGTATGGTGACTCATCGTCTTTGTACTGTATTTGAAGGGCTTCCCCCCTGAACTGCAACACAATTGTTGATTATGTGAATGTCTGAGTCGCCCGAAGCGGTCCCGTCCACTTCAGCCTCTTGGGCTTCTCGCTTGGTAGCAATTTGAAAAAGAATGTGGGCAGCGGGAGGAGGCGATGACTCACACTCTTAATTTCTTAACAGACAGGGTTTTGATCAGAGGGATAAAAATGTTAAACCTCAACCCAGTCCTGTGTAGGTTTTCTGAAAGTGGAAACCTTTTCCTGAGAACACATGCAGTCATTTTGTGTGTGTGTGTGTGTGTGTTTGACTCGGTGTACTAGAGGTCTTGGCTGCTTCACTGATGTTGGCTGGACAGTTTGTAGTGTTCAGATCTTGGCGCACAAAGCTGTTGATGGTCATGTTATGGTCACGCAGGCTGACTGCCGATGGAATTTTGAATCCGAGAAGGCAACATGTTGCCGGGACTAGCGCCAAATTCGCCCCCATGTATCCCGCCCAGGCTTTTGCGTTGTCATTTGTTGACATTCTTCTCACTGAGGCGTTTAGGTCACCTTATTTTGGATTTTCTTTATTTTTTCAACCCTCATGCCACCCCTTCTTTCTTTGTTTCTGACTGGGTTTTGTTTCTTTGCTTTTCATAGTCTTCATTGTTCTCTTTGTGTGTGTGTGTGTGTGTGTGTGTGTGTGTGTGTGTGTGGTTTGTCATATCCTTTCCCCATCAGTGTCTATTCACTCATTTTGTATTTATCTACCCCTCTTCTCTCAGTGGGGCTGGCACCAGTGGAGGGGAGCTGGAGGAGGAGAGTTGGCAGCCCCCAGACCCGGCGCTCACGCAGAAGCTGGTGGCCCAGATTGAGTACTACCTGTCAGATGAGAATCTAGAACATGATGCCTTTCTGCTCAAACATGTCAGGCGCAACAAGCTTGGCTTTGTCAGCGTCAAGCTGCTCACCTCCTTTAAAAAGGTACGTTTTCTCTGACACATTACATGTACAAAATGTAACCCTTGTTTCCCCTGTTGGTGAAGAGACTTGTGCAGCAGAACTCTGGCTGTTTCAACAGGGCATATTGCAGACCATCACTGATCAGAACAGCCATCTAGAGGCTCCAGCCTCATTGGCCTGCCTGTAGAGGAATAGATCAGTTTGTTACTGTTATGCTGTTTCTACTGCTAGTGTTTTTCTACCAAGCATGAACATAAAAGGGAAGAAACTGATTGGGGTACGCTGCCACAATGAATGTTTAACATGTAGTAGCACCATGTCCTTTTGACACTCCATTACGTAAATTACATAAAGTGTTAATCGGTTCACTGACGTAACATCCTCTCATGACTGAAAGTTTGGAGAAAAAAGGAAGTTGCAGCAGCCACATCCGTTTTCTTTTTGCTGAGTGTTTGATGCCATTCCCACTTTTACTACTTGCCTGCCTCTTCCTCCCTCCTTCCCTGCAGGTGAAACATCTGACACGGGACTGGAGAACCACGGCCTATGCCCTGCGCCAGTCCACTCTCTTGGAGCTGAATGACGAAGGGCGTAAGGTGCGCCGCAGAACCATGGTGCCAGTCTTTGCCAGCGAGTCCCTGCCCAGTCGAATGCTGTTGCTTAGCGAGCTCCACCGCTGGCCCGAGCTGGGCGTGGCATTGCAGGGAGGGGTCACTGATGCAGGGGGCGGGGCCAACGGGGGCAGTTCCACCCAGCAAGAACGACTAATGGAGCTGTTGCTCAAGGCTTTCGGGGCGTACGGCCCCATCGCTTCGGTGCGCGTGCTCAAGCCTGGGAAGGACCTGCCGGCTGACCTGAAGAAGCTGAGCGGGCGCTATACCCAACTGGGCAAGGAGGAGTGTGCCATCGTGGAGTTTGAGGAGGTGGAGGCGGCCGTGAAGGCCCACGAGGCAGTCGGGGCCGAGAAGGAAGGTGCCAGTCCGCTAGGCCTAAAGGTGGTTCTGATTGGCACCAAGCCGCCCAAGAAGAAGGTGGCCAAGGAGCGGCTGCAGCGGGAAGAAGGAGGCGTGGTGGGCATGGGAATGCGCAAAAGCCGTTCGCTTAACAGCCGCGTGCGGGAGCTGCAGTTCGGCGACGACTCGGCGTGCAGCTCCTCTGAGACGGAGAGCAACCCCACATCCCCGCGGCTGGCCCGTAAGACCCGCTCGCTGAACAAGCTCAGCCCCACGTCTGGCGGTGGCGCCAGCTTCCAGAACAATCACCTGAGTCCAGCGGTGTCCCCACGCTCCAGCCCATGGTCCAGTCCGCGTGCCAGCCCCTGCTCGCAGCGCAAGGCCCCCCATACCGGCAAGTCGCCACTGGCCAGCGAGGGCCGTCTCAGCCCTGAGCCGGGCAGGCGCTGGGCCGACTACTCCTCGGACAGCAGCCTGACGCCCTCGGGGAGCCCCTGGGTGCAGCGGCGTAAGCAAGTGGCCTCCCAGGAGAGCAGCCCAGTGGGAAGCCCCATGCTAGGCCGAAAGATCCAGAACGCTGACGGCCTTCCTCCTGGCGTGGTGCGCCTGCCTCGGGGGCCTGACGGGACCCGAGGCTTTCACCCTCTTGCTATGAGCGACCGGGCCAAGACTGTTACTACACAAACCTGATGCACTCTGTACAAGACCATCTGATGGCCCCCACCTCCCTCTAAGGGCGGTTACAAGACTCCCATCCCCAGATCCTCAGCGAGTCAGTCCCTTTACCCAAACCCCAACCTCTTCACTCTCCAAACACTGAAGTGGCCACCAAAAAATTTAGTTTTAGTTATTCGGAAGTCTGTCTTTTTTGTCTTTGTAATACATTTTTTATACACATTTTGGTTAATTTCATGCATTGTGATCATTTATTTTGGATTTAATATTGTAAAAAAACAAAGTATTGCTAGAAGAAATTGATGGTGAAGTAATTCATATATGTAGAGCTTAAAGCAAGCTCCTCAGTATTTGAGATGCCACCATCACAGGTGTGTGAATAAGTTCTAAATAGGGATGAACTTAAAAGGGTTCTTTCAGTTTTCCTGTTTGCTTTACATGGCTGTCCTATTGTGTATGCGTGTACATGTATGTGTGAGTGTAATGTTACACAAATGGCGTTTTTTTGAATGTTGTCCATGTGTTTATAGTGTGGTTTAGGGGTGTGTGTGTTGTGTCCTAAGAACTGGAGCACCGCAACACTTCCCCTATTTTGTTAACAAAAAGACAAGTGGCAATTTTCCTCTTATCTGTGGCCATAACCCTCCCCTTTGCCATACAGTTGCAAGGTAATCGCTCATGGGATATTTTTTGTTTGTTTTATTCGTTTCTTTTAATTTAAAGTTTTAAGTTAAAAATTTCTTCCTTCCTTTGCCTTCTGGAGAATGCTTTTTATTTTAGTGGTTACTATTGTTAATCAGAGACAGTATGGCATGGCAGGGGTCTCTTCCTTGGATGGAGGTTTCGCTGCTTCCTATTCGTTTGTAGCATGTTGAGTGAAGGGATACGCAGGGGACGTCTACAACATGGCAAACCAACTTCTCTCCAACTTGCCTTTTCTCATGAACTGAGGCAATGTACAGCGTTTATTTGCTATGATACAAATAAATAATCGAAATGGCATTTTTGGTGGTGTTATTCTTTTTCTCAGGTTTTGTTCTGTAACCCACTGACGTGGCTTTTTTAAATTTGTCCATGCAGCGAATCCTTTAGGACCGGCCACGACAAGTGGGAATGGCACAAGGTTCCACATGGATTTGCATTCTCAAACACAGCTGCGATGGTCTGCCAACGTAGTCTATACGCGCGTAAGCGCACGCACAACCCCCTCTCGAGAGCGTGTGGGTTTTGCTGGTGTGAATCTCTGCACAGATGGACGGCTCTCGAGCGTCACCAGCGGAGTGTGATTGGGGCACGTCGGAAACAGCACTGTGGAGATCGGCAGAAAGCAGAGAGAGCGCTCTGTAGGAAGGGGTCGGAGACGCCGGGATTTCTTCAGCTCCATTACATCCTTGGACGCAGTTAGTGAGGGCATGACATTAAGATGTTTCTTAGCAACCCGGCACATCTATGGAAACGCAAATCACGCTGAACCTGCATACGAAACTCTGAAAGGCGTATCTGGACTTGAATGTTGTTTCCATGCTAATTGTTTTATGTAACGCTAATTGAACAACCCTTTGTCCTGTCACTGTGGGCCTGATGGTCTGCCCTCTACAAGGAATCTGCAATTCATAATGGCATAATTTTTCCCCATCCAGACATTGCTCCTTTTCAAATAACATGACTAGGAGCCTGAATGCTAAGCCGTGACGTGAGTGCAAAATTACATCTGATCATTAGTCTGAATGAATGTTCCAGTCCAACTATTTCCGTGTAATAACCTTTATTACTGAGCTATCTTTGAAGCCGGAAAGAAACTGACTTCGAATATAAAATTAGATCTACACTAGAACAGAGAATACATTTACTTGGCATTATTACTAGAAACAAGATAGTCAGCAGCATGGTGATGACTCACAGGGGGTGAGGTCACAGCTGGTCATCGGGAGGCCTACCATTGACTCCCACATCAATGCACGCCCGCACACGAAAACACACGCGTTGAGAGCGCGAAGCCAGCCAGCTGGATTTCTGTCAACACACGCCACTGTTGTGTAGGATGTTTTCAGCGGGGGGAGTGAGTTTTAGCAAAGGCATTGGAGGTAGGAGGCAAGGGCAATGCAGTGTGTGGTGGTGTCGGACTAAACTACACCCCCTCATTTCCTCGGAGAAATAGCTGCCACGCCGTGTACTAGGGAGACTCGTGCCTGGCGTGGTAGTCTGCCGTTACGTAACGACAGAAAGCGAGAGTGAGAGATCCTTCCAGATCTTTTGAGATCCTTTGCTGGTTATCATTTTCCCTCTTGTACTTGGTGATTAGTGTAGTGCAGCATGGTGAGTAGTTGGGAGAGAAAAGTACCACCCTTGCGTTAAAAAGGATTTTCAGGGAGTGGTGAGAGTTGATTGACCTTTCAGATGAGTCATGTCCAGTGGTTACTGGACAAACCTCAAGGCTAATAAACAAATCTGGCGTGAACAAATCTGGCATACCATTTCGGAAGGCACAAAGACATATTTCTGTTCTCAACTTAATTTGTTCATGGAATTTGTTCATTCAACTTTACATACACTAGAATGAAACATAACCAATAGTTTATTGAATCTTACACCTGCTGTTTCTCTGATGTGACCAGATTTGACACCATATATCTGCTGACAGTAATGAATGCTTCATCAGTTATGTATGTAACCATGCACATAAGCGCAACGGATCATAACCATTACTTGAATGACATCTTCACTCAAATGTTTTTCTGCTTACAAAATAACAGCATTTTAAACAAACAGTGCAACACAAAAAAATTAACTTTCTTTTTAAAGTAAAATAACAACAACGGGGAAAAAAGCCTCTGGACAGACTCCAACATGCCATTCGAGTATCTGCCTGGGGAACAGTGCACCAGAACACGGTGTCATCCATAGCATCAGTTCCATCCATCCACCCATCATCTCTGAAGCCATGGATTTGGTGTCTGTCTCCTCTGAGCCATATCTGATGCCTCAGTGTCCTTTGACTGTCATGGATAAGTCACTACAGTTACACAGCCTCCCAAAAAATAAATAAAAATATTTACAACCAACAATCACTGAAGTGAACAACTCGAATTTTCGTTCAGCCGCTTAAATCATACTTCACAAACCTCAGACTTTGATGTGCAAACAATCACTATGGCATCCCCATCAGTGTCAACCTTCAATGGCACCCCCCTGACGGTGAATGTGTAATGCAAATAACCAATGGCTTAAGAGCCTTATTGCACAGATAGGTCCAATCTGGAGAAATGTCCTCTGTGCCCCACTGCAGGGTGTGGGGAGGGGAAGGGTGAAGTGGTGGGGGCTTTGCTCTGAGACACGTGGGCCACAGTGGAGACAAGTCCTCTCAGGAGGCAGATGGGAGCAGGAGCCTGTCGCGCTGTGAGCTCGGATGGCTGCACATGTGCTAACCGGGATCTTATGTGATCTCTCTTATCGCGCACAGAAAGAGTGCATACAGAATGAGAGAGAGAGAGGGAGAGAGAGAGAGAGAGAGAGTGTGTGAGGTGATAGGGGACTGTATGAGGGATCCAAAATCTGGCACAGTGTTCTACTGCGCTTTGACCCCCAATCCACCCCCTTCGTCATCATGTCCTGCTGCCAGTCCTCCGGCTGGCTGGGTCAGCCAATCAGATGTAGAGAGAGCCATCCGCCGGTCCCACGTAGCCCACCCCGATCAGGAGCACATCTATCAGAGTCCAGATGCCCAGGCCGCCGAAGCTAAAGAGTTTGCCCAGGCCCTCACGCCACTGGCCCAGGTAGAACCGGTCTGCACCAAAACCACCCAGGGTGATGCTGCGCGGAAACACAAGCAGGATACAGACATGAGTGGAGCGCTTTCACAGGTCAAGTGTTGCATTCCAAAATAGTGGACACATCAAATCAATTGCCTTGTTTTAGTAACTGCATACATGCATTAGTTGCCTGTAAAAACTTAAGGTTATTGTTAAGGTTACTTTCAAATCCCGTTACACATCTAGACCGAGGTTGCAATGACTAAAATGTCTAAATGATTTAATTTCTTTCATTTGTGTTTTTGAACTCTATTCTTTGTATTCTTTGTGTGTACAGTATATAGGCCGGAGTCTGTCAAATAAACTAAACTGAACTAAATCGTTGATGTCCTCATTACCCATTTAAATTTCAGTAGCACAGCATATAGAAGTGCCAATGATCTAATTCTCACAGATAAATACTAAAAACGACCACAAGCTTTCTTCAATTACACTACAAAAACAACCCTGACAGCAACTACAAAAAACAAAAACATAAATAATTACATACATACATATTTCATGCAAATGTATAACTTATTGTGTGTTTACAATACGGACAATTTATCTTACAGAGAGGACATAGCTAAAGAGGATACTCAGGCTGTTGATAACAATGAATCATGTGATTACTACCTTAATGCTAGGGCTGTTGACCACTTGTATCCCCCGGTCCAGTTGCAGAACAAACGCTTCTTGAACTCTCTCTTTCCTGGGGAGATTAAGGCAATGGTTAACATAATTACATAGCAACAGGCTAGCTGCTTTTGCCTCTGAAACAGCACAACAACCAAAGCCATCAATCACGACCTAGTTCCCCTAACTGTCAAGTCAAGTGATATACTCAATCGTAAGCATTGTCCGGTAATGGGGGGTGTTATCGTGATTCATGCCACTCCCACCACTACAATAGCACCCACTGTTACAAGCAATAAAGTGTGTGTGTTTGGAGAAGTTACAAATCTCAAAAGTGCCACAACATAAAGATGGATTTTTATAATATGGTGATGTTGATAACACTTATCTCTCAGTTTTGTTGATATGATTTAATTCAGAATTTTACAGGTAAAGTGATTTGCGTCATCATGACTTTCGCACTGTACATGCAGTGATCCGATGTTGCAGCAGCCGTCACTTCAGACAGAGCACCCACAGAACATTTCACAGCTCTCTTATGTAGTGCCATGACAAACAGTAAGGTGGACTTCGAATCTACACCGTTTAAAAATCTTCCTGCAGCACTGGTAATGGACTTACGGCCATTTCACATCCTGTTGGCATACTTAAGAGATGGCGTATGCAGCTTGGACCTACCCAAGCAGTGGACGTGATCCAGCACTTTGCAGGTGGTGTTGTATCGCCTGCGGGGGCAAGCCACGGTCATACACTGAGTTTCGTTCTTGCAGCGGTACTGAGATGGGTCCAGTTGCCAACAGAACTGACATGTTATCGTCTGGTTGAATTCTGTCTGCTGTTTACCAGATTCATCCTAACAAAACAAAAGGCAACAACAATAAACAAAAGCATCACAGATGCACACACACACACACACACACACACACACACACACACACACACACACACACACAAGCCACAAGCCAAGTGATTTCTGCAGAAAATTTGTTAGCCAAGGTGGTACCTACAAGGAGTGCAACAGACATCAGGCTGCATCATAATACTCAATGCTGGCCAGGGTACTGAAATCACATTTCTGTTCTGACAGACATGGGTTTGAGAACAACTTCTGAAATGGAAAGGATTTTTTTTTTTTGGTAGGGCATGTTGGAGACAATCTTTATGGGGAAAAAAAACTAATATTATAATATTATTATAGGACTGCTACAATAATTTTGTGTATTAATCTTCTAGAAATACTATAAATACCCTTTAGTAGTCCTATAGGAATCTTGAAGTATTGTGGGCCATTTTACTATAGACCAACTACTGAAATATTATAGATACATATGATGGGTAAATATTATAGCATTCTCATAGGACTAGTTGTATAGTAATAGGATTCGATCATTAAGTATTCTGATGCATGCAACCCTATGGGATCCTGAAGTTTCCTATAGTTATGTATTACAATAATTAATGTGATGTGATTATTCTTAATATGAACTGTGATGTGATTAGCGGGAACCGCTGATAATAGACAGGAAAGAGAGGGATGCTATATGCCATTTAAATCGCTAGGTTCTCCTGTTGGTTTTTGCGGTTCACCATATTTGACTATTCAAGATATTTCACCGAGATGAATCAGTAACTCACTAACTATAAAACACTGGGGGAAAACCTGCACACACACACACAAACTGGTCCATGAAGAATTAAATTTTCAGACAAAACTAACCGTGCAGTGGACACCCTTGTTGGGCTTGCAAAGAAAAGCTGCTGTTCTTCCATAGGTGCAGTTGGACAGTTTGTACTCTTGATAACTGCAGGTGACACAGTCTGCAGGAAGTTTTTTGCACAGTCCACCACTAGGACACTTGGAAATATCAATAACTGGCTCATCAGGAGAGGCTGTGGGTGAAATGATTATCATCTCTGTTTGTATTGTATAACACTTTGGATTCAATGTAAGCAGCTGCAAAGTACCCATAAACAAACGGAAACACACAGGATACATGTAACTCCCACACAAAGCATAATGCAGATGACAGGTGAAGTTGAGTGCTGGTGTAATCAGACTATTTACCAGAGGAGACTGCAGGCACCACTGGACTGGTGATAACAGGACTGTACTGTGCGTCTCTGCTAAAGGCCTCCTGCCCAACGTGTGGTGAGCTCAAATACCCTGCAACATAAAAGAGATTGTGTGCTGTGTTGCGTATTATTGGGAGTGTAAAAGGCTATTATCACAATAGGCCCACAAAAGGTCTATGCTCAGAGGTGTATGTTTATAGGCCACAACATGCACCTACACAACTGGCATGAGCCCACACTGGCAGTGTGAGGAAGACGGAATACTGATAAACTACACCGTTGGTCTGTTCCACATGGGGAATCTCACTGATGCTCAGAGATAGTGTTACTCCATGAGAAATTTCATTGACGCACAGAGAACACGTTACTTTACCTGCATAACGATCCAAAATGAAATGGAATATCACTCTGTGACAAAAAATGAGGGCCTAGTGTTCATCTTGATGATGGTTACATTACAGAGTGCTGACTAATGATGGGCTATGCGTGCTATTGAGATTAACTTAACGCTGAAGGATAGAAAACTAAGCTTGGTCATGAAAAAGCTGATTCTGTAAGCAGTAAGACATGTTGGCCTTATAAAAGTGACATAGGCGTCAGCTACGTAAATGTGATTTTTAGTTTAGATTTTTAGCTTACAAAATCCCTTCACTCATAAGCTGCTATTGTCTTAAAAAGTGGCATCACCTGGTTGGGCTAATCAAGGTCCAAGCCCTTGCTGCACATAGACACCATCAATATCAACCAGGTGATGTCACTTTTCACCCAGAAAGCATTGAGACAGAAATACAATGTCAGCTCACAAGCTCTGCAAATAAAGGGATTTTTAGGAAGTTTCAATAAAAAAGGAAACCATTGAGTGTTTTTAAATCCTGTTACATGTAACTGATAACAATGACCTGACCTGTAAAACTGTCTATGATTGGAATACTTGTGGGTTTGAAGACCCATATATTATAATTAGGCCTGGTCAGATAGGCCAAACTTGACTTCCTTTTTTGGAATAAAGTAAAAAAACAAAAGCATGCATATTTTTCTTAAGTGTTTCCTTGGGTTCATAGGCAGCATGACTGTTACAGGTGCCACTTAAATAGGGCTTTAGTGTTTTGATTTGCTCTTCTTCCTAAAATTAGTCATTGACAGCTATTCTTTTTTTCTAGCGAATAAAACACAATAACAACTCTGAAATTTAGTTACAAATACTGTAATTAATATTAACCCCAGTTCCAGGGTTAAAGGTCAAGGTCTCGTACAGAAAGGTCAAGGTCTAGTTTACTCTGAGGCACAGAAGGACAACAAAGCCATCACAACCATGACATTTTCTGATTTGAGCTGATAAAAAGAAAATTCCCTCTGTTGACGACATGTATATCAACAAAATAAAACTAAATGTGTGTGTGTGTGTGTGTGTGTATATGTGGGCAATTCCACAGAAAATTGACTTTTTGTCACATCCATAACGCCAATAAAATTCCCTCGCATTTGTGTGATGTTAATGAATACATGAAATGTTTCGTACCTTTTTTCAGGTAAGCTCTGCAGCCAAAATGCTCAAATTTCATGTGATCATTCACACTCACCACTCCATTTGCCCATTCCCTTGCCTAAACTGACCCACATCTATGGAAATACAGTCGTTTCTATTAAAACATAAGCACTGTCGTATTAAAATGCTATCTTCATGACCCAATGACACACCAAATTGATTGTTTGACGCTTTCGGACTTTGTCCAGTCCTGTATCGGACATCCTCCATATTAACGTTAGAAGTCTAGCCAAAGATCTTCGAATATTGCTCCGCCTCAAAGCTCTCTGGTTTAGCCGGTTAGCTAGCTGACTTGGACATGGCTAACGTTGCATTATCGAAGCTGTGGGAGCCCATTGCCCCTCAAAAAGATACATTTCACCGGTAACATGATCCTGAAAAGAATAGTCAATAACAGAAGCTGTCATCGTTCCCAATTTTCAGCATAACTCGAGTCAGCTAGCTAACCTTAGTTAGCGACGTTACATCTCAGCTTGCACAGTTAACGTTAGCATAACATAAGGCTGGGTACTGGGCACTGGAAAATATTAGGCTATGTAGAATATAGAAATATAATACATATGACCTTATACTTACCGTTAACAGATTTCAAGCAAAGATCTGTAATTAACAGCAATATAATTCCAACGGCTTTCATGATGCTGTAACCCTTCAAAACACACCAGAGGTAACGTAGGGAAGCCATGCCGACCTCTTCCTCATCAGCCTAAACCCCGCCCCCAATGCTTTCCCTGCCTTCGCATGACATCATCCTCTAGGTCCATCTTCTAGCAGCTGGAAGTGGTTTACACTGTGCAACATGGCATAGTAACAGATGCGATCAATTCGGTCATCTTAATTTCCCTCTGGATAAATAATGTATCTATCTATATATATATAGACCTATTGAGACGGATTTACTTACTGTTTATACTAACAGTTCAACTATTAAACAACTACAAGTATCCTGACATTTAAGCAACATCATGGGAATTTTGGTGTAGAACTAGAGAACTAGCTACTTAAAAGGCACACGAAACCCTCCAAACATTTCCCTGGGTCGTATTGCTGCTGCTCTAGCATTATAGAATAACAATGTTAGTCGGCATGTCATGGTGATGTGTCATGGTGTAACTAGACTTTATTTTATTTCATGCTGGTAGAGCTAAAATAAATTGAGCGGAAGCACTAGACAGCGTTAGCCTGGCTAGGTGTCCTACACCAGGACTACACACTGCATATCATGGATGGCCGGTGTGAATAACTTGTGTTTATCGACCCTTCATATTGCTATATGTCATTCAGATTAATCTGCAGGTGGTACCAAATGAATTGTCTGATAAAAAAGGACACCTCAAATATTGACGACCGATTGCTGATTGCTTTACCTTGCTCTTCTTACTAGCAGACAGAGCAAGTTCTTTGGGATCCTGACCTCCTCTGAAATTATTGAAATGAATTGAAATTAATCAAAAATTGTGTCACATTGTGCCTGGTGAATGGTAAAGTGTTTATTTCAAAAGGTTAGATGCACGTACACAGAGACAGAGCTTAAATCCTTCACTGACACACAAAATCACTCACCATGATTTCTTGTACTTCAATATGCGTCTGTCTTGGAACACAGTCTTTGGCTGGCTGACTTTTATGCTCTTTTTTCCTTCATGATTGATTTTGCCCAACTATTCAAACAGGATGTCTGTTTTTTCTGAAAGCCATTGTGTTTCAGTGTTCCTCTTACACTAAAGCAAATCCCAAAAGCAATCTGACAACACAATGGCTAATAACAGACACAATTCATTTTTTTTTTCTTCAAATGAAACCAGAAGGACCCAACTTTCAAAAATAACCTTTGTGGTTCCCAAACATCTATAGTCAAATGTCCTCTCTGCCCTCTCAACAAAACACTTACATTTTTAGAATCTCAGTAGTCCTTCTGACAATCTCATTTCCTTTCTGTGTTCACAAAAAGGCATTGTGCCTATTCCAATTTTAGATTAAGATGTCTCCTTGTCCTGTGTCACTGGTAAACTCATGTGATGACTCAACGGCACACATGGTGTCTAACGAGGCGCTGGTCCGGCTTCAGTTCAGAACACCTCCTCTGCGTTCCGACAGCGCGACTGCTTCAGAAGGGTCAACCGTGCCAGAACCTCCTCAACGGAGAGCTCGCCGTGCACTTTGTTGTCTCTCGTGCGCACATTCACACTGTTCGTCATCATCTCCTTCTCGCCAACCACTGCCAAAACACCAGGGCGAAAGATGCTCAAGGCACGGCCAAGTGAAAACAAAACAGCTTTCCCAACACCCTCACATTCTCCACACACACAGCCCAAGCTCCTCTGGTGGCAAACTACAACTTTAACACTTGGAAAAGCAGACTTACTGACGGCAGCATACTAATCACCCCAAATCTGATTATTATTTCTGCACCATGGAATAATTTCTCACCCAGGATGAAATTGTACTGCGCAAGCTGGGCGTTGCGGATCTTCTTGTTCAAGAGGCAGCCTGAGTCAAGATCAGCATCTGCCATGAAGCCTGCTTCCACAAACCGCTTACACAACTAAAACAGAAAAAAATACAGTTAGTCAGAGAAAGCCTGTTCCGCCTTCCCAACATTTCAAAATATGGGAGATGGTGATCACTCAATTAAAACTGCAGTGATGAATGAAATCAAAAACCCTGGATCACAATTAAAAAACATGTGTGACAACGTATTACATGAAGAGAAATAAAAAAGGGCATCTACCTCTTTGCATAGACTTCTAAAGAAGGATTGACAGGCACGAACATCACCTGCCGTGGGGAGAGCCACAGCGGCCTAGAAGGCGAGAAGAAAAATCAACAGCCATCAACAAAATCACACTTGTCAAAACACAATCTGACAATAGCCTCTACCAATACTCTCTGCAGCTGTACCGTCTCAATGTGTCAATGTCCACACAATGACTCATTACTGTGGAATATATGAATTTAGAGTATTTGACAACTGATCAAATCCAGAGCCATCTCATCTTTTTACATCGAAGAAAAAGCCATAACAACAGATATTTGGACAGAAACACAACACAGAACAGGGCATAGTCTGGTCTCTGACACTGAACATACCACTTCCCTGCATAGTTCTCAGTAAGGATGGCAATCATCCTCTCCACGGAGCCCAAAATGGCCCGGTGGATGATGACAGGTCGGGCTTTGTCATCTCCATCTTTCCTGAAAAAAGGGGAGAGAACTGAAAGTCATTTCCACATTCCACAGCTATGACGGTTCTTTTCCTCTAACATTGGGCAAAATACACTTTTAAAATGCTACTCCAAGTCATCAGGACTGTGTCCTTCAAAGGCTGAGGGCAGTCAATGACTCACCCTACAAAGGTCAGGTTGAAGCGGATTGGAAGTTGGAAGTCCAACTGGATGGTGGCACACTGGTGGTAGCGTCCAATAGCATCTTTGATCTTAATATCGATCTGTGATGACACAGGATGGAGCAGTCAGTCCATTTATGCACATACACTCATACTCTGTTGTTGCTGTCAGAGGGCACTTCATCAGTATTCTGAGAGTAGACACACTGTTCACATGCACAGTTACCCAGACATCCAAATCTGTTGTCATGGTTGTTCACAGTGCATTACCTTCGGTCCATAAAAAGCTCCATCGCCCGGATTCAGCTTCCATGGTTCCCCAAATTCATTTAGACTATTCTCCAGTTGCTATGAGAGAATAATGAAAGCTCAGCATGGCAATAAAAAAACATGAGTGTTTCAAATTGATATCAAATATTAAAAAGACCCCAAAATAGACATTTAATTTAATGGAGTACAAGACTGGCTGTATAATGTCAGGAAGACTTTAGACCTTTTCAGCTCGGTCCCACACAGCAATGTCACCCAGATACTTCTCCGGCCGTGTGGAGAGATTAAGTTGGAAAGAGAAGCCGAAGACGTCATAGACGCAGCGAAGGAAGTCTAGGCAACCCTTCATTTCAGACCCAATCTGTAGGGGAAAGAGAGGAACAGCATGAGCCTGAGAACACTCTTAGAAAACAGAACAGTGGGGGGGTGGTGGGAGTGAAAATGGCAGAAAGAGAGAAAGAGAGAGAGAGACTGAAAGAACACAACTGACTGAAAAGGGAGAACTGAAATGAAAAGAGAGCAGAGTGATGAAAGCAACAGAAAATGGTGTTTAGGAAGTGTTAGCATTAGAAAAGCAACAAATCAATCAGCACCGCTTAAAAACCCTATTTCACATCACCCTTCCAAACACTGCTTGGTGTGTAGCTCTATACACACGTGTCTGCATGAAGCAGGATGTTCTTTACGCTCACCTGGTCCATTGTGCAGAAGATGTGAGCATCGTCCTGCTGGAAGCGTCGTACCCTTGTGAGCCCTGTTAGCGTCCCCGACAGCTCGTTGCGATGGAGGACCCCGAAGTCAGCCAGCCTGAGGGGCAGCTCCCGCCAAGAGCGCGGCCGATGGCTAAACATCAGGCTGGGTCATGATGTTCAAAGTCAAATCAGATGATGTTTACATTTACATTTATCCAAAGCGACTCACAAAAAGAGGATTAACATTCAAACTACAACACAATTAAAAACCTCACTAAGAGTGCAAATTGCTGACAGTAAATTGGCAGGAGATGAAAGTGCAGTAGTATGGTAAAAGTGCACTAGAGAGAGAGTGGGGGTGCAGTGGGTTAAAGTGCAGTAGTGTGTTAAAAGTGCACTAGAGAGAGAGTGGGGGTGCAGTGGGTTAAAGTGCAGTAGTGTGTTAAAAGTGCACTAGAGAGAGAGTGGGGGTGCCGTGGGGGATGACGGGCCAACAGAAGGAGAAATAAGAGTAGAAGGCTGACCACACAACATTCAGACATGCAGATTCACTACAATATGTGTGTGTGTACATATTTCTACCAGATATAAAAATTATGTTTATAATTACTATTACTTTTATTTTTGGATACAGATATAGACATCAACTCAGTCTTGCTTAAAATCAAGACTTGACTAAACAAGCAGCAAATACAATCAAATAAGTTGAAACCTGGCTGAACACATAGCTGAAATAGAAAGGTAGATTTTCTGTCCATTACCAGTGTCCAGGGCAGTTCATAGGCTTGAGCGCAAAGATGTCCTGCTCCAC
This sequence comes from Tenualosa ilisha, assembly GCA_015244755.2. Taxonomy (NCBI): domain Eukaryota; kingdom Metazoa; phylum Chordata; class Actinopteri; order Clupeiformes; family Clupeidae; genus Tenualosa; species Tenualosa ilisha. The sequence continues at coordinate 857,509 of PYXC01000860.1, forward strand.
GGGGAAGGAGAACATGTTCTCACTGTAGTGCTGCCAATGGCCTGAAGTCTCCCACAGCTTGCTGTTGTAGATGTTGGGCGATGCCACCTCCTGGAAGCCTCTCCTGCAGTACTCCTCCTGCCCAAGCAGGTCACAGCGGAGGAGGCCAGAGGGAGGGACGCAAGGCAGAACAAACAGATTTCAGAGGGAATAAATAGCTCAACACACAACCAGCACTCCCAGCAATTACCTGCAATTCTACACTCCTCTGTGACAGACATATTATGAAACAATAGCCTACAGACATTGCCCACTTTTAATTTTGGAAAGTGGACTGACGGAACAGTAGATGCCTACATAATGCATGGAGATGAGAAATGTTGTGTTAGTGTTCTCACTTCATTTTGACATAGATTACCAACATCCCCTGGACTCATGATGAGTGAGGAAGAGGATGGCGTCTTTACCCTGACAAATTCGGTGAGGGTGTTATAGATGTAGGCTCCACGGGGGAGGAAGAAGCAGCTCCCTGGACTGAGGTCGTGAAAGAAGAAGAGCTCCTGTTCCTGTGGCAGAGAGACAGGATGCGGCGTTAGAAGAAAACAGCCTGACTTTTCAGCTCAGTGGGAGACTGACCAAACACATGGAGGGAAATCTGGTCATGAATTCATGTCAAACTGCTCCTGCTGAACCATTTGTACAACATTAATGCAAAAACTTCTCCCATAAAATGAACCAATCAAGAAGTTATTTCCTTCCTTGTATCTATGTATATTTCCCCAGAAGCTAACTATCAAAGGAGCCTATTACAATCAGCCGACATGAGCAAGGAACATTCATTTCCATCAGAACAGTGGACGTGGGGCTGCCTGCCAGACTCCCACCAGGGGGCCAAGAACACCAATCAGACAGCAGAGCAGCTGAAGGGAACACCAATCAGACGAGGCCAAAAGCAAAGACGACCAATCACACAAGACACTTTAGGGAATATATATAGTCTGACGTACCAGACAGTAAGCATTAAGCCTGGCCACTTGCAATCAGTTGCAGTCTTGCAGTCAGCCACAATACACTCCCACCCACCTAAACCACTAGGCCAAAAATATCTCATCACCAACTGTTCAAAAACACTGTTCTCTGAGACGCTATAGTGTCACAGTATGCTAAGCTTCATTGTTCAATCCTACGCAACTACAGTGTGTCCATGAGAGTATATCCATTATGGATTTCAATCATTCAATGTGTCCATGAGAGTATATCCATTATGGATTTCAATCATTCCCATTAGCTAGTTTTCCCATACTTTTCCAATCTTGCGGTGGTCTCGGTTCCGGGCTTCCTCTTGGAAGCGCTCCCATTCCTTCAGCAATTTGGAGTCGGGGAAGGAGATTCCATAGATACGCTGTAAGGTCTCCATGTCCGAGCGCCCTTCCCAGTATGTGGAGGAATTCTACAGACAAAGAAAAGTACAACAGTGAGTTGCCTGTTCACTCATCATCCCAAATCAGACCCAGGGACACCAAGAAAATCTGGTAGTTTTTAACTATGGAGCTTCCTCCAGTCACCATTTTTTAGTGACTTACACCAACATAAACAACTAAGACCTAAATTCAATATGTGTGAATATGTTTGAAAAGCAAAGAATAGGAACCAATAACTATATTTTTATATATTTTTATATTTTTTATGTTGACTGAAAAGGTAATAAAGATTTCATAAGGCTCGTATGTAAGTCACTTTGGGCTCCATGCTGTGGTCAGGTGATGGCGGAGGGCTGCTGTAATTTTACAAAGAGGCTGCAGGGGGAGCCGAGAGAGCCTTCATTCATTTGTCTATTTGACCACTGCAGTGACGGTGAAGCTGGAAATTCATCTAAAAACTGTAAAATCTTGCCTAGTGTCCCTTTAAAGAATACTACACAACTCTAATAACTCTTGTTAACAAGGATGTTTCACTCTCAAACCTTATAGATCTTTAAGGCTTTAATCTTCCCAGTGTGTCTAACATGGGGTCCTCGACACAGGTCAATCAGTGGGCCACATCTGCAAGAGTGTTCATCCACAATCAGATTTGAATAGATCTAGAAACCTTCACAATGTTTTCAGTTTCAGATGAAATACAAACATGTAACCAGTTTACCTGTAAACTGTCGTGGTGGGGGTGGTGACCTTCTCATTCAGGATGCGACACTTGAACTTATTATACTAATGAACACAAAAGAACACACACACACACACACACACCACACACCACACACACACACACACACCACACACACACACACACACACACACACACACACAATGTTGAAATGCTTTCCCAGTTAGATACACGTCCTAACCCACATGTCATTCATGTAGTTTCATATGACTGGCAACGTCTGAACTGCAAGTACAAGAGATAAAAATGCTTCTTATGGTCCCAACCTTAAACATGCGCAACAGGGTTTCCTTGCTGACCTCCAACCTCTCAAAGGGCTGCTTGTCCTTCACTATAGTTTTGCAGATGGACTCCAGATCGCCAAACTCTGAGCTTGACACACCTCTACAACCGAGGGACAGAGAGAGAGAGAGAGAGAGAGAGAGAGAGAGAAGAGAAAGAAAGAGAGAGAGAGAATGTATGGGAAATGTATTAGATTAAACATGAAGAACAAATCTATGTCTCACTCCAGCACTCCAGACTTATCGCTTTAAGACTCCCCCCAGACGTTCCACTCTTTCTCCACCTATGACAGGTGGCTTGTTTGTTTTGTCTGTCTGTCTGTCTGGCTCACTGGGCGGGACTATTTTCATTGGGTAAAAGCCCATCCTCTAGGCAACATTACCAGCTATCATGGACTTTTGCCCAATAAGAAAGCCTCAGTGCCCCCCAGAATGCTTTGCTTTAAGCCAGTCAAAGCTAACCGTAAACAAACACTTACTTTTGTCCATCCAGGAACATGTCATAGTAGAACCCATTCTCAATTGGGGGTCCATAGCAGAGGCAGCCTCCATAGAACCTCTCCATGGCCTCACCCAGGATATGGGCACTGGAGTGCCAATAGACCTGATCAGGAAGAGGGAAAGAGCTTTCATGTTGGCTTTAAGTGCTATTATGTTACACAAACTACAAGGTCTATGATGAACACAAACAATTCAAACCATCACAACAGCCAGGAAACTAATGCTAAAAACGTCATGTAAGAGCCCCAGTGGTTTGGACAGTTTGGGGATTTTTTTTTTGGATTCTCCTCTCAAGTTGTGCAATTTTCAAACCAAACAAATTTCAGGTTTTTTAATAAATCAAGAAATAAAAAAAGTGTGCAAGATAAATTTCTCTTGCTGAGCAAGAAAAAACACTCACAGCTTGGGCATCGTCACTGTCAAAGCGCAGCAGTTCCAGAGAGCAGTCCTTCTCCAGAGGCCGGTCCAGGTCCCAGAGCTCCCCGTCCACACGACTAATCACTGAGTTATCAGCTAGGCCCTGACTGTGGGAGGAACATAGTCATTTATATGCTGAAGAGTGCAAAATCTGCATCAACCCACTCCATATCACAGACTGACACACTCTCTCTCTCTCTCTCTCACTCACTCACACACACACACTCACACACACACACAGCCACAAATTGCACTGAATTGTGCACTGTCTGCACTAACCCCACCCCATGCCACATATAAATAAATAACATAAACACACTAAACATCTGTCAACCTGTGTGTGCAAATTTGCGTCGGGTCCATTGCTTTGTTGAGTGTGAGAAGGATTTGAAACCTGCACATGATATTATTCTGTTGAGAGAATATCCCTCTGATTTACAGCCACAAAAGAAAAAAAAGATTTTTCAAAAGTAGTTTAATGTCGTGGAATGCTGCATCCTCCCATACATACTGATCTAGTTGTGTGTATTACGGTCTCAGAGATCAGTGCAATTAATTCATTCAGTGGCGAGGGAGTAGAATTATGTATAATTTTGAAAAGTAGCCAAGGATTTCAGTGCATTATTAGATTTTCAAAATTCAATATATTACACAATACAACATGGTGAGCAGACGCCTTTTTCCTGTCGTGAGTCATAATGGAACTTTTGTATAATGAACTGAGGGGTCTTAAGACTGTTTTATATGCCTGTGACCAACTTGTGATGCAATACACGAAATAAGACGTGATCACTGCATTTAAATAAAGACTTGATGTATCAATAGTGAGAGAATTTCGTAAGTGTCTAAGAGATTTAACTTCAATGTGTTGAAGAGAGCAGGTCAAGAGAGCAGGTCAAGAGAGCTGGGTCAAGAGAGCTGGGTCAAGAGAGCTGGGTCAAGAGTAACACCCAGGTATTTAAACTCATCTGCATTCTTTATTGCTTGCCAATTAATTAAGATTTTGTGACAATCTCTGATTTTTCACTTGTTTGTAAAGACCATGGTCACAGTTTTGTCCGTGTTTAAGATGAGACAGGCACTACGTAGCCATTCTACTACCCTTTTCATTTCATTTGTTAATGTCATTGTGACCACACATGCACCTTTCCCCTGGGTATACAGCATACAGGCATCGTCTGCATGCATTATTATACTGACCTCCACACATACTAATGGGAGGTCATGATCTCCCATCAGGACTGATGTAATGATGAACTGCACAACCTTCCTCATTTCTGTTTGAAACGCAATGGTTTTGCTACCGTAAAAATCCACTAAATAAAAAAGTTCGGATTTAAAGTGAATTTGTTCACATTTATGAAATTAAGTTGGACCACTAAACACATCCCTATCTACCGTTGGACCACTAAACACATCCCTATCTACCGTTGGACCACTAAACACATCCCTACCTACAATTTTCCATAATAGCGGTGTAACGACCATGCAAATCCATCAATCAATATATTGTTTATAGAGCAAATGACCACATAGCATAGTCTCAATACATCTGCAGAAAAATAATCAAAGAAATCAATTTAAAAGCAATAACAAACAAAACTAATGCTGCCGACTCAGCTCTATAGTGGACAGCAGAGTGGTGCTGAAATTATATTTCCAGAGATGGCCAAAAACAAGACAAGGCAGTAAGTAGTCACATGACCTCTGGCACAAATTGGAAGGGAGCCGTCACTCAGCCTGGGCAAGTAAACACACAGAGGCCTCCTGACAGACCCATTTAATTGTCCCCCCTCACCTGATCCCACATGCTATCTGGTAGGGGGTGGACACCCAAGCCTGGGCTGTCACTTTTTGGCCGTCTGGCAGCACCACTGAGATGGCATGGCTCTCTGCAGCACGCCTGGCCAACAACGCATCACTCTCCTTCTTCAGCTCCGCATACAGCTCCAGACGCTCCGATATGTAGCTAGGCCAGGGACTTAGCTAAGGGAAAGGAGGATAAATCAACCAGGGTTATATACCTCCCTCTAGACCAAACATAGATGACCAATAAGACAGTTATGTTTAACGTTGTCAGGCTGCATCGTCGATGATCTAATCATTGGTGGTCTGGAGTAAGGTTAAAAATAATCTAAGGAATGGGATGGAGGAGAGGGGGCGGTAGTTTGGAAGTGTTTGCCCAGTCACAAACCTCCCCAGTTCCTTTCGGTCCTCCCGATTTCTCCTTCTTGTTTTTGTCAGCGGGTTTGAGCTCAGAGGCAGCAGGCTTGAAAAGACGAGAGAAGGGGAGATGGGGAAACAAACTGATTAAACTCTATACGTAAATGCATGGGAATATAACTGTCTTCAGATTTGTGGCATGGAGTGCATCCAGGCAAAGATATGCTGATCATCTAATACTCGACAGGAGTGTCAAATCATACGAGGGCTATTTTGAGACTGACATTGCGCTGTGTAGTTGCAACTGGCTGTACTGACGTAAAGGCTATTAGGAACTCGTTCAATCAGCTTATTAAAACCGCTATGCATATTAGCAATTCCAAAACAGTAAAAACCTTGTGTTGGGTGTGGTTCTGTTGAACGTTGTTCTTTTGATTTTCCTTCACGACCTTATCTTTCTTGTCAAGGCCTTTCTTGGCCGGTGCATGGCCTTGCTGCGACTCTACAGCCCGCTCCTCCTGCAGAGCTCGCCGGAGGTGAATCAGCCGGTACTTCAGTTTCTCGTTCTCGGTCCGAAGCTCCTCCAGCTCTGGGCTGTTGGCCAGGGCCTTGAGCATGTCCTGTCCGCCACATATTCCATCACGGAGCCATTTAATTTCATTGCTTAACAATTCTATTTGCTCTTCCTGAGCAGCCAAACGTGCTGCTATGCGTTCCGCCATCTTTAAATCCCAACCAGGGAGAAAGGAGGGGAAGGGGGGGGGGACAATTGGTCAGTGGAAAGCAGGGACACAGCGACATCCTATGGTCAACTTCTTGCGATAGTAAACCAAACTCCACAAGATATAATGTAGTTTTTATTGTCCAGTAAATGACACAGCCTTGTAATTAATTAGACTGAATTACTTAAATATACATACATGCAGAGCAATAAAATACAGGGCAAAATAATACAATACAGAGCACACTTCATTTACTGAATACATAAATTAACAGATAAATAACCTTACGTTAAATTGGCTCAAGGATGTAGCGGAAAATTTGCGCTGTTTGGTTGATTTTCTTTTTGCTGCAAGTAGAGTTGCACTACTACATCCAATCACTAGAGGGCCACAGTCGTTTTGTGGTGAATTTGGAACTTCGGCTGACAGCACGCTTGCATAGAAGAAGGAAATGTAAACAAGTGAGCCTTGGAAGCATTACAGGTATATTTATGCTATATCCTATCTGACGTTTGGGTTTAGACAGTGTTGTGCACGGGTTTAATGTTTAGGCTATTTAGCTCACAATACAAAATTGTAATATGTCATTCTGGCGTGCTTGATCTGGAACACTTTCGAATTCAATGGACCTACCACTCATTAGCAGTTGCTACTGCATATGGTAGACAGTGGAAGAGGGTGTTGCTGTTGTTGCCTTTACATAGATATACCGCATGTCCTATCAGGAGTGGCTTATACAGACTTTCATTTAATCATTTTCAGTCTCTAAACCGCCCCGCTCATATCTTGCTGTTGCTGCTGGATGCGCTCCACGGTATGGCTTCGAGTTTCGCACCGCCGAAGCTCTCTGACTTTATCCTCACCGAGAAACTCGGGAGTGGCACCTACGCGACTGTTTATAAAGCATACCGGAAGGTTAGCGTCCTTGTCACTTTATTTAAAGTGCTTGTGGTAGGCCTATAAGCTACCTTGCATGTATTTTCATTGAATCTCCCCGTGCGCGCAGGTGGACAGTCGCGAGGTGGTGGCTGTAAAGGTGGTGTCGAAGAAGAGTCTGAACAAGACCTCTATGGAGAACCTTCTCACGGAGATCGAAATCCTGAAAACTGTTCGTCATCCCCACATAGTCCAGCTGAAGGACTTTCAGGTTGGCAGCAGTTTAGTCTTACTTCAGTAACTAGATCTACTGACTCGCCTGAGGCTAATTTCATTGGCTGCTCTTGTTCCAAATCCTCCACAGTGGGACAGCGAGAACATCTACTTGATTCTGGAGTGGTGTTCGGGTGGGGACCTTTCGCGTTTCATTCGCAGCCGACGCATCCTACCAGAGAGAGTGGCACGTCGATTCCTACAGCAAATAGGTAAGAAGTAGGTTAAATGGGGAAAGGACCCCTCTATACCCTAACCTGTTAAACATTACCAGTAGGCTTTATCACACAGATTGATTGACTGTTGTGTGCTTAGCATGTGCCCTGCTGTTTCTGAATGAGCGGAATATCTCTCACCTGGACCTCAAGCCACAAAACATCTTACTGAGTGGAAATGTACTAAAACTGGCAGGTAAAGTTTGTTCTAGAGGATATAACACACACGCACATACATACACATACTCAGATTGCTCTTTTGCATGCATGTGTGTGTCCAGGTGTGTGATGCCTGTATTTGTGTTTTTCAGACTTTGGCTTTGCCCAGTACATGTCTCCATGGGATGAGCAGAGTGCTCTACGTGGTTCCCCACTCTACATGGCTCCAGAGATGGTGTGCAGGCAACAGTATGATGCCCGTGTTGACCTGTGGTCAGTAGGGGTCATTCTATACGGTAAGAGTCTCTCCCTCAGCAGATTGAGTCCATTTCATATTATGATGTTGTGTTGTAGGGCAATTTAGACACAAGCTTCTGCCAAGAACCTATAAATATGTACATAATCATGTATAAACATCTGGACAGTATCGATATGATACAAGAAATCATTTAAATTTGCAGATGCAAAAGATAACTTTTACATTTTTCATGTAACTATACTTTTACTACTATTACTATACTATCTGTGTATATTTCTTTTACATTTATTTACTTTGTCCAATTCTTATTTATTTTTTCCAATTTACAAAATATGTTACTGTTTATTTTAGTCTTCTTTCTTTAGTTTTCTAAATCTATTGTGTTTGTTGCAGAGGCTTTGTTTGGGCGAGCACCATTTGCATCCCGCACTTTTGCTGAGCTGGAAGAGAAAATTCGCAGTGACAAGCCCATTGAGGTGAGATGTTTTAGTCACTATGGTAGTGGATATTGTGATGAACTAGTGAGCATTAGGGTGAGGTGTTTTAGTCACTATGGTGGTGGCAAAGTTTATACTTCATAGTAGGAGGTGCTGCAGTACACACTGATCATAGCCATAGGAACAAGAAATGGCATCATGGTGTAATGAAGACGTCTGGTTAAGCGCTGGTTGGTGAGGTTTTATCTTGCAGTCAGTCTTAGCACCTGCAGAGATCCTTGTGTGTAAGTGTTGCACTAGACAGGTAAAAGCCATGCTGAAATTAACCATGTACTGAATGGGAAATCAAGATTGTTACTTGCCCTAAAGCAGCCAGTAGATGGCGTGTCTGTTCACAAAAAGGTTTGAAAATCCACCCCATCAGAAGTACACTCTCATGAATATGATCAGACTCAGATGCATAGCCCAGGGGAGGTGAAAATGTTTAGGCATCACAGAGAGTCTTTTCTTGTAAATATTTCTAAAATTGGATGTATGTGCATGCGTGTGTGTGTGTGTGTGTGTGTGTGTGTGCGTGTGTGTCTGTGTGTCTGTGTATGTGTCTTCCCTTCTCAGCTACCTGCTGGTGCTCGCGTGTCCCGAGACTGCAGAGACCTGTTGCTGAGGCTGCTGGTGAGAGACCCAGACAAACGCATCTCCTTCGCTGAGTTCTTCACTCACCCCTTTGTGGACCTGGAGCACATGCCAAGCAGCGAGAGCCTGGGGAGGGCGGTGAGAACCACAAACACAGGGGACATGGCTGGCATGAGTGCCCAGGGAAAGCACTCTGTTCTGGGGGTCTAGCCTGGGGCTCTAGGGAGGAGAGAGGCTAAGGATTGTGATTTAAAGAAGCACTCAGCAACCCTGGTTTTCTTTTTTGGCATTGCTGTTGCATTGTCCACCCCAAATCTGTAGGGGGCGCTCCGTAGAGAAAGAATGTCATAAGATCCCAATGCTGTCCTAAACATTAGGGGAGCCTCTTTTCAAAATGTTGCAGGGCAGGTTTTCCAAAAAGCAACACAAGATGGGCCAGGAAAAGTCACCATTTTGGCCACAGCATGTCAGTCAACTAAAGCAATATTTTCTAAACAGTTTTGTGACTATGAAAATGCTTTATAGGGTCTCTTTAAGTAACTCACATTTTATATGGTCTGCCCTCAGGCATTATGTAAATAATATCTAAATTTGACTGAAAAGTACTATTTTGTGTTAATATGTTCTGTTATAAGATATGCTTGAGAAACATGGATTATTAAACATGTTAGTCATGTTAATACAATACTATTATTAATGTGTGTTAATACAAGACGTACCTGAGCAGATGTGTTATTGGTTATTACTCTGTAATAGACCTTTAATAGCGATGGAGTGCTGAGTCCTGAGGAGGCTTTTTTGTCCTTTATTCACATTCCCTTTCTACCCCTAGCCAAACCTGATGTAATATTTGGCAGCACAAGGGACTTCTACACTCGTTTGATCTTGTTTGAGTGTTCACACTTCATTCGTTTGCTCCCCATATGCTTGAGTTCAGAGCTGGGTGGAAAGTGAGCGTGTGTGAGTGTGTGTGTGTGTGTGTGTGTGTGTGTGTAAGTGAGTGAGTGACTGTGTGTGTGTGTGTGTGTGTGTGTGTGTGTGTGAGTGAGTGAGTGTGTGCGCGTGCATGTGTGTGTGTGTGTGAGGGGGGCGTCCATAAGGAGAAGAGAAAAGGCTTACACCAGCTGACAGCTAGGGATGGTGGTGTTGATTGATTGCTTGAACGTCATTCGTTTGCCTTTGACAGCGTGAGGATGTTCTAAACAGTTGGGGAATTCTGTGGTGGTCTTGGTTTAACTATGTGTGGGAGGGTGTGACTTCAGTGATTCTTGGATGAGGGGGAGTGTGTGGTGAATATAAAAATCTAATTTAAAGCAAATGTCCAAACTTACTTTATGGCATGATATTGTCCTCTCTCATCCACGAGCATCTGTATTGTTCTCACACACACACACACACACAATCTCATTGCCCCCCCCCCGATGTCACCCACATATACTTTATATTCACACACCAACAGTGCTCTCCCTCTGTCTTTGTTTTCTTATGATCCCTCACACCCCCTCTCTCTAAAACACACACACACACACACACACACACACACACACACACACACACACACACTCATTCCCAGTTGCGCCTGTGTGTTTCAGAAAGCATTGGTGCTGCAAGCGGTGCAGAGAGATCAGGAGGGCGAGCGAGCAGCAGCTTTGTCTCTCTACTGCAGCGCACTTGAGCATTTTGTCCCTGCCATACACTGTAAGTTTCAAAGCGCTTCACACACACACACACACACACACACACACACACACACACACACACAGTGGCACCACCTACAGCCATACGCCGCTGACGTAAAAACAGAACACGTTCCCTGTCATCACCCAGTCTTGGCCTACCCTTGACTACTTTTGACTACCCTTGCCTACCCTTGCCTACCCTTGCCTACTCTTGTGTGCCCTTGCCTACCCTTGACTACTCTTGCCTACCCTTGACTACTCTTGTGTGCCCTTGCCTACTCTTGCCTACCCTTGACTACTCTTGCCTACCCTTGACTACTCTTGTGTACCTTGCCTACCCTTGACTACTCTTGGCCCTACCCTTGACTACTCTTGTGTACCCTTGCCTACCCTTGACTACTCTTGCCTACCCTTGACTACTCTTGGCCCTACCCTTGACTACTCTTGTTGCCTACCCTTGACTACTCTTGTGTACCCTTGCCTACCCTTGACTACTCTTGTGTACCTTGCTACCCTTGACTACTCTTGTACCTTGCCTACCCTTGACTACCCTTGACTACTCTTGTGTACCCTTGCCTACCCTTGACTACTCTTGTGTGCCCTTGCCTACCCTTGCCAACCCTTGACTACTCTTGTGTGCCCTTGCCTACCCTTGTGTACCCTTGCCTACCCTTGCCAACCCTTGACTACTCTTGTGTGCCCTTGCCTACTCTTGCCTACCCTTGACTACTCTTGACTACTCTGCTGATATTATTAGCAAGGTGTTGATGCAGGTTACTAAAAGGGTAAAACTTCTAAATATTGTTTAAGTCTTGCTTAAACTCATAATGTTGGCCACTAATTGTGAGTAACATTCTGAGTTGACTTGTGGCTATGCGCACCATAATGTTTATTCCTGCGGGTGCCGTGCATCCACACATGTGAATGTAAAGAACACTTGCTTAGAAACACACGTGTGTGTCACAGTAGCTCAGAGCAAATGATCCGCATATACATTCTCACAACTTCAAAGACAGACAGACACACACACACACACACACACACACACACACACACTCTCATTCTTTTTGTAATTCATCTTGAGCAATTTTTGCAGTTATCATGTGGAAACATAATAGACTGCTACATGTCCAGTGACTCATCATTAACATACCCACATTGAAACACACAGAGAGGGAGCTGCTGTGACCTGGGCAGTGTATCCCATCTGATGTGTGTGATGTGTGTGTGTCCCATCTGATGTGTGTCATATGTGTGTGTTCCATTTTAAGTGTGTTCTCTGTATTTTTCCCATCTGATGTGACTGTTATGTGTTTGTCCCATCTGAAGTGTGTGCTGTGTGTTTGTGCCATCTGATGTGTATGATGTGTGTGTGTCCCATCTGATGTGTGTGATGTGTGTGTGTCCCATCTGATATGTGTGATGTGTGTGTGTCCCCAGATGAGACAGACAGGCAAAGGAAGGAGGCACTAAGACAGAAGGTGAGTTGAAACTGACTGGAGAGGGTTTGGTTGTAGCTCACCACACTTAAGGAAGTGCCTGTGTGTAGCTGGACACTACTGAATAGACTTGATGATGTTCTGCTGGTAGACAGATGTTCTGTTTGCAGACATCGTGCTGTCAAAGCTGCCTTGTATGAAAGGTTTCCATAACAAAGAGACTGTTTGGCTAGTGGGAATAACAGTAATGCCATAGGAACATGCAATAAGAGTTACCTACTGACAAGAACAGGCTGCATAAGTCTGCAGTCTCTGCACTCATAGATAGCTATCAAATTTCAGTACAATTTAGTAGTAAATTATTCTGTCTGATCTGTAATCTGAAAATGAAATATGGTTGGGGACATTACTGAACATGTGGCCAGACCCTGTCAGTGGCCAAGAATGCATTGGTCTATGAATATATGTGTGTGTGTATGTGTGCATGTGAGAGTATAAAACATCTAACTCTTCTGTCTCTGCCACACACGCACACACACACACACACACACACACACACACACACACACACACACACACACACACACACACACACACACATATTCATAGACACAATCTGTATAATGTAGACATCAGCACAGAGCTAGCACTTTGTTGCTGATCTGTTTAAACCCCTGCTGTGTTAGAGAGAGCTTATTTCCCTTAAGCCCATCCAGTGGGTCTTGGTGCCCACCCACTCTTGGCCCCCAGACTAACCTGCCCTGGTGGACTTTCCCTGCAGGTGAAGCAGTATGTGTCGCGTGCAGAGGAGCTCAAAGCCCTGGTGGCCTGCGATAACAAAATCAGCTTTGAGGCGCGCAGCTCGGCAAGAGACATACTGAGAGGTAAACACGGATTGCATTAGCAGAGCTAAATACATCATTATTTAATCTAATTGGAGGATGATGATGTGGGATTATGGAAGTGCAGTTTTCTTGTTGACACAGATGGAAAGTTAAAGCCAAGGGGAAACCATAACTAAGATATAACACCACTTTTTTGATGTTATTCCTCTGAGTGTCAGTAAAGATGTTATGTGTAAAGTGTGTGAGAGTCAGCTCCTGTATGTGTGTGTTTGTGTGTGTTTAGAGATGTCTCGGGATCAGCCTCGTCTGCTGGCCGCACTGGATGTGGCTTCTACAGCCATGGCCAAAGTGAGTGTGTGAGTGAGGTGAGTGAGTGGAGTGAGTGAGTGAGTGAGTGTGGTGAGTGTGTGAGTGAGTGTGTGAGTGAGTGTGTGAATTAGTAAGTGTGTGAGTGCATGAGCGAGTGTGTGAGTGTGTGAGTGAGTGAGTGAGTGAGTGTGAGTAAGTGAGTGAGTGAGTGAGTGAGTGAGTGAGTGTGAGTGAGTGAGAGGGGACGTGTGCTGGGCTTTACTCACGTTTGTGTCTCTGTGTATTGTATGTATTATATGACATTAGTATGTTTGTGAAGACACACAGCATGTGAGTGTATTCTGTGGACATGCAGAGTAATTATATACAGTGAGCAGTTAAATTCCACATCATTCCTATTCATAGCAAAGTTTGATTTGAAGTCAGTTTTGTTCTGACAGTCAGTGACCCTGGCATTTAACTACTTTCTCTAAAAAGCGTCTCTATTTGCCATTCTCAACCTAAATGGCTCTAATATCAGCTAAGGTTGTAGCTTGTCCCCAGAGTGATTCTGGAGTGATTCTGGAGTGATTGTGGAGTGATTGTGGAGTGATTGTGGAGTGATTGTGGAGTGATTCTGGAGTGATATTGGAGTGATTCTGGAGTGCAACGTGCAACTGTCGTGGGCTCCTCAAGTTCTCTCTCTTCTGCTGCAGGAGGAGATGGGGGAGGATGACTATGACACTCTGGACTTGTACCAGCAGAGCCTGGGAGAAATGCTTTTGGCACTCGCAGGTGACATTCACACACACAAACACACACACACACACACACACACACACACACACACACACACACTTGCCTTCTGTCTTCTACTGCAGATATATCATCTGTCTGTGTTTCTTGCTTGTTCAGTGTTGCTTGTTGTTCTTCAGACCTGCAGCAGAAGGCTGCTCTAGGCCTAAAGCCCATGTGCTTAGACTCTGCAGCAGAAGTCTGCTCTAGGCCTAAACTCCATGTGCTTAGACTCTGCAGCAGAAGGCTGCTTTAGGCCTAAACCCCATGTGCTTAGACTCTGCAGCAGAAGGCTGCTCTAGGCCTAAACTCCATGTGCTTAGACTCTGCAGCAGAAGTCTGCTCTAGGCCTAAACCCCATGTGCTTAGACTCTGCAGCAGAAGTCTGCTCTAGGCCTAAACCCCATGTGCTTAGACTCTGCAGCAGAAGGCTGCTCTAGGCCTAAACTCCATGTGCTTAGACTCTGCAGCAGAAGTCTGCTTTAGGCCTAAAGCCCATGTGCTTAGACTCTGCAGCAGAAGGCTGCTCTAGGCCTAAACTCCATGTGCTTAGACTCTGCAGCAGAAGTCTGCTTTAGGCCTAAACCCCATGTGCTTAGACTCTGCAGCAGAAGTCTGCTTTAGGCCTAAACCCCATGTGCTTAGACTCTGGGAGTTCTGGTAGATTATTACTAACACATGTGACTATACTTCTCTCTGCCAGCGCTCACTGAGGAAGTCTCTTGTGTAGCACACAGTAAGATGATGGTGGCCAGAAGGCCATAAAGTCTGGTAGGATCCCGTGCATCTGTGTTCACCTGTGTTCAGGTGTGTGCTAGTGTGCAGCGCCCATGTTCTGTCTGACTGGATGGATGCTACATGTCTCTCATGCCTCTGAGGTCTTCAGTAGGCGACAGAGTGGCTGTCCACACATCAGCAGACTCAGACACATCAGGGCCAAATTAGGTTCAGATTAGGACCAGATTAGGTTCAGATCAGGGCCCTATCAGAGCTAGGCCAAGGCCAGATCAGGACCAGATAGATCAGATAGGCACAAGGCCAGATCAGGACCAGATTAGGTTCAGATCAGGGCCCTATCAGAGCTAGGCCAAGGCCAGATCAGGACCAGATTAGGTTCAGATCAGGTATCAGAGCAGGCCAGGCCAGATAGGTCAGATCAGGGCCCTATCAGAGCAAGGCCAAGGCCGGATCAGGGCCAAATTAGGTTCAGATCAGGGCCCTATCAGAGCCAGATCAGGTCCCGAATAGGAGGGGAGGTGGGGGTTGTGCACGGTGTGTGTAGCTACAGAGAGAGTGAGTCATAGGGCTTTCCAGGGTCTGCTGCTCACAGCTCTTCCACTGCGGGCCAATCACGGCTCTTCCACTGTGGGCAAGTCACAGCTCCTTCACTGTGAGCCAGTCACAACGCCCCCTGCAGACCAATCACGTCATAGCACTCTTCCACTGTGGGCCAAACACAGCGCCTCTCTGCTCTTCCCTCTTCTCTGCTTCTACTTCTTTCCTCATATGCTCCCTTTTGCTCTCCACCTCCTTCCGTCTCTCTCTGCTCTCTGTTTCTCCTCTTCTCTTTCCTGTCTCTCCCTCGCTCCGTGGCCTGGCCCTCATTAGCGCCGGCTCCATACGACCTTACATGCGAGATGAACCTAATAGCAGAGAGAGGGAGAAAGAGGCTTGGCTCAGGAGCCAGATGTGTGTGTGTGAGAGAGAGAGAGGAAGAGAGAAAGAGAATGTGTGTGTGTGGCAGGGTGTGTGTGCTTGAGCGTTGGTGTCTTTGAGAGTATGCATGTGTATGCAAGCCTCTCTGTGTAATAAGGACTGATGGAGTGTGGGAGACAGTGAGCTCTGTGTGTGTGTGTGTGTGAGGCTCTGGGTGCCAACTCTGCGTGTGTGGTATTCAGACACTGCCATCTGGTTCCCATCGAGCGTGCTCAGTTCGCTTCTCAATGTTATTACACTTCTGGAAACAAATAAAAACTATTATCTCTTGGAGACGCACGGGGGCCCAGACCCTCCTGCTGGGATCAAGACGGCTCTGGACTGTGGCACGTTAGCGTAGTGGGAGGCAAGGACAGAGAAAGAGGGATTACAGAATGAGGGATTTCAGGAGAGGGTGCGCACAGAGAATGAGACAGAGGGGAGAAGCAGACAAGCAGAGAATTTGGAAGGAAGGAGAGAGTCAGAAGACACAGAATTAGTCTTTTGGTATATCGTTACATGTACACTTAACTGAATGGGATGCAAATGATTCCATGTATAGTCAACTCTAGTAAGCTGAAGGGGTGTTATGTGTATGTGCGTTTAGAAGTCTTCACAGTCTCCACTGAGTCTCTTCTTCACTCAAAGCCTCCATTTGCTGTTAAATTTCACTCCTTGAAGACTTTGCAGCAAGGCAATACAAAACAATTGGCAATGATTTGTTTTTTATTTGCCCTGCTGGATAAAAAAGTAGTCTTAGATGTGACTGCGGTGTGATGGGTGTACTTGCGGGAATAGCAGTGATGTATGTCTCTATTTAAACCCTTCCCCATCTTCTCTCCTAGCTGAACCCCAAGGCCGCAAGAGAGAACTGTTACACAGTGAGGTAAGTGTGTGTGTGTGTGTGTGTGTGTATGTGTGTGTGTGTGTGTGAGAGAGAGAAAGAGAGAGAAAGAAACAAATAGAAAAAAAGAGTGTAAGAACTCACCCTGCACCTGGGGGCATGTTAATCTGTCCCACTGACCTCTACCACAATAAACACATATATCTCTCTCACCCTGTGCCCTAGAACAAACACACACACACACACACACACACACACACCACTGACTGACACCCACCTGGGAGTGTGTGTACGGCGGGTGAATAGGGGCTAATAATGCCATACATCACTGCCAGGACACTTAAGCTGGAATAAATCAGCTTGCCGGCCGGGGGAGAGGACTCACCACAACCCCGCAGCTGGAAGAGGGGCATTATGGGAATGGAGGCCCAGTCAGGGCCCAGCGGAGCGGGGGGCGGGGGCAGACGGGCTGAGCTCAGTACTGTAGTGTAGGCTGAACATGTCCGTGTGAAGGAGACATGATGGTGGTTGTGTTGATTTCATGAGTAATAGTATGCATTCCACACCAGGTCATTAGGCTCTTCAAGCACAAGCCATCTGAAGGTTTAATTTCACTCTGATGTGATCTAAGCAAGATGGAAAATGATCCATTCACTGAAGAAGCTGAAAAGATAGGTGGACTGAAGTGCTTCATTTTCGTGAGGGGGGAGGTAATCATGGGAATGATTATTGATTAAATTTGGCTCTTTGGAGGGCATCCTTAAGAGCTTCATCCAATCCAGGATTGGAGTGCGTAAATCAATCATACAGTGTTTATGACCAGTATCATGCTGTTTATAAAACTTGGTTTTCTTACTCCTTGGCTGAACCAAAGTGGATTGGATCCATCTCAACTGGCTGCACTCTGAGAGAAGTCCTGGGTCTCCTCCTCGGTCTCTGTGTTTGCAGAAGGCAGAGTGTTCAGTCTGAAACAGATTCATATTGCCCCTTAGATGCTCATCAGTATAGGCTCCATATGAGTCATCCGCCCAGAGCTTCACATATGGAGCCTTACAGGCCTGGTGGAGTTTGAAGTTTTATTCCCACACACTAATGCATAAGTAGACACAGCTGCCAATTCTTGTTCCAGAGAGATTTTGTGTGTGTGTGTGCATATGAATGAATAAGGACGTATGCCTGTGTGTATGAGTGTAAATTTAGTAGTGTGTGAATGTGTTTGTGTGTGTGTGTGTGTGTGTGTGTGTGTGTGTGTGTGTGTGTGTGTGTGCATATGAACGAATAAGGGTGTATGCCTGTGTGTATGAGTGTAAATGTAGTAGTGTGTGAATGTGTTTGTGTGTGTGTGTGTGTGTGTGTGTGTGAGAGAGGTGTGTGTGTGTGTGTGTGAGAGAGAAAGAGAGAGAGCTCTGATGTGCTGAGGCCAGGACCCAGGGGGCTTTGCCAGCCTCAGAGGGAGATTAAATCCAGGCCCAGAGTATCAGACTAGTGAAGCAGTGGAACAATTGGGCCAAGCAGAGCTGAGGCGTTCCAGCCATCTGACTGAACTCCCATGCAAACCAGTGTTGCTGAATTCCCTTGTCAAACAGTGCAGAATCCCATGGCCATGCTAATGCTAAACTAATAGTGCTGAACTCCCATGCTAAGCCACCAGTGCTGAATGGTAATGCTAAACCAACAGTGCTGAAATCACATGCTAAACTAACAGAGCTGAATGCTAATGCTAAACCAGTAGTGCTGGATGCTAATGCTAAACTAATAGTGCTGAACTCCCATGTTACACTAATACTGATAAACTCCCATCCTAGTCTAAGTGTGCTGAACTCCCATGCTAAACCTTTAGTGCTGAATGGTAATGCTAAACAAACAGTGATGGATGCTAATGCTAAACTAATAGTGCTGATCTCCCATGTTACACTAATACTGATAAACTGCTATGCTACACTAACAGCTCTGAAGTCCCATGCTAATCTAACAGTGGAGAAGAATGCTAATGTGAAATATCTGTGCATGTCCGCTGAGGATAACTATGGCCTCCAGCGAGAGGGGAGAAGAAAAACACTGAGTAGAGAAAGAAGAAGAGAAAAGTGTGGATAGTGAGCAAAAGAAAAAAAAAAATCAGCTAGCAAGAGAGGGAAAGAGACAGAAAGAGAAGGTGAGAGAGATGGAGGGAAAATGAGAGGGAAAGAGACAGAAAGAGAGGGATAGAAGGAGAAAGAGACAGAAAGAGAAAGAGAGAGATTGGCTCTGGTCACAGTTTTACATTCTTCTCCGCTGTTGTGAGTGTCTCAATAGCCCTGACCTTCCTGCAACCCTCACCGGACCTTTCAGAGTGTTCCTCATGTGTGATCAATGCACTCCTCACTGGACTGCACCTAAATAACACACATCAAGCCATCAGCTTTGCTGTTAACTCAAGGTTGTTCAGTGTGTGTGTGTGTAAGTGTATGTGTGTGCACACAGACATGTGTGTTGTGTGGTGTTGTGGTGGGGTCACCCTGTCAGGTGACTGGGTGACTAAGTCATTCCTCCTGCTCCTTACTCATCACTGTGGCCTTGCCTGTCACGCTGGCCAGCCAGCTCAGAGACAACAGGCCCGGCTGAAATATGGGTGGACTGTGGTGTGTGTGTGTGGGGCTGATGTGGGACCTATAGGACATAGGCCTGGGGATTGGGGGATTGATTGATTATTGCCATCCTTTTTCCTTCCAGATTAAAAGTCTCATGACCAGAGCAGAGTACCTGAAGGAGAATATAAAGGTGAGCTTTGCTATTACACACAGACACACCCAAACACATGCATGGACGCACGCACACACATACATACACACACACGCACACACGGACACGTACACTCACACACATTTCATGTCTCCTGACATTAGGGTAGCTACAGTGTTTAAAACACTGTCAGTATGGTCAAAGCTGGCTGCACTGTGCAGCAGTTTTACCTTCCTGTCTGTGGGTCTATCAGCAGGGGTCATCTTCCTGTCTGTGGGTCTATCAGCAGGGGTCATCTTCCTGTCTGTGGGTCTATCAGCAGGGGGCATCTATAAAGTTTACTCTACATTCACTCACTGTTTGCACAAACCCAGCTGGCTTCATCAAACTCGAGAACTGATATAGTGCAATTTGACAAGCTTTTATATACACAATAGTTTACTAAAATTTCTGCAATTATACAAATTATAACAGCTTATTTTGATTACTACAGTATTTAATTATAACAGCTTATTGTGATTATTACAGTATTAGCAATTTGTGCAAATACAGTATGTGTCCATAAAATGACTATAGTTATTTGCCTGATGAGCTCCACATCGCCAGTCAAATAGTGTAATATAGTATAGAATAGTGTAGTATGATACAGTAAAGTATAGTATAGTATAGAATATGTAAGGGATAATGTATTGTCCGCCAGTCATTATAGGAAAATATTTCCCAACAGGACAAACAGGACCCCAATGGCAAAGGTGGAGGGATGACCGGTGGATAATTCATTATCCCGCTTATTATACGGCCATTTGCCAAAGTGAGAGACGGAAAACTTCACACAAACGTCTTTTATATTTAATTTGTTATTGTTTTGTGGCTTCCGCAGATAAACAAATAGTTTACAACGCAACTAGAACTTGAGACATTCTTTAGAACGCAGCTGATCTCCTTTGACTTTCAATGCAGTTCCACTGTGCTAAATGAATGATCTCTACTCATGGAATGATATGCAGACGTGAACTTGAAGCAAAAAACCCGTCGCCATTGACAGTGGTCATTATATTCTTGCAGCTGTCATTAGACAGAAAAAACTGACCTACAAACGTTGGGGAGGCCCATTCAAAGTGAATGGAACCTCCCACAGCATTCTGGAGAGCCATATAATAAAATAGTAAAGAACACTATAGTAGTGTAATATAGTATACTGAACTGTATAGTATAGTATAGAACAGAATAGTGTAGTGGTATAAAAATGATCTCATTCATTGTACTTGCTACAGCGCAGCAACTACACTGCAGAAAAAGTGCAGCATTTGTACTATTCCTTTGATTACTACCCTATAATCCTACGGACACAGGTCAGATAGCTAGTTTCACTGTACACCTTCAACCAGCTCTAACGGACACAGGTCAGATAGCTAATATTATTGTACATATTAACCAACTCTAACGGACACAGGTCAGATAGCTAATATTATTGTACATATTTAACTAACTCTAACGGACACAGGTCAGATAGCTAGTTTTACTGTACACCTTCAACCAGCTCTAACGGACACAGGTCAGATAGCTAATATTATTGTACATATTTAACCAACTCTAACGGACACAGGTCAGATAGCTAGTTTTACTGTACACCTTCAACCAGCTCTAACGGACACAGGTCAGATAGCTAATATTATTGTACATATTTAACCAACTCTAACGGACACAGGTCAGATAGCTAATATTATTGTACATATTTAACCAACTCTAACGGACACAGGTCAGATAGCTAGTTTTACTGTACACCTTCAACCAACTCTAACGGACACAGGTCAGATAGCTAGTTTACTGTACACTTCAACCAACTCTAACGACACAGGCAGATAGCTAGTTTTACTGTACACCTTCAACCAACTCTAACGGACACAGGTCAGATAGCTAGTTTTACTGTACATGTTCAACCAACTCTAACGGACACAGGTCAGATAGCTAGTTTTACTGTACACGTTCAACCAACTCTAACGGACACGGGTCGGATAGCTAGTTTTACTGTACACCTTCAACCAACTCTAACGGACACAGGTCAGATAGCTAATATTATTGTACATTTTTAACCAACTCTAACGGACACAGGTCAGATAGCTAATATTATTGTACATATTTAACCAGCTCTAACGGACACAGGTCGGATAACTAATATTATTGTACATATTTAACCAACTCTAACGGACACAGGTCAGATAGCTAATATTATTGTACATATTTAACCAGCTCTAACGGACACAGGTCGGATAACTAATATTATTGTACATATTTAACCAACTGTGCAATACTTGCACATTCATTGCAGCCAATGTCCATATGCTATTCGTAAGATACAAACAGCCTAGTGCCTTTGGCTTTGGACCTGTCTTTTACTGCTACTGCTAAATCAGAGACAAGCAATCAATTGTTGTGCTTGTGTGTATTTGTTTGTGTGTGTGTGTGTGTGTGTTAGATGCGCGAGACGCAGACTGATGTATCCCTGGACAGAGAGCCGCTGTCTGAGTCTGTCAGATCTTGTAAGTACTCAATAACAGCACGGACGAGAGTGGCAAAGTTTGAAAATAATTATCTTTGCCTCACTGCTCCTGGAAAAGTTTGAAAATAATTATCTTTACATCACTGCTCCTGTCGTCAGCCACCCGGCAGTTACATTTCCACTCTGCTAGTGTGTGTTTACTGTTTATTTATTTGTGTGTTTACTGTTTATTTATTTGTGTTCCTTGGTTCTGTTGACTGTTTATTTGTGCTCCTTGGTTCCTGCATGTCTGTGTTTACCCAGTCTGTGTTGCTGGTTACAAACTAATTGTTAATAGATAAATATCTGGAATCTGCTTATCCCGCTGCCATGGAGATGAGATCATCTTTGGTCAGTCCCTGGGTTTTGGGGAGGCAGATTTCTTCCTCAGAGATTTACAATGTTTACCAAGTTTGTGGTTATTCTTTTAAATATAAACATGATGTCACCTCAGAGCAATAAACAACGTCAGAATCTTTAGCAGGCTATTAACATGCTAATAACCGACGCTCTCTAGTGGCGGTTACTTCTAGATTCATTCACCCCTTGCTTTGAGCAAACTGTGTGAACAGAGTTTTATGTAGAGGGAAGAGTGTGGCAATAATGTGATCCAGACAGAGAGCTACAGCTCCATTCCACCACAGTGATAAGAACAACCTTCAAGACGTGTGTGTGTGTGTGTGTGTGTGTGTGTGTGTGTGTGTGTGTGTGTAAGTGTGTGTGTGTGCCTGCGCCTGTGCCTGTGTATGTACCTGCTAAAGAGGTTGAGTTCAGTTCCAGATGAGTTCTGTCTGAGGGTTGGCGTGAGGTTTCATTCAGACTTTCTGAGGTCTTGTTTTCCTGTGGCTTGTTAAACGTGGGCCTTCTCTCTTGCCGTAGCGGCCTCCCAGAGGGAGCATCTGGCTCTTTAGTTTCAGCTCTGTGCCGAGAGAGTAACACTGTAAGCCGCACACACACATTCGTGCGCGCGCGCGCACACACACACATAGAAAGAGAGAGGGTAACGCTGTTAGCCACGCAAGCACACACATACACACACACACACACACACACACATACACAGAAAGTGACAGGATAATGTTGTCAGCCAGTGAAAAGCCACCTGGTCAAAGTGTCTGCTCAGCACACACACACACACACACACACACACACACACACACACACACACACACAGAAAGAGAGATACAATAGTTACATATATGGCCATGCTCAGTGGTGAAGAGTTAAAGTACAAACACTTTGTTACAGTACTTAAGTACATTTTTCACGTATCTGTACTTTACTTGAGAGGAAATAATTATGAATACTTGTCCTTCACTACATTTTGCAGCTATTAACGTTATCTGTACTTTTGCTCCACTACATTTCTAAAATCCATCCCGTTACACTTTATTAGGCTATCACTTTTTTGCTGAAGTCGCCTAGGCTGTGTGGCTGTCTTGGAAGTTTAAACCAATCAGATACATTGTTTGTGTGAAGCTGATGTGCAGATTGCAACACTGAGGTTCCCATTCATCCCAATGGGTAACGTATAAAATGCTAAGCACTCTTGTCTGGGCCACAGGGCCTTTTTTCTGGGCTTATCACTATTGTTAGCACTCATGCTAGCTAATTACAGTTTGCTACCTGCTAGATCAATTAGCATCTTTTAATGGACGATGCTCCTTACCTGATGTGTTTATCCTGTGGGACTACTGGCCTTCTCATGTGAATAAGTAGTCCAGTTGTTGCTGTGAGACATGCTGCTCCACTCGTATGAATTTGCGTCCCAGTTTGACTAGTGTTGTCTTCAGTAGCTGAGCCCAATGTTACCTAAGCGTAGCCTATTTCACTTTACAAACTTTCAACTCTGCTGTCAACAATTACGAGATGGTGGAGTAGTCCAGGATGGAGTAGTCCATGGTAGAACAAGCCACGATCTCTCTGATCAGCCTGTCTAAAAAGGAGATAGACAGGTCGTTGTCCATTTTGAGACCGAAAATGGACACTATTGACTGTATGTAAGGGGTCAATTTTTTTTTCCATTTTTCCTAGGCAGCCTATCATTAAAATATCAGAATCAGAATGAGTGGATGTTTTGTCTTTTTCCTTCAGGAAGCAGTTTTGGTTATCAGCGTTTCCATGGAAGAATTGGGAGTTTTGTGCAATTTTATATGGGAGCCAATTCTATAGACCTGATGGATGGATTTTTTTGTACTGAAATATAGAACATCAAGAGGCAACATACTGCACCAATACTTTTACTTTTGGTACTTTGAATCCATTTAAAAGCGAGTACTTCTGACTTTTACTGAAGCAGGATTGGTGATGTAGTTCTACTTTTACTTGAGTAATAGTTTCTGGTTATTTGTACTTTTACTTCAGTACTGAGTTCCAGTCTACATTCTACATTTCACAAACACAAATTTGAACACGCACACACACACACACACACACACATAACTGGCCTTCAGTCAAAGAGGAATGACTTGCTCAGCTAGGCCTAACACACACACACACACACACACACACACACACCCCTGGCAGTGAGCCTGAGAAGAGGAGGTCTCTAACCTTCAGCTCAAATCTGGACTCATGCCACTTCCTGCAAAAAACATCTACACTGAGCTATCAGGAGAAATGTGTGTGTGTGTGTGTCTGTGTGTGTGTGTGTGTGTGTGTGTGAGAGAGAGAGAGAGAGCCCACTCGCCTGACAAAGACGACTAAGTGAGTGTGAAACAGTTGAAACTACAGCATGTTTACTGTTTTGCTTCACTTGTTTGATTCCCTCCTAGAATGTATTTACCTCCTGGCCAGGTGCTGTTTTATTTCCATAGAAATATACATCCATTGGCACACACACACACACACACCAGTCAGCTGGTCACCACTGGCCATTTAAACTGTGTGTGTGTGTTTGTGTTCGTGCCACTGTGTGTGTTACAGACGTATCAGCATTGTTTCCTAAAAACGACAGGGTGTATGTGAACTCACAGATGGTGTGCTGGGGTTGTTTCCCTTAGACCCAAATGGGATGACGGGGGGGCTGGTGGGCCAAAAGGCTCATGGGAGATACACCCCTTTCCCCCCCTCCCCAACAAACAAACACACACACACACAAACAGTCCATCACTTTTCCTAGTCATTCTGTCACAACAACTCAGCAACAGCAGCCAGGACTAGTTAACAACAGATAACTCCAGCCTTCATACCCCGGTTTAACTTGCGCGGTTTCTTGGAATCAAAAAGCTATAGCTATGAAGAAGCTTGGAAGCTATAGGACACCACTCAGGATCCTGCTATTCATGACCAGTTAATCTACACCAGTCCAGAAACTTCAGTCTTAACATACACAACAAAGCTTTGAGAAGGCCTGGACAGGAACCATTTGTAACACCTGTGTGTGACGCCTCTTGGCTCCGCTCAAATAGGCCTGATAGATGCAGGATGTAGGAATCTGTGTTTGTGGGGTACAGACGCACCTCATGCTGGGACACACTCCTGTTGTGTTAGCCCCAGTGTACAAGGCTTTCACAAGCAGATCATTCACAAACTCTGTTATGTGAATCTAGTAGTGTGGAAGACCACTACACAGGACCAATGAATAGCAGGGGAGAGAAAACAACAATGATGGATTGTGTTATCAACATCCCATAAATTCTATTCTGTTGCTGTGGCAACATGATATGATATGATGACAGTCAGACAGGAGTGTAAGAACAGGAGAGCTCCGTCAATATGGAGGCCCCTCAGAGAGTGTGTGTCTGCGTTTCCTCACTGAGTGTAAGTGTGTGTGAGTTTCCTCAGTGAGTGTAAGTATATGTGAGTTTCCTCAGTGAGTGTATGTCTGAGTTTACTCAGTGAGTGTAAGTGTGTGTGAGTTTCCTCAGTGAGTGTGTGTGTGAGTTTCCTCAGTGAGCGTAAGTGTGTCTGAGTTTCTTCAGTGAGTATAACTGTGTCTGAGGCCCCTCAGTGAGTGTGTGTGTGAGTTTCCTCAGTGAATGTGTGTGTGTTTGAGTAGGTTTCCTCAGTGCAAGTGTGTGTGAGTTTCCTCAGTGAGTGTAAGTGTGTGTGAGTTTCTTCAGTGAGTGTAAGTGTGTCTGAGGCCCCTCAGTGAGTGTGTGTGTGAGTTTCCTCAGTGAGTGTAAGTGTGTCTGAGTTTCTTCAGTGAGTGTAAGTGTGTGTGAGGCCCCTCTAAGCTTGTCTCTTCTGTATGAGTGTGTGATCTGTCATCACTCTGGTCGCTGCCTTCACACCTCCCAGAGGTTGTAATCCATCCACTCTCCCACTCTCACAGCCTGCTGCCTCCAGTAAACAAAGAATCTGCACCATGGCGACCAGAACGCTCCGAGGGAAGTGACATCACCACAAGCCTCAACCTATCCTGGATTTTCACCTGGCTTTGGATGCCACGAGGCCTGCTTCCTCAACCAATCAGGGTGTCTCTCCTCTTTGGGAAGCATTTACTCTGAACAACTGGGAACTTGATTTGGGTTTGTGTTGGACACTAGCTAAGCAGATGTCCATTGAGGATTCTGCTCCGGTACCTGGTCGGGTCGGAGCCCACACTGCCATGCCATCTGCTGTCTAACCAATGCTCTTTATGAGAAAGCAAGCAGGGAGATGGCCTCCTGCTCAAGAGAGCGCAAAGCCTCAAATCAGTGAGGAAACTACTTCAGTACATTTAATGAATGTTTACATATAATGGATTGTTAGCTCTCTCTCTCTCTCTCTCTAACACACACACACACACACACACCTCACACACACACACACACACACACACACACACACACACAGAGTCTTACTCTCTTTGTTTCTCTCTCACACTCACACACAGACACACACTCACACTCACACAGTGTTTCTCTCTCTCAGTGTCTCTCACATACACACACACAAACATACAGAGTCTCTCTCTCTTTGTCTCTCTCTCTCTCACACACATACAGTGTTTTTCTCTCTTTCTGTCACTCATATACACACACATACACAGCGTCTCTTGCTCTCTCTCTGTCTCTCACACACACACACTCACACACCCAGCATCTCTTTCACTCTTTCTCTGCCAAACACAGATACACACAAATGACACTACATACTGTTCAGTATACTGTACCCATCAATGCTCACACAGGCTTGTCCTGCAGTGCTCACACATGCTCACACCCTGTCCACTCTCCCTCCGTTTCAAACACATACTCTCTGTCCTTCAACTGCATACTCTCTCTCCCTCTCTCTCTCACACACACACACACTCACACAGAAACAACCCCGCTCTCACACACACACACACACACACACACACACACACAGAAACAACTTCTCTCTCGCTCACACACACACACACACACACACACACACAGAAACAACCTCTCTCTTTCTCACACACACATACAAACACACACACACACATCCAAACAAGCACACACACACACACTCACACAGAAACAACCCCTCTCTCTCACACACACACACACACACACACACACAGCAACAACCTCTCTCACACACACACACACACACACACACACACACACACGCACACATCCACACAAGCACACACACACACACAAGCACACACATATCCACAAACACACACAGCTCAGCTGCGGTCCCACTCTCTCCACAGAATGCTGGTGCTCCCCCACTGTGGACGGAAAAGCGGAGCGTTGTGGCTTTGGCCCCCCTCCCCCGCGCTGGCATTTGCTTTGGGCTGGCACACATCAAGCGCGCCAGCAGACCCACGGGGAAGTGTGTGAGTTCACTCGGCTTGTTTACGGCCTTGCTCACACTCGCAAAGCCCAGACGTTTTGTGGAGAGTTTACGAGCACTTAGTCTTTAGTCACTGGTTAGAGGTGTGTGTGTGTGTGTTTGTGTGTGTACGTGTTTGTGTTTGTGTGTGTGTGTGTGTGTGCTTGAGTGTAAAAAGGTGTGTGTGTGTGAATTTGAGTTATTGTCTCTTTACTCCACACTGAAAGAGTTAACCTGGGAGAGAATGCACAGTGTTGGTTTCTAATGTCGTCATGTCCCAGAACAACAGCAACCAATGGCAGTTGAGCAAGTTGTGAGATGCAAATGCCTCATATTTTAGTGCTTTGAGCTGAAACAACAGCACTTTCCAAGATAGTGAACCTTAATTGCTGTACTTGATCATTTTATATGGATTTGTAATATATTTATTGAATTGCTTGTCTGCTATTAAATACATGGAACATGCGCTGCTTCACACACATCCTATTCTAACTGTATGTTTTCTCATGAGAGGAAGGTTTTGGACATGAATGAGCGCATCTGCCCTTAGAGATATAATCCTCGATGTCGCAAACAGACTTTTCATTGACTCCTCCAGAAACTTTACTGACTATAAGGACCAGTAACAGCAACCAGTGATGGCTTTAAGGGTTCCTGTTGCTTTCTTCAATAGATTTTTTCTTAAACGGAGGATGTCCAAATTAAAACACTTCACATTCCTCTGCTGAGACAAGCCAAATACAATGCAGATAGAACTGGTGGACCACCGCTGTGTCACACATTGTGCAGAAGTCTCGCAGGAACAAACAGCTGACCATAGAGATAAACATCCTCAGGTCCCAAAGGCTTTGCAAATGCAGATGACTTTGAGAGTCGAGAGCCTGTGTGTGGTGTGCTCTTAAACGTCTGCCGGGCACGCCGAGCAGCACTGCCATCTCAGTGGCCTGGAACAGCATGATGTTGTCTGTGCATGACACACATCTTCCTGAAGTTCATCTCAGTGCTTTTCCCCTTTGCTTCCCCTTCCCCCTCCAGTTACTAGTAAGAGGCTTCTGAAAGAAACATGAACCTCACTGTTTGTGTCCCTCGCCAAAGGAGGAAGCTGGAGCAGAGCTGAGCTTTGCTGCTGCAGACCCGTGTTGTTCTGCACTGGTGCGGAACTGCTGCAGTCCCGTGTTGTTCTGCACTGGTGCGGAGCTGCTGCAGGCCCGTGATGTCCTGCACTGGTGCGGAGCTGCTGCAGGCCCGTGTTGTTCTGCACTGGTGCCTAAAGCACTGGTCCATCGGTGGCATTCTAGTCTAATTAACTCTCAATATCCTAATGACACAGACAAACTTCAAAGGAACTTTCCAGCACCTGATGTCTCTTAGGAGGAGTAAATGGGCACCTGTTCTCCCCCTCTTTCTGTTTCACTCCCCACTCCACACTGACTCCATCTCTCTCAGGCACGGCTGGCATACAGTCAAACAACCATCCAGCAGAAAGTTAAACATCAGAATTTTCAGCTAATATTTCAAAATCAGTTTATCTTTTTGGTGGTGTTTGCAGTTGGGGGTTGGGATGCATGGATGCGCAGCGCAGTCAGTGTCTCATGTCGTTAGCTTCAAACATATCGGTTCATCTCCTGCAGCTTAAGGAAACACTGCAGTGTGCTGATGGTCGGACATGTATAAGGCTCCATGGAGTCTCTCTGCAGAGGACACATGAGCTCTCGCAGACGGAGACCCCAGGCTGCCTGTGCTTTCCCCGATCTTGGATGGTCTCCCTTTCTCTCCCTCTCTTTCTCTCTCTCTCTCTCTCTGTCCTGCCTCCCCAACGTCATCTCTCATTACCTTGATCTGTGGGCTGAGCGTGCAGCCCCTCTCATTTCCTCTCTGACTCTAAACTCTGGGCCCCGCTGACGTGATCATGGAGACTTGGTCCCAGTCAGGCCGCACTGTTGTCACTGTCGTTATTGTGGTGCCTGGGACTTGCATTCCTGTCCCATTTCTGGGGAAATGTCAGTGTTGGTCACTGCAGTGTTTGGGGCCATGGATAACATGGTGATGGTACTGCTGGCAGGATAAGGTCACTAGAGGGGGGGATTGTACTGTGTTCTCGTGTGTGAAAGGTTTAAAGATTCACCACATCCCTCCCTTCATCCAGTGGCATTCTGGGATTAATTGGGCCTCACCCCATTATATACGGCTCGCTCACTCTCAGCCTGCTGCTGGGACTGTGCTGATTCAGGACTGCCGTTAGCCAAGTCAGCAAATGAGTCGTGTGGTTTTGGTGTTTCAGTGTGTGTGTGTGCGTGTGTGTGTGTGTGTATTTGTGAGAGAGACAGACAGGCTGTGTCTGAAATGGGGAGGTAGTGACTTGCGGCCTTGCTGCTTTCGCTGTCTAACATGTCACCTGTCTTAAAGCGCATCAAGGCACCGGCTAAAAAAACTTCAGTTTCAGACGACCAAACTAGCCAGCTCAACTGAACTCCACTTTTGTTTATGTCGTTGTTAAGTCTTCAGCTGAATGTTGGATGTTGAAGGCAGCATGGACACATCAAAGATCACTGAATAAAACAGAACCCTGAACTAAATGATCGTTGGCAGCTCCTGCTCCTGGCAGAATGTTACGCAATTCTTTGATTCGGATACGCCATGATGTCGTGACGGCGTGATGCTGTGATGCTGTGATGTCACCAACTACAGACACAGTCAAAATGTCAGACTGAGAGAGAGTTCTGTGGTTAATTGTTAAGGAGACGGGGTATCCCTCAAATACATCCCCACCCCCCTTACACACACGCGCGCACACACACAGGCACATACACACACGCCCAGTGGGCCAGGCTGCCATGAATGGTACATTGTACAGAAGGGAGACTGCTGGGGCTCCCCCTTAAATCCCTCTGTCACCCCTCTGTTGTGGAGTTGGGGTGGGGGGAGCAGGCGGGTGGAGTTCCTTAGGTGGGGTGGGGTCAAGGTTTGTGAAGGCCTGAAGAAAGCCAAATTTGAAAATGGTTGCAGCAACACTATGGCCTGTGTAAGCACCTTCACCATCCCCTCACCCCCCCCCCCCCCCCACCACACACACACACACACACACACGCACACACACACACACCATCCCCCTGCTACTCTGCTACTATTTGTTTTGATTTTGTTCCCAGAAGCTGAGGAGGGGGTGAGGCTGATGTGTGTGTGTGTGTGTGTGTGTGTGGTGGGGGTTAAACAGAGAATGTAGGGCTGCTTGGAACACTTAAGGAGATGTGTGTTCAACGTGAGCCAAGCCTGCCGAGGGGAGGAGGAGGAGGAGATGGAGAGAGAGGAGAGGACTGCTCTCTAGAACCTGCTAAAAAAACACACATAAACATACGCACCTAACTTGAGACACACACTAACATACACACACTCAACTTTTCAACCACTACCAGAATACTCCTGGCTGAGATCTGGGCTGGCAAACCAATCCCAAGTTCTTCATCTCCCTTACCCAAGCTGACGAGCTCCTGAACTTACCGAAGCCGACCGAAGTGTTTTAGCTCTCTGAAATTTCTCTCCCTCTTTCTCTCAGCAGTTCTCTCTTTCCCCCTCTCTCTCTCTGCAGTTCTCTTTCTCTCTTTCTCTACAATTCTCTTTCTCTCTCTCTCTGTAGTTCTTCTTTTCCCTCTCTCTGCTGTTCTCTCTTTGCCTCTCTCTGCAGTTCTCTTTCTCCCTCTCTCTTTTCCTCTCTCTCTCTCTCCCAGGGGCTCTGGTGACAGTGGCCTTGCCAGTTCTCCTCGCCAAAACAATGGAGGCTTTCTAAGCGGCCTCCGCATCGAGCCAACAAAAGTCCTCCCAGCCCTCGTCCTCCATCCCAAACTCCCATCCAAGCCCTGGGCCTGAATTTATGCTATAGAGTCAGACAAGTCTAAAGCATTGTCAGAGATCAGCCTTGCCCCCGCCGACACTGCATGACATGAGACTCTGAATCCCAATGAGGAGCCCCCTATGGTTCTCATTAGCCTCTCATTAGCCACACAAACAAGCACAAAATAACTTTGGTTTCATTTAGGAGTGAAATGCACTTACAACATAGTTTGCTTTCTCATTCATATTTTATTACCTTGCATTGTCAACATATAAATATCTGTTCCCTCTCTGTACAGAACAAAACACTTTGCGTAAACAGGCATGAGATATCAGAGCTGCTTTCTCTCAGATTAGGATTTAGTCTTGACTAAAGTGTGATTTGTTCTGGGACAACTCTTAATCCTCATCCAGGAAGCCAGTCCTATATACTGAAAAAGTGAACACACAGACACGTTTTAGGCTATACAGACAAATACTGTTATTCCCATTACTTTATAGCTTTGCATATGTGTGTCTGTCAGTGTGTGTGGGAGAGTGTGTGTGTGTGAGAGAGAGTGTGTGTGTGTGAGAGAGAGAGAGTGTGTGTGTGTGTTTGTGTGTATGAGAGAGAGAGAGAGTGTGTGTGTTTGTGTGTGTGAGAGAGAGAGAGTGTGTGTGTTTGTGAGTGTGAGAGAGAGAGAGAGAGAGTGTGTGTTTGGGGGGGTGAAGAGAAAAATGAAATAAAAAGACAAGCTACACTTGACAGAACTAGGTCGCTGGAGGTGAAAAAAAACAGGAAAGCCCCCCCAGCACACACTTACACACACACACACACACCACCACCCTCCTTATAGAAACCCAGTCAGACCCAATTCATCTGCCCAAACCCAAGAGGGCTTTTCATCACGCTGGGCCCAATGCAGGACCACTGCTCAGCTCCCCAGTCCGATATCAGACTACATTCCACACGACTCCCCACTTCCTCTGCCAGCAAATGAAACAGTCCAGCACAGCACCGCCCTGGAGCTCAGGCTCAGCCAATGGAAAGAAAACACACTGGGCAGAACTGGGCTTTGTCATTTCGCCCCCCCTCCCTGCACTAAATTCATATTTCCCAGATAAGACCCTCCCCCACTCTCTCTCTCTTCACACTACATTCATATTCCCTACGGATAAGTCATCCCGTTGGGGTCAAGACCAGAGCTACAGGTCAGAGTCGTTAGAAGACAAGAATCAGTCAGAAGGGGAGATGGAAACAAAGTATCAAAAAGAGGGGAGAGAACTGGCAAAAATGTTTCACTTGAAAAGTTTTCTTTATCTTCAGGAAAGAAATATACAGCACATCTTTGCAACATGTGGCCCAGAAGAGGAAAGGGGAGAAATACACTATGAGGGACTGGAGTCCACACATCAACCTCCATTCTCTACCTATGCTGAGAGCTGCAACCACATGACTTTGCAGTCCCACATTTTGAACATATAAGGCCAAACAAAAAGCCAGTGGTTGAGTTCTGGGGTGTCCTCAGAGTGTGTGAGAGAGAGGGAGAGAGACAGAGAGAGGGATGGGGCTTCAGAGGGGAGTGGAAGAGTGAGAGGGGGAAGGGTAACAAGCAGGGGAGTGTAAGCAAGGGCAAACTGGGGGAATGGGGGAGCAGAGTAAGAGAAAGAGAAAGAGGGGATGGGTGGGGTGGGGTGGGAGAGTGGGGTTACTGCTGAAGAGCCTTGCCACTTCATTTAGCGACTTGATCCAAAAAGCCTTGTCCTCTTCTCAGTGACTCACCACAAATATTTGAAGAGTGATGGCTGACACAAAAGAGCCTGGCGTGAAGTGCAGTGCTGAGCAAACACGAGCCACTGTTTACCTTAAGTCTTAATAATGGCAAACGCCAAGGGCCATTGAGAGGAGACAAAACAAACAGGAGAAAATCAAGTTGAAGGGGGAGTCAGAGAAGGAGCAGACCAGCCGCCTAACTGTTGATCCTCATGTTATCCTCATTTGGAAAGGGCCATTAGGCTGGGCTCGCATCGCTTCCTCCTCAAATAATCATTTGTGTAACAGCATCCGACTCAGAGTCCAGTTTGAGATGATAATCTCCTAGTTTAAAGTCAATTTAGTGTCCTGGCAGAGGGAAATACATCAGGCTGTCTAAGGCCTTCTGAACCCTTGAGTTGCATCCCTTTTAACTAGGAAAAACAATTCAGTATCTGTAACAGGCAGTATTTTATATTCACCAACCCCGAACCCCCCCCCCCCCCCCCCCCCCCACACACACGCACGCACATCTTTGCCTTTGCATGGAAGGCTGTATCCAATCAGTGACATTCCAGAGGTGACCCATGGCACGTAGCCAGAGGGGCAGGTCGGCAAGCTACAGGGTTAGTGTGAAAACCATCAACATCACCACCATGTGGGGAAGCAGCCCAGCCGACCCTGAATACGACACCACCGTGTCGGGGTGCAGCATCTCTCGCTCTGTTTTAAAGTCGTAGTCCTCGTCCTCATACACGTCGTCCGCCTCGACAGGGTCTGACGCCACGCCGCTGTCGCCGATGTTGCAGAGTTTGCTCATGTTCTCTTTGACCACCTCACAAAACGGTCTCTCCACGCCGTCGCAGATGCACTGGTTGAGCAGCATGCCGTTGGGAATGAAGAGCATTTGCTGGATAGTGCTTTTGCACCTGGACGAGCACTTCCGCCCATTAAACAGCTGACCACAGTAGGCCAGGTAAGCCGTCAGGGACGAGTGGCAGCTGGCATCCTCTTCGCAACGCTGACGCGCAGCAGTGCATCCGATACCGCCCGGCTGCGTCCTGGGCAGGCAAGGCTCGATAGCCTGTTTCGACTTCCGGCATAATACGTCCTGTCCACAGTCGCAGGTCTCCAGGCCAGGGCCGCTGACGGTCTGGTTCAGCCTCACCAGTGCGCTGATGCAGTGACTCGGGCACTGTCGTCTATTCCCGCGGATGTTCCCCTCGCAAGCGGACAGGTACTGGCTATAGGCAAGATCACACTCTGGCTCGTCGTGACACCGGAGGAGCGCTTGCCAGCAAACTAACTGCGCATCCAACACCACTATGAACAAAAAGAAAAGTGCCAAAGCGCTATAACTAAATGTCATTCTTGGAACACGTCTTGTTACCCAATGTGCACTTTCCCTGCGATTCTGTATGGACATTCATGTAGGCCTTCTTGTAGGTGAAAAGTCAGTGGTAAAATGAACCAAACAGCCAGTTCATGCATTTAGGAGCAGAGACCGCAAACTCAAAATACTCTTCTTCACGATCAAGTAATAGTCTCTGCAGACGATCTCACCCATAAATGCCGGCTTAATGAAAACGCTAACCGCGTGGTTAGTTTTGGGGTCTTTTTTCTCAGGAAAACTAAAGACCCAAAGTATGTCGTTGCTCAAATCAGAACACGGCAAATGACGTTGATTCCCCTGCTATCCTTCATCTAATCTCCCAGTTTGTCGAAATGTTTCCACAGAGTTTGACCATGTCTTCTTTCGTCTTTTCCTCTTCGTAGTATTTTGATAAGTCTCTAGTCCTTACTGCCATACTCTCCCGCTATGCGTCTTTGTCCCTCTTGCAGTTACGCTTCACGCTTCGTTAGGCATTTCTGCACAACACCCCTCCTCCTCCACCCGCAGAAAAGAAAGTTTGCCTTCCCCCCTTCCTCAATTTACAATCCTCGCCTGGGATTGGTCGCCATTGAGGAGTGAGCCATGGGACTCATTTCCATGGCAACTTGAGTTTTTTGGCAATCTACGCGTAAAACACGGGATAAATAAAATGTGTACAAAGTTTATGAAACGCGCACGATGTGTGGTCCCCCTCAAGTAGTTCCATTCATTTGATTCTGAAATAAGTTTGAGGCGCTCCGGAGAGGACAGACGACGGATTGCATTCCAATGATATAAGCTCACATCTGCAACCCACCTATCCAATTTGGAGTGCAGGAAAACAAATCTGTTCTTTAAACGATAAACCAAGGAGCAAAACCCCTGTTTAGAATCCGTTTCCCCTGCGAGGTTTGCGCTCAAAGTCCCTAATAATAGTCGCCCTTTCCCGCTTCAACCGGTTTCAAATATCTGATTGATAGGAGAGAATGGAAGAGAATGGTATTTTCTGGGCCGTTTCACCTCTTTTGTGTTAGATTGGCCATGCAGTGGCCTTCTGTCTTTCTGTGGTGAAGATTGTTCACGCCCTGTGGGCTGTCAATGGAGAGAGGTTTCAGCATCAATGTATTTTACAGCTCGCTCTTTCACCACGCACTCGAAAACTAGCAATAGCCACGTCGTTCCTGCCATTGAAATGGAAACGAACCTGATGCGAAAAAAAGACGGAGCGACACCCGGGCCGTTTGGCTCTGTTTCAAAACAACGTTTTAGACCGCCTCGTGGAGAACCTGGCCACGTTTGCACTGCGCCAGATGGTCGACTACACAGTGACGCTCTGTCAAAACGCCTGGAAACGGCATTTTTTGTCTTAAAAAACATTTGCGCATTTAAAAAAAGTGCTTTCGACGTTAAAATGAACACCCCGCTTTTAGTGCTGAAATGTCTTCTCCCTCAGGTCAACTACATAACAGCAGTAAATAGCTCTGGAAAACAATAAACCCAAAGAAGGCTTAGTAGGGTGTTGGTGAAAACCTTCTAATGACTCTTCTCCACTGTTCCCACAGATGACATAGCTGTACCTCATCTCTACAATGATCCAACCTCAACATAAATGCCACAGCAAACTGTAAATAACGATACACTTTGCATTTCACAACAACGTCAAAGTATATTACACGGCTATAGAGTTTGAGAATGTGAAATACCTGTATCGCAAGAAAAGATTTACCTGCGTAAAGCCCCCTCACTCACCTGTAGGCTGTCTCGCGACGAACAGGCGTTGGCTCCACCTGGTGTCCAACAACGGAACAATAAATATGGGTTATCAGTGGCGACGTTGTAAGCGAACATCTCCATCAAACAAAGGCCACGATTATACAGGAAGCAGGCAAGGAGAAACATCCCGCGTCGTTTTGTATACATCAAAAACAAGTTTATTACAGTTTCAACAGTCAGAAAGGACGAGGTCTGAATATTACATTTCAAATAAAGTCCGTACAGCGCAGAAGGGAATCGGCGTCTGTGGGAAAGAACACTCCACGGCGAGGCTACGTATTCAGATATATACGATCACACACACTGTCAGTGTCAATTTCCTCTCATTTTAGCGGAGTCCCTTCTGACTTTAAATCGTCTACACACAACGGCAACTATATAAACATACTGATATTGCAAGCTTATTGCTCTGTCTTATTAAAACATTTTTGCTGCATACACGGGTAGTAGATGCCTACATCTTTTCCCACTCTGGGTGCCTGTGAAGCTATGTGAAAGCCCAGAGATGTGTCACATATTGCAAAGTATATTTATAGGGCTGAAATGACCAAATTACCATGTGAGCAGTGATAACCTCTTACAGTCAAAAGCATCTGACTGCCTCTGTATGAGGAGATGTCTGCAGACAGTTGGACAGCTCAATGGACACTGGACACATCTCCAAGTGAGAGAGCAGAATTCATGTGTGTATCAGAGTCACAGTACAATATCACTCTCAACCAGTAGGGCTGACACTGAAGGAAACAAAAGTGAAAAAAGGATCAAATAGCAGCTAAAAGTCACCAGAGCACCAGCACAACACTGCACCACTGACAGAGAGCTTAATAGGGCCAACCACATGACAGTCTGACAGTCACTGCATGGAGATGGGGGGGGGGGCAGCTGAGAAGGCAGAGTTGAAAGTTCAAAGGTCATGGGGAAGGGACATAGACGCGGACACATGAAGGGCTGGGTCAAAGATGCAGGCAAACAGTGGTTTACATGAACACTCTTTACAACAGCAACTTTTAACACATGTGGCACACACCACCCTGGACAGGGTTAACACATGTAGGCAGTGCTGTGTTTGGCAAACACCACCCTGGACAGGGTTAACACATGTAGGCAGTGCTATGTTTGGCAAACACCACCCTGGACAGGGTTAACACATGTAGGCAGTGCTGTGTTTGGCAAACACCACCCTGGACAGGGTTAACACATGTAGGCAGTGCTGTGTTTGGCACACACCACCCTGGACAGGGTTAACACATGTAGGCAGTGCTGTGTTTGGCAAACACCACCCTGGACAGGGTTAACACAGGTGTGCTTGAGTTACTGTAGTAACTGGAAGAATGGCTGCATCAGATACACAGGTAACAGCCTTTGTCAACAGGAATGTATCACTGTAGTGTACATGTGCTTTTCATATAAGCAGCTACAGACTGTGTGTGTGTGTGTGTGTGTATGTGTGTGTTCTATTGCACATCAAGGGAGAACACAGTAGCATTTGACTTTGTGATTAGAGCTGTTTCTGCAGCGTGTACTTCTGATAGATAAAGAGAGAGAGAGAGAGAGTCGTTATTGCAGGAGAATGGCAGTCAGAAAGAGAGAGATCAGGAGAGCGAGAGAGAGAGAGAGAGACAGAGAGAATGAGAGAGCAAAGGAGAGTTCACATGAGAGCACACTTCTCCGCGTTGTTCTTGAGATCCTCTAGTGTTGCCTGGGCCTTGTTCTTCAGGTGGTCGATGTCCACATTCTGCATGTTGGACAGCTGCCCCAGGACAGAGGACTTGTGCTGCTCTTCTTGGTTGTCCTCGGCGATCATCTTGGCCAGCTCCTCCGGGAGTTCCACATCATCCCGCGCCGCCTGGATCTGCTCTGCATCCAGCTCGTTCTAACGGAGAGGGATGAGAGGCGACGGGGGGGAGGGAGAAAAGGAGAGTGAAGAGAGAAATGAACAGAGCACAAGTGATAGAGAAATAGAAAGGTTGTTTGGGGGAGTAGGTGTTAGAGGAAGAATGGAGAGACAAAGAGAGAGGAGGTAGAAAAGGCCGAAAGGGAAGGAAGGAGCCGATGAAACAGGGAGGGAATATGGCAAGTTGCATTACATTTACATTTTAATATGGCAAGTTGCATTACAGTTACATTTTAATATGGCAAGTTGCATTACATTTACATTTTAATATGGCAAATTATATTCATGAGAAAAAATCATCAAAAAATTGACAAAATTGTGTATGAATTTGTGTTTCTTTGCAACTATTTTCAACAATGTTTATTCTCAGTGGAGTCAGGGAAGTAAGTCGGATATCAAAGCAATGCTAGTGTAATAATAAGCAGTGGAACAGGGCACTAGCACCTTTGGGAGTCTGTACTTATCCCGGAAGTGAGATCGGACTGTTGCTCGCTCCGCCTTCTTCTGTGCAAAATCGGCCTCTCGCTCTTCCCTGAGAAACAAAGAAATCCAGAGAGACTTTAGCGAGAGCGCACGCACACACGCACGCACACACGCACGCACACACACACACACACAGAGGGATTTGAAAACGTGATATAATTACCTAAGCTAAAAACACATCCTTAAATCATCTGTCCACCTCCATATCTAAACTGCAGGATTAAACGCCTCCTTATTTGTGGAATTAGGCATGTCCTGCTTCAGAAGTACACAGTATTTAAGAAATCACTTGTCATTACTGCCTACTTGCACTGAATGCCTCTCTACACAGCTGTGGCTTTATCTGTACAAGTTACTCATGCCAGCTTTCTATCAGAAAATTGCCTGTTTCAGCACAAGAATGCACATACATAAAGCTTTGTTGCTGCTGTGCTGGTATGTGTGTGCTATGTGTGCACAACCAGGATAAAACTTCTTCTCTGAAACTGGAGTTGCAAATATGTGACGTGTCTCTAAATGATCTGCCAAATCAGTGTAGTGAAGTGCAACAGTTTTGCCTAATGCCCTGCAAATGGACCCATAGCAGGAGCCCAAGAGCCGACAAGAGTCTTTGTGTTCCTCCAGCAGCCTACGGGGGGATGGCCTGACCTATATAAAAAAAGAGGAATAGCCCTGTGTAAGTCCAGATACCCCATAGCTGCCCAAACACACCCGACAGCCTGTAAACAGCACACTTCACACACACACAATCATCTTGAATCACCAGGCGTAAGAAGGAGGGGGATCTCTGCAGGCCAGGCCAGCAGGAAGCGTATGTGGTTATTTGTTTGTTTGTGTGTGTGTGTACGAGAGAGAGAGAGTTTGTAAAAAAAGAAAGAGTGGGGTTGGGAGTCTGAGAGAAAAAAAAACAAAACAGAAAGAACAGAGACATAAAGACAGAGGGGGGAGGGGGGGGGTTCTGTCCGGTGAGCCTCAGCTGTGGTTGGGGGGGGGGGGGGGGTTCTGTCCGGTGAGCCTCAGCTATGGTTGGGGGGGGTTCTGTCTGGTGAGCCTCAGCTGTGGTTGGGGCAGGGGGGGGGGTTCTGTGGTTAGCTGCCGGTCCACTGCTCCCTGTAAAGACATGTCCCTCCTTTGGGCTGTGTGTGTGTGTGTGTGTGTGTGTGTGTGTGTGTGTGTGTGGGTTTGGTTCCAGGGGAGGGAGGGCCACGTAGCAACACTTACTCACATACAGACTGACTGACTCAGAGTGACTGGCTTGGTGATGCTCATGGATTACTGCAGCAAAGGGCAGAGGGCAGAGGGCAGAGGGCAGCCCCCCCCCCCCCAACTCCCTTTCTGTCTCCCTCACTGCTCTCTTCACATATACTCTAGTTGGCATGTATGCCACTGCAGTTTTATAGAGCCAGCGATTAATGTCGTGTGGAGCAGAATTTACATATTTTATCCAGCCTAGTATTATTTGGTCCAGACATCATTGAGGATTTCAGGGTCAGATGCTGGTTTTGAAAAGGTTGACATGATGGTCTAATCAACCCATATTCATAGTTCAGGCGCGTGTAGCTGTGGCCTTCTGTCAGGTTCCTATAAATACTCAGTAAATATCTGAGGAAGATGACAGAATTGTAATTAGACGCCATGGCTGCAGTCAGTAGCGCTTGATGTCTCCGGTAGGGGGCGACATGCGATGGGCTTGGGATGGGACTAGTGAGAGGACCTCAGCCCTTGTCGTTTGAGATAAAGTCAAGTAGTTGTTTTTCATAGATATATACCACCCTGTTCGAAAACATGTTGTAGGTCGTTGTAGTCGTCAGACCTTTACACGCGAATTTATTTTGTCTTTAGTCATTTAAGATGGTGGAGTAATTTGTAATAACTAACAAATTATGACAAATTTGAAGATTGCTTGTGCGGAATGCGACCTCTCCGCGTTGCATAAGCAAGGCCAGAGGTGATGTTGCACACGGGGAAGGACCTGTTGGCAGCCGGTCATGTCGCATCACCTTGGTGCAGTGATGGCGTGTCAGATCGTGACCTCCGGAGTCGTTAATAAGATGGGAGGTGCTGATTCGGTGATAAAATATGTTGGCATGGCACACAAAGGACGCGTGTGCTAAAGTGCTAACTGTCCCTGAAAATGTCACACGCGAGGCCATGCCTCACATGACAATGAAGCGCTTACGCTGAGATATCAGCATATCACGACTTGCTGTGGAGGATGTGGCACATATAAATGTTTGAAGGTTACAAAAGTCACATCCGGTTATAAGCATGGTTTATACTCCATGCTAGCAAAACAATCTCACTCAGAAACACACTGACAAAGCAGACGAACAGGTCAAACGGAGCCCCCAAAGCCAGGGTGCACGCGGTGCAAAGGAATGTGAGGCCAGCCAAGCGGTTGTGTTTAAGGTGCTATTTGGCAGACGGTCTCCTCACTGAAAAGGGCCACCGAGATTAATCAGAAACTATAGGATATACATCACATTTTTCACACTTTATAATCCAATCACATTGAAATAATATAAAATTTTCCTTGAATAAAGCATACAATAGCAATAGTTCAAATCTATTACATGATTAACATGTCTGAGTAATATATCAGTGACTATTATTCAAGAATAAAATCACTCAAAATCGCACAAAATATTGGGAAGTGCTCACAAAAGCGTTATCCTTTAGGGGACATCAGTGTTCTTTCATTTTAATAATCCCAAAGTCATGGGGGACAGTGTAGAAAAATATTCCATATGCATATCTGTAAGACAATTGGATCTGATTCCTCACAGTCGTGTAATTATGGACGTTTCAAGGCATTTATTATCATTGTGGTTACACCTTGCTGCACCTGCGCTTCGCAAATGAACACGACAGGATTTTTTCGAGGCAAAGTAATTTCCTGTTCCATAATTAGAAAGAGAAATTCAAGAAACGGGAGAAATGGAGCGCAATGTCATGCCTCAGACTCGAGCGCAGTCTCCTCGAGCAGGGGAAGCAGCTGTGTGTGCGAGCGCGAACTATGGATCGCACCGTAGCGCAAATAGGCGCGTGGCGCACGGGGAAACTGTTCGAGTACAGCGCTCCAACCAGTGATTTTCTCCCGCCAACTCGCATTTGTCACTGCAACTCAGAATTACCACTATTAGAAACAGGTTCTTGTAAGAAACTCGCTTACAACCCGTGTTATCAAGGATTTTGCTTACTTTTCCTCCTGTAACTGCTGCTGATACTGCTCGAACTCTTCTTCGGTCATTCCTTTTGCGGCCGCTTCCGACTTCTCCCCTTCGGGTTTGTCCACTCCCAGATCTCCTTTGAGGTTTTTCAACTGTCCCCCTACCATTTGTTTTACTATGAAAGAAGCCATCGTGCCGTTTCACGGAGTCCTTTGGGCACCAGTAAAACGCCTCACCTCACACTGGAGTTGTGGAAAAGGTGGCTTTGGAGATGTCCAACGGAACGAGGGATAAATCCAGTAAAAGGCACTTCAAATCTGGTTAC
This sequence comes from Tenualosa ilisha, assembly GCA_015244755.2. Classification (NCBI taxonomy): domain Eukaryota; kingdom Metazoa; phylum Chordata; class Actinopteri; order Clupeiformes; family Clupeidae; genus Tenualosa; species Tenualosa ilisha. The sequence goes on from PYXC01000860.1 coordinate 899,736, forward strand.
TGGAGCATCACACTCATTTGGACGGAAGAGATCAACAAAGGCACCTCTAAACAGTTTCCTGAGATATGTCCTCCCAGTGGAATCGCAGCGATTAACGTTTCAGCACTAACGTCAGCGGACAGCTCCTCCGCCGCGGCAAGGTTAGTCTTTGAAGAGCAGCCGAGGACTGAGTCAACAAGTTTGATTGCTCATTCGAACCAATCCTGTTTTTCCTCACCCCAAACTCCCTTTCCTTTTGCCCAATCCAATCTGTGTCTGGATTACG